>CM041631.1:10948370-11008888 GCA_023333625.1 Bothriochloa decipiens | reverse complement strand
CGTGTCTAGCAAGGATGCTCTTGTTCCTCCTGCAGTCCCTGTCCCAAATTGTGACTGTGGAGAACCGGCTGATATTGGCCAATCTCGCCATGAGGACACAGCTGCCCGTTGCTACTACACATGCGGTGGATTCAATGTAAGTAATTGCACCTCTGTCATTGCACCTTTATTCATTGCTAGTAATTACGGCTCTTGCATCTCTAACAATGTCGTTAGCAATCATGTTTTGTAGGCCCATGAGCGGTGCTTTTTCTTTCAGTGGATTGACGGTCCAGACAAATTCGACCCAAGGTATCTCCAGTTTGACGAATGGTGGAAAGGGAAGCATAATCCACCCGATCAATTCGAGCGGTGGGTGGCACCTCCCCCTGACCCCCCAATGACAGACGAGGAGAAGAAAATAGCCCAATTGAGACGGCTTGAATCTCCGCCTCGTTGCAAATGCGGAGATTATTCTGTAATAAGTTCAGATAGGCCTAACGAGTTCGAATGTCCTAACCCCGCCGGAGTAAGTGCAAATTATATGCGGTCATGGCTTTCTTAGTATTTGTGCATGTACTAACATTTTACATTGTAGGGTGGGTATACCTTGTTGCGGAAGTGTAACTTCAAGGAGTGGCTGTGGGGTCCAAAGAACAAATGGCCGGATCCGAAGGTGGACAAGAAGAGAAAAGTGGTTACCCCTAAGCCTCCTGTGTTGTGCAAATGTGGTGTCGAAGCACAGTATAGGCTATTGGTGCGGCCATATGGTTGATTACGATGAGGTCCTTTTGTTCCACTTGTTGCTCACTTGATATCCAAGCTTTTTGTATTTGCTGACTTTAAATTGTTCCGTTTGATCACAGAGCCTTAGGAAATGCAAGTGAGAGGTTTTTGCCCATGTTGAAGACCGCAGGGAATACATGGATACACTGAAGCAAAAGCAAGTAATGGACCTAAAGTTCAGGTCTGGTACTCAGCTTGTGGACAACTACATTAAGATGCGGAAGCGAGCGCAGGTTGACTATGCCCGACGATTGCGTGTCCAAACCCCAAGTGCTGCTCGGTGGAAGAAAGACTGTGATGCATGGAAAAAGAAGAGAGAAGAGGAAGCATCCTTGCATGCGAGGGAGAAGATGAAGGAGGCCGAAAAGAGGAGTGCTGATGCGAAGATGAAGCAGAAGATGGCGGAGGCGGAGATGCCGATGAACGACGAGGACGAGGAGTATGATGAAGCATTCACCCAAGCCCTCGATGACTTGGAGGCCGCTTACTATAAAAAAAGGAAGAAGAGGAGTATGATGAAGCGTTCACCCAAGCCGTTGATGACTTGGAGGCCGCTTACTACAAAAAAAAGGAAGAAGAGGCCAACGCAGCTGAGCGTAGCCGTACCAATGAGTTTGTGGGAGAGGATAGTGGTTCTGAAGATGAAGACTTGCTTCCCGGATATGTTTCGGATTATTAGGGTCGTTTTGTTAGATGAATTCGGATTAGTAGCTCATCGCCCTAGCGGACCTATAATTTTATTGTAATAAACTGTTTCCGTGACTTTTAACTGTACTGTAATGGACTATTATAACGGATGTAATGCAAGCATGTAAGGGTTTAGGGTTTAGGGTAAATTTTTTAGGGTTTAGGGTTTTTAGGGTTTAGGGTTTAAGGTTTTTTGGGTTTAGGGTTTTTAGGGTTTAGGGTTTACGGTTTAGGGTAAATTTTGACAAAAGAATAGTGCGTATCATACATGAAGACAGTAATTACATCATACAGGGTACTACTGTCCCGGAGCCTGTCCCTGCCCCTGCCCCCTACCCCTCTTCGGCCTCCTCGGTCGCACGTGCCCCGATGAGTAGGTGTAGCGATCCGGTGGAACACCTCGAGTCGCGCGGACGTCCTGCATTGGAGTCATCTGTGATAACTCCTGCGTGTAGGGCGGAGGTGCTCCTGCAAGCTGTGAGGGGCCGATCTCGACCTCCTCGTCGCTGATCGATGCGTCAGTGGGGGGGTCATTAGGTAGTCGGTAGGTCCACGACGAGGTGCCGGCTCCCTGGCCCGACGTCGAAGCTGCTCCCTGCGCGGAGGTACCCAGGACTCCCCAGGCTGCTCCCTGAGCGGAGGTACCCACTCCATGAAGGCCAAGCTCCCCAGCCTGCTCCCTGAGTGGAGGAACCCTCACCATGGGCCGACGAGCTGGGTGGAGCATGAGTGAAGTGCCTGGATGCCTCTGCTCCGTGCACCGAGGACCCCCTCCGGAGGAACGAAGGTACGGCGTAGTGAACGCTGTGAAAGGTGTCATCGTAAGTCACACAGTCATCCATATTAGAAAAACATAGGTAGACGAGGTGGGGTACACGGAGTTACCTCTGTTCTGGGGTGCAGGAGGACGTGCTGCGGGTGCCGGTGCAGGAATTTGAGGCGCTGCGTCGTTGGTCCAACAAGTGAGAGCCCTCATCACGGATCTAAGCGTCGTACGCATCCGCATGTACGAGGTGTGCTGCTCGTCGACTGTCAACGCCAAGCCACCCTCCAAGCGGCGACACACGGAGTCCATCTCCGTGTAAAGTAGTTGCGTACCATCGACCTAATTTTAGTTTGAAGTTACATGAAAGATATACGTAATGAAGTACTGAAATATATGAGAGATTCAAGTACTCACCGCACGGAAGTAATCCTGATCACGGTGCACAAGGTAAGTGTCACGCACGGCGGCGACGTGTGGCTGCTGCTCTGGAGGAACGAAGGTGACACGTGTGCAGGTACGAGGCTGGTACCACCGGAGGTACATCATGTACGAGTCCTCGGTGTGGGGGCGGTACTCATCAACGACGTCCTCTGTGGCAAGCAACCAATCGTCCACGTATGGCTGCAGACGTGGAACCCATAAGTTGCCACCGACCTGTCCCCTCCGAGTCAGCCTGAACACAAATTTAAGTAAGACAGTCTACTGCGATTAATTTTTCAAAGTCAGTTGTTAGTAGTACTTACCTATGAGCATCTGCAGGGACGGTACGGATGATAGAGACGGGGGACGGCTGCATGAGACCGAACTGGCGCAAAACACGCCCTGGGCAGTGCGGTTCGATGAAGATGTCGAACACCATCGGTCAGAGCGTCAGCCAAGAAGGCCTGGTCACGTGTGCACAACATGGACAGCCCAAGGGGAGCTCGTGCGTGGATAGCCTCCTGGCTGTAAGGCTCCCAGATCACGTCGGTCGGCTGTATCCTATCGAACTCCAGCATAAACTCGTTGTACGACCGCGTGACCTGCATATGTGCCCATCGTCGCTGAAATATAACAATAAATGGGTTAGAAGGTACGATACGAATTAACTATATACGTCAGCTAGGAACACGAACCTGGCGACGGCACCAGACTGTACCCATGGTGGGGTAGTCCTCAGGCGGAACCTGCAAGTACAGGTCCTCCTCGTAGGCGGTGTGATCCACCACAGGTCGACCAATCGCGAACCGTTCAGCTGCCCATAGCTGTAGAAGGAGGGGCAACCAGTGAGCAAAGAACCTGTTTCTATCTTAGTACACGCTTCGCAAAGCCCCCTGTACGTCGCCGCCAGTACGGCAGATCCCCAGCTCCACTGTGGCACTGCTCCCTCGTCAGCATCAGCGATCGCACGCGCGTAGGGGATCATGACCTTGTCGACGGCATGTCCCGCGCTGCTGGTGAACATGACCCAGCCAAAAAGCCACAACAAGTAGGCCTCCAAGCTCCGTTGCACAGAGTACACATCAGCATCTGGGTGTAGCTGATCGGACTGAAAAAGATATAGTTAATAAAGTTGAGTAGAACTGTAAATTGATAAAATTCTTTTAAATTAGGCCTTACGGTAAACTGCATGAGCCACTGCTGCGACGGGCCCATGGTCGTGTACGGAGGGAAGCTGCTTAAAGCTGGAAGTGCAGGGTGACGCTGTACGTGGCCGAAGCGGGCCATCATGTCATCTCGCCAATCATGAAGTCCGTCGACTGGCCCAACGGCATCGCCAGCGAGGGGAAGGCCAAGCAAGAACGCAACGTCCTGAAGCGTCGGTGCGACCTCCCCGCACGGCAGGTGGAACGTGTGTGTCTCCGGCCTCCATCGGTCGACCAGGGCTGCTAGAAGAGACCTATCGAAACTCCACCTCCTTGTCTCATCGGCCTCACCAGCTCGAGCCTCTATAAGACGACACAACGGGAGGAGGCCTGCCTCACGTAACCTGCACATAAAAATTTTATGTTATTAAGAAGCCATGTGTATTTAATTGGGAGAATTGAAAGAGTCAACGGATACCTGGAACAGAACCGAGCCAGCGGGCAGATTGGCGTTCTGCACCGCAATACGGTACGAGCGGTGGTGCAGATCGATCCCTCGATCTAGCAGCTCCGGTGTGTCGTCGGCCATCCCTGCATGACAATATCACAGTTAACACATATCACACATGCAAATAGAAAGTGAAAAAGTATACAACATAAAGACTGCACATACAACATGTAACAGAAATATATTCAAATACAAGACTGAGATTATGAACATTACATCCGGAATATAGGTTGAAACAATAAGTTTGTTCACTCCAGTTACAACAAAGCAAAAACCGTACATTACATAATCTTAACCAAGCTCTCTACACATCACTACACGACCGAACCACGAGGCACGCGTGCACGCCTTGGCCTGGTGGGCCTAGAAGTTGTCCCTTCTCCTGTTGGCGGGGTACCATCCAATCCGGATCCTGATGGCGGGGCTTCTGCTGTTGTGGCCATGTCTGAGTCCTTGGGGCACTTCTTGTAAGTATGTCCTTTCTTGTCGCATTTGCTGTAACGTGTGTACCTTCCACCTGCTTCGGACTCATCCATGGCGTTTCGAATACGTCTTGTCTTCCGACGCCCAGCCTTGTCTCTGATCTTACTTGGGTCTAGAATATAGGTAGGTTGCGGTACTGTACCTGTAAAATTCCCCGCTATGCCAAAACCATAAATTTCATGTGACCATGTATGCAATATGGCTTCCTTGGTGAAATAGGGAGATACAAAAGTACGATCAAGTATTCCACACTCCGAGCTCACTGCAATAACATGGGAACATGGTTTGTGGTAGAGTCTTGGCTTGTGGCACGTGCATGCGCAATACCCATCCTCTCTAAGTATGCATTCTTGCACAACTCTTCTTCTATATATTCCACGCTTGGCCTTATCAGCACACAAGATTTCAAATCGGTGCTCTCTAGTACCTTGAGTTATAACTCTATGCTCCTTTGCCTTCTTACATTTTTCCTCCAGATAATTTGTCAGCATTTGTCCGAAGAAAACACCTCGCACTTGCATTGATAGGGCAGCGACTTGGTACCGATCTCTGAAATATCTGCATGTTCCATGCAGGATGAACTCAACAATGGCAACCAAGGGAAGGTCTCTAACACCACGCATCACCCAGTTGTAAACTTCAGCCAAATTAGTTGTCATAATACCAAACCGCGCTCCGCCGACATCATGCAGCAAAGACCACTTCTCCTTAGGCTCATTCTCTATCCAGTGCGAAAAATTTCTCACAGCAGATGCCGATCTCCTTCTGATGTTTGGACCATCTGTGGGCAGCGGTCCTAAGGACTCTGGACCATCCTCACCAACAGGTGCTGATCGGCTTGAGTGTTCTTCCATATGCTTCGTTGTGAGCTCGTCCAACCTCCTCCAAAGCTCGTTGAATTTTTTCTGTTGATTCTGTCCACACAGCCTCTTGAATAGATCCATCAAGCTCTTGCGCTTAAACTGCTTGTAAAAATTAGCACCCATGTGACGCATACACCACCGACTTTGAACATCTGGCCAATCTTTACCATATCCCATCTCTGCATCACCGTGCTTTAGATATTCAATTGCCCGAAGAAGGCCAGCGTGACGGTCATGAATTAGGCATACACCAGGCCTCATACCAACAATGCTAACCTTCACCTGCTTGAGAAACCAGTACCAACTATTGGTATTCTCGCTCTCCACAAAAGCGAATGCCAGTGGTAGAACTTGATTGTTCCCATCAACGGCAATTGCTGTTAGTATCTGACCTCTGTATTTACCTGTCAGAAATGTCCCGTCAATACAGAGTACTGGACGACAATGCACAAAAGCCCTGATGCAAGCACCTAGTGCAAAGAAAGCTCATTGCAAGACCAATACTGCACGGTCATTCTCCATGGTTGGGTATGTTATAAGATCTGTACATGTCCCTGGATTTCTGGCGGCTATGCATTGAAGAAGAGATGGTAAATTATCATATGAGGCTTTGAATGTGCCAAATCTCATCTCGATAATCTTCTGTTTTGCCCTCCACGCCTTAGCATATGAAATGTTGTATTTGAATTTATCTTCGATATGCCTTATTATTGACCTTGGCTCGTATCTCAGATTATGCACAATATCTGAATACATCTCTGTAGCAATAAATGCAGATGTCATGTTTCTGTGGTACTTCTGTACACCTTCCAAGTGACAGTTGTGCTGGGTGACTATTGACACTTTCCAATAATCCTTCCACTTTCCCTTGA
Organism: Bothriochloa decipiens; assembly: GCA_023333625.1. NCBI lineage: Eukaryota > Viridiplantae > Streptophyta > Magnoliopsida > Poales > Poaceae > Bothriochloa > Bothriochloa decipiens. The sequence goes on along the minus strand of CM041631.1, from coordinate 11,002,379 downwards.
ATGCATGCACCCTCCACGGACAACCATCACTGGATCTCATGCACTTAACTTCGTATACACACTTTGTGGACTTTGCTACCCAGAACTCCCTCTGCAGTGATACAGCCCAAAGCTTGACTGCCTCCATCAATTCTTTCTTCTCTGCGTACATCGCTCCCTCGATTATCTCATTCTCCTTATACTCCCATGGAGCATGGTATCCCTCTGAAATAGCAAGTCCAGAGAAGTCTTCATTAGACCACTGCCACGGATTCACATTGCATCCTTCCTCATCAGAAGATTCATAACCCTCCACTTCCTCATTCGCCGCATCTTCGTTTTCCATTTCCTGAACAATGGAGTTGATCCTCTCGCCCTCATCTGCCAAGCCTCTCGGCTCACTGGTTTCTTCTTCTCTTTCTGGTTGCTGCACATCATGTCCCTCTTCTTCTCCTTGTTCAGCACGGTCATTTCCCTCTTCTATTTCAGCATCAGTCCTAACCATGCTTGTACCCTCCACATCTTGCAGGGTTGCATTGTCTTTATCGTGCACCTCCATGAAAATGCTGGGTTCCCAGCCCCGCTGCAATGCATTTTCTACGTACCATTTCCATGTTTCGGTGCAATCTACCGACATCAATTCCCAGAAGCATTCTTCGTTGCCACGGTTGACTACTACATTTACTTTTATTGTGTTCACCTCTGGATTGATACGAAATACCCTCATTAACCAGTTACAAACTGACCGAAAATTTCTTTCCGCTGGCCTATCTATCCCCTTTAGTGTTGACCCAAATTCAGACAGATCTATACCATACGGCCCATATCTGACAGTGCCACTACCATAGAACAACCGAAACATCACTTTGGTTGACATATCTATTCAGAGAAAATACGATATTCGTCACATTTCAAATCATGCAATTCATTGTTTAAATCATAAAAGAAACATCATTATTTATAGATCTAATATACATACTACTCACAGATCTACCCAGAGTCAACTAAAAACTAAACAACTCTAGTGTACATTATATTTTACTAATGCATAGCAACAGACCTGTAATGTATAAGAAACTTACCTAAAAGCCGAGGTCTCAAACTGGCAGGGCTTCGCCGTTACTTCCTTCTCCTCCCTCCTCTCTTCTTCCTTTTTTTCTGAAAATTTTAGTGAATATAATAAAAATCTGAGGGGGGCTGGGGATAAATAGCCTGGCGGCCAAAAAACGCCCACTGTGTGGGCGTTTTTTGTAGGCCAGGGGGCCGCCTGCAAAAGTGCACGGCCGGCCTCGCCTGTTCCCCCAGGTGGCCAAAACACGCCCACTGTGTGGGCGTTTTTTGGCGCCCAGGGGGCCGCCTGCAAAAGAGCACGGCCGGCCGCGCCTGTTTTACGGGCGGGCCCCGTAGCAGTAAAAAAACGCCCACTGCTACGGGGCCCGCCCGCAAAACAGGCGCGGCCGGCCGCGCTCTTTTGCAGGCGGCCCCCTGGTCGCCAAAAAACGCCCACACAGTGGGCGTTTTTCGGCCGCCAGGGGGCCGCCCGCAAACGCCGGCACCGGCGCCGGCCGGCCGTTTGCCACGTCACAAAAAACGTCCAGACAGTGGGCGTTTTTTAAAAAACGCCCACTGTAGGCGACTAGTTCTGTCATTTTTTAAAACGGCCGATTATTTTTGTAAATTTTTTTTTAAAAAAACTAAAAATAAAAATGTTCTCAGTTCAGCTGCCTCGCCGAAACCCTCGACTTCCCAATTCCGCCTCTCGCCGGAGGCGCGCGGCGCGCTGGCGATGTCGTCCCAGTTCGCCCGATCCTCCCCCAACTTGAGACCACGGCGTCACCACGGCTGCCAGCTGCCCTCCCCGATGACCTCCTGGAGGAGATCCTGGTCCGGGTCGCCTCCCCCGCCGACCTGGCCCGCGCCTCTGCCGCATCCGTCTCCTTCCACCGCCTCATCACCGACCCCATCTTCCTCCGTCGCTACTGCTCGCTCCACCCGCCTCTGCTCCTCGGCCTCATCTACGTCAACGGAGACAGCGTCAGCTTCAAACCTACCGAGGCGCCCCTTCCTGGCGCTCGCGCTGGCCGCGCTACAGCCCGCGCCGCCGACTTCTCCTTCCGCTACGTCCCTCACGGCAGATGGGACGGCTGCTGGTATCCTAAAGAAGCTTACGGCGGCCGCGTCCTTCTGGAATGCTGCTGCCCTGACTCCGATGGGAAGGTTGTCTTGCCGGACCTGGCAGTCTGTGACCCGTTGTCCCGGCGGTACCTGCTACTGCCTCCCATACCTGATGGCCAAGCCTTCGAACAAGATCTCAGACATTATACTCATCTGTTTGCCCCTTCTGTAGACGAGGACGACGAGATATCGTTCAGAGTCATCGTGGAGATGCATTGCACCGAAGAGTTAGTGGTGGTTGTCTTCTCTTCGTCCTCTGGCAGCTGGAGTGTGAGTGCATCGACCAGCTGGGGCACCCTAAGGTCGAGCAGACCAACAGCAGCAGGATCATCCCAAAAGCTCAACATGTTGGAAACTGTGCCCGATTATGCATGTAACTGCCTCTACTGGAAAGTGTACTTGACGAACAAGTTAGTCAAGCTCAACATGAACATGAAGAAGTTCTTCACTGTCGACCTGCCGCCTGAACATGAGAAGCGGATTATCCTCATTGTGGAGGAAGGTAACGGCATGCTTGGAATGTTTAGTCACCATATCTACGACACAACGTTGTCTGTGCATTACTACACCAGTGTGCAAAAAGAGGGCAATATAGCTAATGAGTGGCAGCTGAAGAATATAGTCCACATACCCCCTGATAATTGGTGCTTATATGCCGTTTGTGAACCTCAAAGGTACATTTTCCTGCAAGATCAGTCCACATCAACATGTTTCACACTTGATTTCAAGACTATGAAGTTTGAGACAGTCGGAACAACGAATTGCAAAGATGTTCATCCCTATCTCGGATACCCACCATCTATGTCACCAAGAAGAATATGAAATGGTATTATTTTGTTTTATCATAGCCTCACCTGTCACTTTATATTTTTCAAATGATTGTTATTATATACTGTCTGGACGCAAAATCGAACTTTATTGTTTCAATATAGCGTGTGCTCTCCACCCTTCAGATAATTAAATTATGCCATGTCCTTGAAACTAATATTATTCTAAAAAAATGTTGCACTGCAACTGTAATTGTGGTGTCTAATTAAGGTTTTACTGCACCCAGCTGCAGGGCTAAATTCATATCCGGATTGGTGGCATCTTCAGTATGGTGGCGGTGCTGCTTCTGAAGAACAGGCAACGACTATGCAGGAGTCTGTCCGCTGCTGCTAGGTACCTCGGGTTATTATTATACGGAAGTGGAGGACGCAATCGACATTGTCTGTCGAACTAGTCATCGTCAGTCTGAAATTGTTTTTGAACTTAGTTGGTTAATGGTTATCTTTGATTATACATAATCTGTAGCCGAATCATGGCAAAGACATCTCTGTAGTCTCTAGCAAAGCTTGAGTTGTTAATACTTATTATTGTCTCTCTATCTATGATCCAAATCTGGTGTTGTTGATGTTTGGGAGAAGTAGGAATTTCTGTAGTCCTGCATGCTGGTTTGGATGGGTCGTCTGGCCTACGTTTAATCAATTGCTCTTACAAGCGCCCATATCAAAAGCCAAGCATTTAGGCTTGGTTACAGAGTCACAAGGATTAACACCAGCCATACATCAAAACTGAGTGGATTGTATTTTCCTTGGATTTATTTGCACCTCACTTGAATGTCCACTTGTATTGTGTAACGATGCTTCAGTTGGTTCGAGGAGGACGACGACGACGGCTATGCTGAGCAAGAGGGGGGACGCAGTGGTTGCATCCACAGGAGACCACCTGCGGGTATCCAGAGCTCCCCACCTGCGGTCAAGAGCCGGACACGGGAGCCAGCCGTCCAGTGTGGCGGCGGGGTGGTCACCGCGCGTGAAGCACAAGTAGTCGCTGGGGACGGAGAAGCGGCGGCCGGGGCCCCGGTGTGACGATAGGATGCAGGAGATCCGCGCCACTGGAATGCGGCTTTGGACAGGGGGGCAGGTCGTCGAGATCGAAGTTGAGGCGCAGCCGCTGGATAGCAGAGACAAGGGGCCGGTTGTGGAGGTCGAGGTTGAGTGGGGCGGAGCGCCAGATGTGGCGCCACCGGGTGGCGATGGCCTGCGTGCGGCCCCCCGTCCTTGGTGGGCAGGAGGGAGACGATCTCGCCGAGAACGGCGTCGGGGAGGCGGCTGATATGATCCTCGTGCTGCTCTTTTCTTTCCTCTGCTATTCTCGTCCTCTTGGCTGTAGAGACAATGTCCATGGCGTGGCGATGGTGGCGCAGCGACGCGGCGGCGCCAGCGGGGATCGCGGAAGGCACGCTCTCGACTTGTGCGTTGCGACAACGACTCCACACGATCACGGGGTTTATCTCTTGTAAAATAGTACAGTAGGTCCTGCGAGGTAAAAGAGCAAAGTTTGGCAAACGCCGGCTATATATATATATATATAAGGACAACTGGGATTAAAACAGAAAAACTTAATCCATTTTTATAAGGCAAGCTTACATACGGCTTTCTCTTTCGGGAAACCCCAAGCGCTTAGCACAAACCTTAATTACCTTACAAGCATGGGAAGTCGATGATCTTCCTTATTTTCTAATTTACAAAGGTGGTCTTGTACAATGGTGGTAGTGGACTAGTATTATTAGTGCTAATGACGGACTAGCTCAGACGAGTTCTGAGGTAGTGGGCTTCATGGTGTATGAGAGTGGAGTCTTCATGGAGTGAATGATGTGCGGTTGAGGGTGAGGATGAAGGTGGTGGTTCTGGTGATCGATCGATGTTCCGATCTATGCTTTGATGCTGAATACAAGCGCTCGACGTCTCCTTTTAAAGAGCTCAGAGAGCCTTCTAGAGCGTCCTTCGCGCTTATCTAGCTGTCCTTCGAGTTTATCATCTTCACAGCTGGATAAACACTGCGGCAGGGACTATAGGGTATTCGTGACAAATATTCGAATTCAAGACTCAAATTTAAATTTCAAAATTCATGAGTTACTATTCACTACACTATTTAAATTCGTTGTACTATTCAAATTCGTTGTACTATTTAAATTTGGAATATAAATAGTGCACGAGCACTTCACTCGTGTTGCACACTTATTATAAAATATTCAAAGCACACACTATTTAGATACTATGCAAGATATTTAAATATTCAAAGGCAATAGTATTCACTACTATGCAAACAATATAAATATTCAACGAGACTGTGCGCACGAATATTATATGCGTGAGCGATAGCGACGTGCGTGATTAATTAGCATGAGTGATTATTAAGTGAGCAATTAATTATGCGTAATGCGGATTATGTATGCGGAATTATATATTCTCAGGATCTTTGCAGGGCTGGCGAGACCAAACTTTCAGCCGGTCGTGTGACTATGCTTGTGTCAGTCCTACTCGGTACTCACTGTATGTATCACCTAGCTCGCTACAGAACCAGGCTAACCTGTTCTTCTCCCTTGCTATCCCCAGTGGACACACAGGACTCAGGCACTATCGTCTCCTCAGGCAGTTCTACCCGAAGGGAACACTTATCTGCGGACACAGGGTTCTCTACAACGCCGTTACATGGGCTAATACGAGAACAACTCAACGCAAAGGTTTCTCCTCTAGGGTCCCTAGCATAGAGACATCGTCCCATATGAACAAGCTTAAAGGACAACTGGGATTAAAACAGAAAAGCTTAATCCATTTTTATAAGGCAAGCTTACATACGGCTTTCCCTTTCGGGAAACCCCAAGCGCTTAGCACAAACCTTAATTACCTTACAAGTACGGGAAGTCGGTGATCTTCCTTATTCTCTAATTTACAAAGGTGGTATTGTACAGTGGTGGTAGTGGACTAGTATTATTGGTGCTGATGGCGGACTAGCTCAGACGAGTTCTGAGGTAGTGGGCTTCATGGTGTATGAGAGTGGAGTCTTCGTGGAGTGAGTAGTGAGGATGAAGGTGGTGGTCATCGTGGTTCTGGTGATCGATAGTTCTGGTGATCGATCGATGCTCCGATCTATGCTTTTCTGCTGAATGCAAGCGCTTGGCGTCTTCTTTTAAAGAGCTCAGAGAGCCTTCTGGAGCGTCCTTCGCGCTTATCTGGCTGTCCTTCGAGTTTATCATCTTCACAGCTGGATGGCGCACCGTCTTCAATTATCGGCTTCTACTGTTGCCGGATGGTGACCTGCCAACGTCGCATTGCCTTCTGAGGATAACGAACGCCTGCGGCTTCAATTATCTTCTTGAACTATTGCATGACAACGACTTCGTCTTCGATAATTGATGTTTTCTTTGATGGATTTGGGACATTTAGAATATTTTATTCTATTCACTGTATATTCCTTTTGCGCTGGCTGTTGCGCTGGCTGTTTTTACTCAAAAAATTTCAGGGGTATGTATGGTCTTCCACACCCGAATGATTAATGTTGCAAACATTAATCAAAACTCTGGCACGTGTGTATATTATTCGTTTGAATTCGAATATTTTGTCACGAATACCCTCTAGTCCCTGCCGCAGTGGTATCGGAACTTGGTTGATAAAATTTGAATTTAAGGGATTTACTAAAAATATAATAATAGAAGATTTAGATAGCCAAATTAAATCTTATGAATAAAAGATTAGAAAAAATTCTGATGAATATTTTAGAACTGGTATAAGTGAATGGAATGCTATAAGAGAGAAAGAAATCTATTTTAGGAGAAAGATTTATAGTCTTAATAAACTCAAGGAGGAAAGAGCTCTAGAAAATAAATATCTTAAAACATCTACTGTGAAAGAAGTTATGTTGAATAAAGACAAAGAAAATTATGATGCTGAAGAAGCTGTGCAGAGCAATAATATTAAATATAATATAGACAAAAATGAGCAGTTGAATATTAATCAGCAGCTTTTATTAGAAAGCTATGATGAAGAAGAAGAAGATAATGCTCAAAGTTATAAAGATTTTATAGACACATTATGTGATGAAGAATTATGCAATTTAAATAATGCTATGGAAGGATTAGATATTATATCTAATAATACTAAAAATTCAATAGAAGCAAATATTCAATTTATGGATCAAGATGGTTGTGAACATGATTGGATAAAAGGAAGACGTGACTATAATATAAAATGTATATTTTGCATATACTACCCTAGTAAAGAAAATAGAGTCACATGTAGTAAATGTTTAAAACAAGCATGTGTTTCTTGTTTAAAGATAAATAATCAGAAATGGAGACAAGAGATAGAATTAGAACAAGAAGATAAAATATTGACAAGTAAAGTCAGAAATTTAGAAAACAGAGTAAATACTTTAAAAACAGAATTAGAAGAATTAAGAGCTAGAATTGAACTTAATGAAGAATGTAAGAATGATAGAAATATTATTACTAATACTGAGTTAAAAGAGCAGACTATAATAAATAGAAAAGATGATAAAGCTACACAATTAAAAGATGTCATAATAAATTTTGGTAGCAAATATATAGTTAGGTTACCATTCAAAAATATAGTAGGTATAAGAATACCTGTAAAATTAAACTTAACTCCAAATATCTCTTATAAAACATTAGCGTTGATAGATACTGGTTGCACAAAGAAAATTATACATGATAAATATTTTGCAAGATGCCCAGAAATAGTTCATATAATAGATCAAAATAAAGCATAAATATCTACTGATATGTCTGGAACACAACGACCTCATAATCAATTAGCTTATAATATAGAAATACATATAAACAACACAAAATATATAATAGATGAAATTACAATAAGAGATTTATCTATGATAAGTGTTGATATGTTACTAGGTTTAAGATTTTTATAATTTTCAGTACAAACAACAATTATACATGAGCAAGGAATTACTTTTATCCCTCATCAAGATAATATTCCATACATAACAGAAATACAAAGAAATATAAATTCTAATTTAGATAGGACTAATCTAAAAATTGAAGGGTCTGATAATTATAGAAATGAAGAGTTGGGCGAAAATATAGAAGAATTTTATGTAGCAAATTCAAGTATAGAAGGCATTAGTCTACAATCACTAGCGCCAAACTGGTATTGAGACATAAAGTCCAAAAAAGATATAGACAAAATAGTCCAAAAACTAGAAGATATTCAAATAATTAGAGAAATACCAATGAAATATTGGGATAAAAATGGTATAGTATGTAAAATTAATATAATAAATCCAGAATATATAATTAAGACAAGTCCTATAGAAGCAACACCTAAAGATATAGAAGAATTTAAAATACATATAGAAGAATTGTTAAAACTTGGAGCTATAAGAGAAAGTCAAAGTCCTCACAGATCAGCAGCATTTATAGTTAGAAATCATGCTGAAATAGCCAGAGGAAAATCAAGAATGATTATTAATTATAAAAGACTAAATGATAATACTATAGATGATGCATATAATATCCCAAATAAGCAAGAATGGATAAATAGGATACAAGGTTGTAAATATTTTTCAAAATTTAATTTAAAAGCTGGTTTTTGGTAAGTAAAAATGGCAGAAGAATCAATAGAATGGACTGCTTTCACATGTCCTCAAGGTCATTACGAATGGATAGTAATGCCTTTAGGTTTAAAAAATGCCCCTACCTTATTTCAAAGAAAAATACAGAATATCTTTAATGAAAATTAAGAATTCATACTAGTTTATATTGATGATCTTCTAATCTTTTCAAAATCTTACAAAGAGCACATAGCTCATTTAGAAATATTTTTTAGAAAGGTAGAGCAATATGGGTTAATACTTTCAAAAAGAAAAATGGAAATATGCAAAGAAAAGATAAATTTCTTAGGCCATGAAATAGGAGAGGAAAAAATTCATTTGCAAGATCATATTGCAAAGAAAATATTACAATTTCCAGATGTCATGAATGATAAGAAGACATTACAACAGTTCCTAGGAATAGTAAATTATGCTAGAAATTATATAGAAAATTTAGCAAAATTAGCTGGTCCATTATATGCGAAGTTAAGAAAGAATGGACAAAAGTATTTTAATTCTGAAGATACAAAATTAGTTAGAATTATAAAAGAAAAGGTTAAAGATTGAAAACCCTTAGATTTACCTATAGATGATAACTATTTTATTATAGAAACAGATGCATCAGAATTAGGATGGGGTGCAATACTTAAGCAAAAGCCTCACAAATATTCACCAAAGTTAGAAGAAAAAATATGTAGATATGCTTCAGGAAAATATAAGTTAAAAACGATAAACAATACTGATAGAGAAATTCTAGCCGTTATCAATGCAATAAATGCTTTTAGATTATATCTAGGGTTTAAAGAGTTTACAGTAAGAACAGACTGCGAAGCTATATGTAGATATTATAATAAAGTTAACAGTAAGAAAAGTTCAACTAGAAGATGGGTCTTATTTGAAGATATTATCACTGGAAATGGTTATAAAGTTATATTTGAACATATAAAAGGAAAAGATAATATCTTACCTGATATATTTTCACGATCATCTGTTTTGCAGGAATGAAGAAAGAAACAAGCCCCAATGGGGATAAAAATTACTATTTTGGAGCTGAGAATAAGTTAAGAATATTTCTTCCAAATACATATAAATTCAAGCCCAAAGACCATATAGTTCTAGACAGTGTTCAAGAATGCATTCTAGACAATTTTTGGTTTCAATATAACAATAAGAGGGAAGAAAGAGGATATATGTTAGCAATATTAAATAGCCTAGCCAAATATTTTAATATGATAAATGGAAAAATACAGCCGAAAGAACCGTCTGAAAATATAGAAAAGAAACCCATATATGTTATGTATAGAGGAACCGTGCCAGGAGTCTATTTAACATATAAATCAATTGTATCTCAGTAGATAGAAATGGAAAAAGAAGGAAGGGGTAAGCCTTCATTCAAAAAAATCTAGATATTGACCAAGCTCTATCATATGCACGAAGTCTTTTGAAAATAAATTATTTCATACAACCAGAAGCAAAAGATTATATTTAAAAATATAAAAAGGCAAGAGATATGAAAATCAATGAGTCAGGAATGAATATGCAAGAAGCAAGCTCGTCAAAAATACCCACATATAAAGATGTTACAGAAATATCAAATGATGATGATATTGATAAAAGAATGAAAGAAAGGCTTAACTTAATTATTCCTCAATTAAAGAAAAATATAAAAGATGAGCAGTTGAATATTAATCAGCAGCTTTTATTAGAAAACTATGATGAAGAAGAAGTAGATAATGCTCAAAGTTATAAAGATTTTATAGACACATTATGTGATGAAGAATTGTGCAATTTAGATAATGCTATGGAAGGATTAGATATTATATCTAATAATACTAAAAATTCAATAGAAGCAAATATTGAATTTAATATAGAATAATATACACACGTGCCAGAGTTTTGATTAATGTTTACAACATTAATCATTCGGGCGTGGAAGACCATACCATACCCCCTGAATTTTTCAAGACTAAAACAGCCAGCGCAACAGTCAGCGCAAAAGGAATATACAGTGAATAGAATAAAATATTCTGAATGTCCCAAATCCATCAGAGAAAGCATCAATTATCGAAGACGAAGTCGTTGTCATGCAACAGTTCAAGAAGATAATTGAAGACGCAGGCGTTCGTTATCTTCAGAAGACAATGCGATGTTGGCAGGTCACCATCCTGCAACAGTAGAAGCCGATAATTGAAGACGGTGCGCCATCCAGCTGTGAAGATGATAAACTCGAAGAACAGCCAGATAAGCGCGGAGGACACTCCAGAAGGCTCTCTGAGCTCTTTAAAAGAAGACGTCGAGCGCTTGCATTCAGTATCAAAGCATAGATCGAAGCATCGGATAGATCGAAGCATCGGCTGAACCATCCGCCCTCAGACCGAAGCACCCGCTCATCACCTCACCCACTCACTACTCTAATCCACACCATGAAGCCATGATCTCAGAAGCACTCTGAGAAATCATACACCATAATAGTAACACCCCACTATCACTGTATAATACCACCTCTTTAAATTAGAGAATAAGGAAGATCACCGACTTTCCGTGCTTGTAAGGTAATTAAGGTTTGTGCTAAACGCTTGGGGTTTCCTGAAAGGGAGAGCCGTATGTAAGTTTACCTTGTGAAAATGGATTAAGCTTTTCTGTTTTAATCCCAGTTGTCCTTTAAGCTTGTTCATATGGGACGATGTCTCTATGCTAAGGACCCTAGAGGAGAAACCTCTGCGTTGAGTTGTTCTCGTGTTAGCCCATGTAGTGGCGTTGTAGAGAACCCTGTGTCCGCAGAGAAGTGTTCCCTTCGGGTGGAACTGCCTGGGGAGACAATAGTGCCTAAGTCCTGTGTGTTCATGGCTGGGGATAGCGAGGGAGAAGAACAGGTTAGCCTGGTTCTGTAGCGAGCTAGGTGATGCATACGGTGAGTACCGAGTAGGACAGACACAAGCATAGTCACGCGACCGACTGAAAGTTTGGTCTTTCCAGCCCTATAAAGATCCTGAGAATATATAATTCTGCATACATAATCCGCATTACGCATAATTAATTACTTACTTAATTATCACTCGTGCTAATTAATCACGCACGTCGCTATCGCTCATGCATATAATATCCGTGCGCATAGTCTCGTTGAATATTTATATTGTTTGCATAGTAGTGAATACTATTGTCTTTGAATATCTAAATATCCTGCATAGTAGCTAAATAGTGTGCTTTGAATATTTTATATAAAGTGTGCAACACGAGCGAAGTGCTCGTGCACTATTCATATTCTGAATTTAAATAGTACAACGAATTTAAATAGTACAACGAATTTGAATAGTGTAGTGAATAGTAACTCATGAATTTTGAAATTTAAATTTGAGTCTTGAATTTGAATATTTTATCACGAATACCCTCCAGTCCCTGCCGCAGTGGTATCGGAGCCTGGTTAATAAAATTTGAATTTAAGGGATTTACTAAATAGTAAAAATTAAAAAGTTACATTATCTAAATTTAGAAGTTAATACAGAAAAGTCTGTCAAGACTAAAGAGAATATAAATATCAAGTGCAGACTAAATAGTTCCGAAGAACATACTTGGCATACTTCACACGGGCAGTTAAATTTAGTAGTAGACTTAATACATAACTTCTATATATCTTGGGGTAAAAGACAAGACAATTTGGAATTAAAATTTGAGAGTCTTCATAAAAATCATAAGCAATTAAAAGATCAATATTTAGATATCAATAATAAGTTAGAAATAGCTTTGCAAGCTTTGGAAGAAAGTAAAGTTTCTTTAGGAAGAATTAGCCAAAATAGCGACTATATTAAAAACGATATAACTTATCTAGACAAAAAATTTGAGAATACTAATATCATTGGTCATAACAAAGAAATTGTGTTATCATCTGCAGAAATAGCTGAATTTAATAAATCATTAAATTCAGAAAAATGGCAGTATCTGAAGGCCACTCTAGAAGAGACAAGTCACTCCAAATAGTGAATAGAGATATAAGACCTTTAGGTTTAATGGATAAAATAAAAGGAGGATATGATGATATAGAGACTCTGGAAGAGATGATAGATGTGGAAAGAGATCTTAAAAGATATCAGAAAGATACTTTAAGAAAGATAAGACCCCAACAAATATATCAAATGGGTTGGTTTGAAAATAGAAATGGATTATACAGAATATCTAGAGAAATTAAATTAAGTGTTCTAGCTGATCCTGTTCAGCTAAGCATAGTTAATAAGCAAATTGAAAATGGGTTGAAATATTCTGGATATAAATATATACATCAAGGAATGTATATCATAGGAATTAAAGGTATGACAAGAAAGAAATTAGGGACAAAGGTCTTAATAACTTTGTTAGACAAGAGATGTGATTCAATAAATAAAGCGGCATTAGAATTTTTAGAAGGTGATATGAATGAGAATATGCTAATAACATATATAGCTCCAGACTTATTAATGCCAGTAAAAGAATTTATAGAAAAAATAGTTTTTGGTTTTCAGACTAAAGGTTATGAAGATTTTAAAGGAACAAACCTATTAGTAAGCATAGAATTCTTAGGAAGGCAAACTAATAGAAGTGGAACTAAATATAAGATAAATGTGAATAATGTAATAGAAAGCCTGCAGTCTAAAGGAATAAAGTTTATGAGTCCTCTAAAAATAAGCTCTGAAGATAGAGCAGGCGAAGAATGGAATATAAGTACTCTAATAGAGCCAAAGATTTTAAAGCAACCTAAAGATTATATAAGCTATGAAAATAAAAGGGGATCAACTAGTATTAGGTTTGTAGGATATGAAGATCGAAGCTTTGATGACTTAGAAATATCTAAATCAGAAGCAAAGCCAGTAGAAAATAGAAGGAATAGCATATGTGAATTTATGATAAGTTTAGATATAGATAATGAAATAAAACATTATGAGCAAAAGATTAGAAAAATTTCTGATGAATATTTTAGAACCGGTATAAGTGAATGGAATGCTATAAGAGAAAAAAAATTTACTTTAGACGACAAATTTATAGGCTATGAAAGATTAAGGAAGATAGAGAGTTAACTAACAAAAAATTTAGTGTTCCAATAAAGAAATATGAAGCTAAGCCAAAACTGATAAAAGTTGAAAATAACAAAGTTCAAAAAGAGTTAGTTGACAGTAAACTTAAAATAGAAGATAAAGACAATGATATAAGCGAAGAAGAGCAATGGAAAATTAATGATAAATTGCTACTAGAAAGTTATGAAGAAGAAGGTAATGAGGATATTAATGAAATAACTAGAACTAACTCTGTAGATTCTATAAAACCTTTAGAATATGAAATACCACATAAAAAAGATATTGCTATAGAAGCAATGGAACTAGATCCAAGTGCATCAAAAAGAAAAGATTTTATAAAACCTTTAGAATATGAAATACCACATAAAAAAGATATTGCTATAGAAGCAATGGAACTAGATCCAAGTGCATCAAAAAGAAAAGATTTTATAAAACCTTTAGAATATGAAATACCACATAAAAAAGATATTGCTATAGAAGCAATGGAACTAGATCCAAGTGCATCAAAAAGAAAAGATTTTATAAAACCTTTAGAATATGAAATACCACATAAAAAAGATATTGCTATAGAAGCAATGGAACTAGATCCAAGTGCATCAAAAAGAAAAGATTTTATAAAACCTTTAGAATATGAAATACCACATAAAAAAGATATTGCTATAGAAGCAATGGAACTAGATCCAAGTGCATCAAAAAGAAAAGATTTTATAAAACCTTTAGAATATGAAATACCACATAAAAAAGATATTGCTATAGAAGCAATGGAACTAGATCCAAGTGCATCAAAAAGAAAAGATTTTATAAAACCTTTAGAATATGAAATACCACATAAAAAAGATATTGCTATAGAAGCAATGGAACTAGATCCAAGTGCATCAAAAAGAAAAGATTTTATAAAACCTTTAGAATATGAAATACCACATAAAAAAGATATTGCTATAGAAGCAATGGAACTAGATCCAAGTGCATCAAAAAGAAAAGATTTTATAAAACCTTTAGAATATGAAATACCACATAAAAAAGATATTGCTATAGAAGCAATGGAACTAGATCCAAGTGCATCAAAAAGAAAAGATTTTATAAAACCTTTAGAATATGAAATACCACATAAAAAAGATATTGCTATAGAAGCAATGGAACTAGATCCAAGTGCATCAAAAAGAAAACGAGGTTCAGATATAAATATTGAAGGAGAAAAAGAAAGGCCAACTAGAACTCCAGGAATATGGCCGCCAGAAAAAGAAGAAACTACATATAACTATATACCCGAACAATATACACATATGGGTTCAAAAAGAAGAGACTTTGAAAAGAAGGTCCAATTTCAAAATTCTAAAAGTGATGGTGCTATATTAAATTTAGCAGCACACGACCCTATAGATTGGCCGAATATAATCAGCATATGGAAAGGCTTAATAGTGCAAAAATATATACAAAACCAACATAATATTGGGAATAGAGTAGAGGATATGATTACATATTTAGAAACATTTTTAGGAGAATCAGCCAAGATTTTATGGGAACAATGGGTAGACGCTTTTCCCATTTACTATCAACAATTAAAAAGAGCTGGAAGTAATCCATATAATTTTGTAAATATTATATCAAGTATTATAATAGGAGAAGACCCTGAACTTGGATATACTGTCTTACAAAATGAAAGGTTAAGAGAATTAGAAAAACTAACACTAACAAATTGGAAAAAAATTAAAGAATTTTCTCAGCATTATTTATATAACGCCTCGACTGCTAAGCAAGGCTATAATAAAGGAATTATTGAAAAATATTTCCATAAGTTGCCAGATCCTTTGGGATCTATGATATATGAAGAATATAAAAAAGAAACCGATGGTAAAGAATATAATATCTCTCAGGCTATAACATTTGTATTCAAGCAACTAAGAAAGATATGCATGAATATTCAAGCTCAAAGGTCAATGAAGCAATCTGATTATAATTTTTGTAATAAAATAGTTCAAATACCATTAACATATAGAGAAGAGAAATCTAGGCATAAGAAAAATTATAAGAATTATAAAAAAGGTAACTTAAGAACAAAGAAGCGCTATTTTCTGCGAAGATCAGACAATAGAGCTCCTTTCTTGCATAAGAGAAATGTAAGAAGGTACAATTCAAGAAAGAATTATGATAGTACTTGCAGGTGCTTTATTTGTAATTCACCAGATCACTTAAGTAAAACCTGTCCCAATAAAGATAAGAAAAGGTATTCTAATAAGCAAGAAAAATAAGAAAAGGTTTTAATAATAGATAGTGTAAATGAAAATATTTTAATATGTGATGATGATATAATGGATGATGAATCAATATATTCAATTATAGAAACAGATGAGATTGAATATGATGAAGAAAAAGAATAAGTGATGAAGAATTAGATTTAATTGATGAGTTATCTGGATTAAAGATAGAAATGATGGATCAAATAATATCTAAACATATAAAAGGAAAAAATAAGGTGTGTATTCTGCATATATTATCAAGATCCAAGAGAAAGAGCAACATGTAGTCTATGCCAAAGACAAGCATGTGTGTTATGTTTAGATAAAAAGAAAAGGAAAATAAAATGGTAGTGAATACAAAATATGAGAAAAATAAGATAGCAAAAGAACTAAAGTCAGAGAAAGTAGATTGCCAACATATAACTAATATTCCACAAGAGTTTTTAGTTCCCAGACTAAGTTTTAAAACTACTCATATGTTGTCGTACTTCCCACAAGAAATTATAGATCTAATATAGAAAAATATGCTGAAAGGCACTATAAAACCTTTCAAGACATACAAAATTACTCCATGAGAATATATGAAGGGAAAGAAAGGCAGCCAGGAATAACTGTTAATGCCAATACTTTTCCTTTAATATATATAGATGAAATACTTATTGTCAAGCCTCATCAAAGATTTATAATACTCATGGCTGACATAGACTTGAAATATTTTAGAAATATACAGAGAAATGTTGAAGATGATATAACATTGCAGACCATTATTGATCATAATCCATGATATATATGGCACGCTTGAAGAAATTCTTAAATCTGATCTTGGCAAGGCTATTAAAGAAGCATGCAAGAAGTTAGCCTGTATCCAAGGTAAATATAAGATTAAATTCTGTTCCAATCCACCAAGATTTACTCAGCCAATAAGGCCAGCTAGTCATGATATATATATTACAAAAGGTCAATATAAACTCCCCAATGTATGAAGAGTTAAGGAGAAATATGAAGAGTTATTTGCTAAAAAGACAAACCATGATAACTGGAGAGTATTCAGTGAAGCAAAAGAATTACAAGGAGATACTATGTTTAATTCAGAATATCATATAATGTACAAAATAAGATAATAAAGGTGTTCTTACGAGAATACTACTATACTAGATATAGCATAATACAACGAGGAGTTGGAAGATTGATCAAGCCCAATTATGGTGAAGAATGTGATCTAAGAAAAGAATACAGAGATTTATTGTCTCTTCATGAAATATGCCAGCCTAATGATTCAGACATTGAAGAAGATATTGACTAAATAAGAAAAGTCTAGGCAGGCTGTGATCAATATCAATGAATATATATTCCCTATGTTGATAAGGTTTATCAACAATTTGGCCCGGGGAAAAATAATATAGAATAATATACACACGTGCCAGAGTTTTGATTAATGTTTGCAACATTAATCATTCGGGCGTGGAAGACCATACCATACCCCCCGAATTTTTTAAGACTAAAACAGTCAGCGCAACAGCCAGCGCAAAAGGAATATACAGTGAATAGAATAAAATATTCTAAATGTCCCAAATCCATCAGAGAAAGCATCAATTATCGAAGACGAAGTCGTTGTCATGCAACAGTTTAAGAAGATAATTGAAGACGGTGCGCCATCCAGCTGTGAAGATGATAAACTCGAAGGACAGCCAGATAAGCGCGGAGGATGCTCCAGAAGGCTCTCTGAGCTCTTTAAA
Source organism: Bothriochloa decipiens (assembly GCA_023333625.1). Classification (NCBI taxonomy): domain Eukaryota; kingdom Viridiplantae; phylum Streptophyta; class Magnoliopsida; order Poales; family Poaceae; genus Bothriochloa; species Bothriochloa decipiens. The sequence goes on along the minus strand of CM041631.1, from coordinate 10,984,817 downwards.
AGGAGACGCTGAACGATTGCATTAAGCATAGATCGAAGCATCGGCTGAACCATCCGCCCTCAGACCGAAGCACCCGCTCATCACCTCACCCACTCACTACTCCACTCCACACCATGAAGCCATGATCTCAGAAGCACTCTGAGAAATCATACACCATAATAGTAACACCCCACTACCACTGTACAATACCACCTCTGTAAATTAGAGAATAAGGAAGATCATCGACTTCCCGTGCTTGTAAGGTAATTAAGGTTTGTGCTAAGCGCTTGGGGTTTCTCGAAAGAGAAAGCCGTATGTAAGCTTGCCTTGTGAAAATGGATTAACCTTTTCTGTTTTAATCCCAGTTGTCCTTTAAGCTTGTTCATATGGGGCGATGTCTTTATGCTAGGGACCCTAGAAGAGAAACCTCTGCGTTGAGTTGTTCTCGTGTTAACCCATGTAGCGGCGTTGTAGAGAACCCTATGCCGCAGAGAAGTGTTCCCTTCGGGTGGAACTGCCTGGGGAGACGATAGTGCCTGAGTCCTGTGTGTCCATGGCTAGGGATAGCGAGGGAGAAGAACAGGTTAGCCTAGTTCTGTAGCGAGCTAGGTGATGCATACGGTGAGTACCGAGTAGGAAAGACACAAGCATAGTCACACGACCGGCTAAAAGTTTGGTCTCGCCAGCCCTGTAAAGATCCTGAGAATATATAATCCGTATTACGCATAATTAATTGCTCACTTAATAATCACTCGTACTAATTAATCACGCACGTCACTATCGCTCACGCATATAATATTCATGCGCACAGTCTCGTTAAATATTTATATTGTTTGCATAGTAGTGAATACTATTGCCTTTGAATATTTAAATATCCTGTATAGTGTCTAAATAGTGTGTGTTTTAAATATTTTATAATAAGTGTGCAACACGAGTGAAGTGCTCGTGCACTATTCATATTCCGAATTTGAATAGTATAACGAATTTGAATAGTAACTCGTGAATTTTAAAATTTAAATTTGAGTCTTGAATCCGAATATTTGTCTCGAATACCCCTGTAGTCCCTGCCGCAGTGGTATCGGAGCCTGGTTATATATATATATATATATATATAATGTAATATAATCATGGCACGTGGGTGTATAGTTCTGAGAAGCGATTCGCAGAAGGAGCCAAATTAAAGCTGTGCCAGCGGCCACGTAGGCGTGCACCCACCCAATCAAATCAAGCAATCAGTATTTTCCTCGTATCATGGCGGGATTGAACCATCGTCGACCGATCTATCTGTCGATGAATGAAGATGCGGTACGTATACATGCATCTGGATGGGGGCTGCTGCGATGCGATGGGGGCATTGCCAAATGCCAAGGTGGATCGGACCACAACCATGGCCCATGGCCCGTGGGCTGCTGGCCTCTTTCTATCTTTGACCGGCGACCGGCCCGTCAGCTAACCCTGAATGACGACGTTCATTCGTACTTGCAATTGCAAGCTCCTTCATTCAATTCGCAGTCGCGCACCAATCATGGTAATTTACTTACCTCTCTGATATAAGCGAATAAATAAATAAATGAATAGAGAGAGAAAAAGGGCAATAATAAATGGAGCAGCCCGGCCGGCGTGAGGAGCGGAGCGGACACGTACTGTCGATCACTGTTCACTGAATCATACATAGCCGCTGGATCTGCATGTAGCTCGTGATCGCTCGATCAAGAGGCCGGTAGGCGAAGCAGAGGCACGTGTAAATTTATTTACTTCCAACGCCCATAACTGCTACTACCTGCTGCGTCCATGTCCAAAATGCGAATGACCCGCCGGGATCGGAGGGAGGAGCGAAGGACTTCGAAGGTGTTTCAGCTCCAAGTCCCGACATGCCATGCAACGAGCGCAGGTGCTTGTGGGCCAAGGCCACGTACGCCCACGTCCAGTGGCTGGGCCGGTGGGCGGCCTCCAATCAGTGCTCACCTGGCCCGCACGCCGTCGGTTAACAAGCCCAGCCAAAAGCTTGTCCGGTCGGTCCCCAGTTCGGTTAACACGCGTGATTTTCCTTCTCAGTAGCAAACACTGGGTCTGGGTGGGCAGGAATTCGAGAGTGCCTCCAAATGCCACGTCGCTGAGTTTACTGTAGTAAATCCGATAAACGTCGTGCTTCTACTATAGAAAAATACTACAGTGGGCGCCTTGTCTTTCACCCAAACTGATGATGATTGTCTATACACTCTTTACTCTTTCTCAGGTGGGTTGACTCTCAACATCTAACGCTATAGTAGGTGCCTTATTCGAATTTTATTATTCCTATAATTTTAGGCAAAAGAATCTTTAGTTTTTAATTAACTATACGATACATTGATACAATTAAACTCTTACGTTGGCCTAAATGCTCGAGGATGATTGATGGTAATGATCCGGTCCATCTCCATGCATGCTGTAGCTCAGTATAGTAGCTGAAACTTGGTTGTATGCGTCACGTACAGTAGAGTGGAACACAGCCCGAGACCAAAACGGACCGGAAGTTCAGGTGCACGACGTCGGCTGCCGGCCCATGCCTAATAAACTAAGCTGTTGTACAGGGAGGCGTGACAAAACTCCGGGGCCACGTGTTGATGACTTGCTGTGCCTGTACGTGCATGCGTGACCCAACTGTGATGTAGCTGGAAAAGGTCGTCGGCACACAGGAACATATATATATATATATATATCCCGGCAGCTGTGGTGCCACACCATGCGCGACCGACGACTCCATCCAACGACCCACATCCTGCCTTGACACATAAATAACGCCTGTCCATGACGTGGTTTGCATATAGACGGTTTGAATCGAAGAAGGCTCACCGTTTTCTCTTGTAAAAAAAAAAAGGCTCACCGTTTTCACTCCAATATTATTATATTTTTTTTACGTCTCTCGTCTAGGTATATTTGTAGTATTTGCTCCTCTATATACTCAAACCAATGCCACGCACGCACATACTATACTCACAAACAACCCTATAATTACACTCAGATTACATCGCGTTTTCCTTAAAATGACTGGGTCCATATATGGCTCCGTAGGCGACGCGGACGAATCGCTTTCCCTTTATGGCTAGCACCATAAGAGACAATACCGGTGAAAGATGTGAGTGCAATTCACGGGAATCGAACTCACTGTGCTAGCCTCCCTAGAGCTGTTCAGTTCTCCGTTTTAACTCCATTAGAAAAAAAAAAAAGAGTGGTGCCAATAGAAAGCACCATTATATATACTGGTATCGGTTAGCGACATTTCATTAGACGTACCGATCGACACTAGTTCTCACACAAAATTTGACACGGGCAGCGCAAGCAAAACTGTACCAGTGTCTGTAGTTTTGGGAGCACATGTTCTATGCGATAGAGTACATTGGAAGCTCCGTTTAGGCCGGCCGCCGCCAAGAGTATTTTCAGGACCAGGCGGCCGCCGGCCAGGCCTGCTGCTAGCTTGCTAGTGTGAGCTAATGCCTACAACAAGCATAGGTCGATCAACCAGCACGTTAATTAGGGTTACTCAGCCATCATTCCCAAAAGCAACGGAAAACGTGATGTATTTTTCAAATTAGAAAAGGGGAGCAAATGGACATTACCTAGTTGTACATTAGGGGTGGAACATGGCGCGCGATTGCTAGCTTGTCCGAGCTAGAGACCTGAAACCGAAGATAGGCTAATAAACAAGGGCATGCCGCATTGCCACTATAGCAAACTTAGAGCATCTTTAATGAATCTTCTTATAATTCGACTAAAAAATAAAAATGAAAGAGAAAAAGAGTCTCCAATAGTTTTATATCTGAACTCCTAAGAGGAACTCAAAGACTCGCTCTTTTAATTGATTGCAGTAGTGATTTTGGTGAAAAGAAATATCCACCAACAACTTCTTCAATTAGATCTCCAAAACTATATCTTCTATTTCAGATTGCGCTCACTAGCCAAGGATATGGAAAGCGAGGTTGACTCAATCTCTAGAGTGTGCACACATATATCGAGAATTTATTGGAGGGTGGAAAGATATAGAGGCAACATGATTTTAATTTTGATACTAATTTAGAGAGTGGGTTTAAGAAAGACTCTTGAACATACACTAACATACTCACTCCGTCCTGAGATACAGTAAATTCTAGTCATTCTAAGACAAAATAAGGAAGATAATAATAGACACATGTACCCCTCGTTTACCTTACTAATGTATTAAAATCTGATCTTATTTTGCATGATTAAAGGGTAAACTATGACTTCTTTTAAAAAATATGGCAAGTACATGAGTTACCTTTCTTATAAAAAATAATCATGTATTCTTATTTAAATAAATATTATCTTCTTATTCCTCATACGTACTATATTTGATGACATCTTTCAAAGGCTAGAATACACCTTATTTTAAGATGGAATATATATATCATTCCACACTCTCTGTCTATCAGTTTCTCTCTAATTTTTCTCTATGGGGTGAGGTTTCTACCTAGTTTTTCTCCCTAGTTTGATTTTTTTAAGAAGCAACAAAAATCATTTGCAGAGGTTGGAGAAAGAAAAAAAAATAAATTGCCATTTTGGCGATTTGGGATAATCAACTATTAGTAAATATTTTTACTGAAGATAGCGCTAGTTTTGTTCACGACAGTTCGAATCATTAGTGCTGCTCGTTGCATATCCCTATCGCACAACATGGCCTAGGAAAGTATTAGGCTTTCTTCTATGAAAGTATTAGGCTTTCTTCTATAGGAGACAGATAATCATTTTTAAATAGTGTTATATAAAATTATATTGTTCATTCATTTACAAAGAAGCCAAGACCCGGTATTCAAAGCATGAGCAAGTTATATGATGCCGGACAACATACGCCTTCTGCCAACTGATGAGAGCAAATAATGCTTGATCCCCCCCCACATAGTTAATAAATTGCAAAGAAGGCAGCTCAGCTGATAGTAGACGCATTCACTGGCAGCGATGGGACTCGCTGAGAAAACCGAAGGCTTCAGGTGGAATTGGCTTTCGGGACTCAAATTTGTATAACCTTGCTATGCTTGGGAAGCAAGGGTGGCGGCTGATTGAGAACCCGAACTCGCTGTGTGCGAGGGTATTGAGAGGTCGATATTATCATGACTCTGATTTCTTGTCAGCTAGTAGGAAGAAACACGCGAGCCACACATGGCGAGCGATCCTGGCTGGAAGAGACGGATTAAGGAAGGGCCTCATACGTCGAATTGGTGAGGGTTGTGCGACGAGAGTCTGGCGCGATCGGTGGATTCCGAAACATTTTGATGGGAAGCCGATCACTAGTACTGAGAACCAACAGGTCGATGTGGTGGCTGATCTACTGACACCAAGTGGAGGATGAAATGTTGATTTGATCAAACAAACCTTTGTGGACGTGGATGCTCATGCTATTTTGCGCACACCAGTGAGGGGCATTGGTGAGGATGTCTGGGCCTGGGAAATAGAAAGACATGGACATTACTCAGTCCGATCGGCATATCGCCGCCTCTATGATGATCAGCATCGTATTCAGGAGGAGGAGCAGGCATCAACGTCGGGAGATATAACATGGATGAGAATCTGGAAACTCCGCGTTCCCCCAAAGGTACGAGTTTTTTGGTGGCGGGTGGTTAATGGTTTTCTTCCGACTAAAGGAGTTTTGCATCGGAGACATATTGAACCAAATGCGAACTGTGAAGTCTGTGGGGCAGAAGAAGAATCCATCAAGCACGCTTTGCTAGATTGCACGGTGGCTAAAATATTTTGGAAGCAGGTTAAATCACTTACTGGGGTTAAGGTGCCGCAGCTGCACCATCTCACCTGGGCAAGGGACCTAGTTGACCCTGGAGTGATCACAGCAAAGGATGCAGGAGTCATCTTGTGTGGCACGTGATCGCTGTGGATGACACGCAACAAAAGGCCACATGGTGAACAAGGACTTCCAGTTAAGGTTGCAGTCCAGAGGGCGACGGATACGGCCTTTGATCTTTGGCAATTGTGTCATCCGATCAAGGCTGATGCAACTACAAGCATTCAGCAGTCTTGGCAGAGACAGAAGCAGGGATGGGTAAAGTGCAATGTGGATGCTTCGTTCAATACCTGCAACGGGACTGCAACATCAGGCGTGGTACTTCGCGATCAAGCTGGAAGAGCTTGCGGTGGGAAAGCAATCTGGTATGAACATTGCTTGAGTGTAATAGCTGTGGAGGCTGTGGCATGTCGTGATGGCATCTTGTTGGCTCGGGAGAAAGGCATCAGGAGGCTGATCTTGGAGTCTGATTGCCAAGCCCTGGTTACTCTATGGGCAAGCCGCACAAGTCAGAAATCAGAAATTGATTCTCTTCTGAAAGAGATAGATGCTCTTAGCCGGAGCTTTGAAGCTTTTGATTTAATTTTCATTAGCCGAAAATGTAACAAATTAGCTCATGAGTGTGCTTGTTTAGTTTCCCGTTATCATCAGGTGGAGGAGTGGCTATTATCCCCACCAGGTTTAGGGAACATTGTAATCTCTGATTGTAATTTGCTCATGGCTAATATATGATGAGGCTCCGGCTTCCCCTCAAAAAAAAAAAAAGACAGCATCTTTGCAAAGACGGTTCAAGGGTTACATATGCCGTAATGTGTTGACAAACCTGTGTGTCTAATTTTCAATGCAACTACTAGTCAACAAACCTTCCAACATAAGAAACACACATCTTCAAGGGGCAACATGCATGGTAATATTTGTTTTTTTTAGCAAGATAGAGCCTTTTCATTAATCATCAGCAGGAATACAATCGTTCTTGGAGTTCCAACAGCCAATCTGGAATGTTGTCAAGCCAAAAGAAAGACCGCTCGGTAGCCGAAACCGAATGAGCATAATGGTCAGCTACCGAATTAGCCTCTCTACACACCCATAAAATTTTAAATTCTCTAAAATTCCTACCTAGCTCTATGATGTCGAAACAAAGGCCGCCTATCGCGGACCTAACTCCATCACTACCCTGCGGTGTGTCTTTGAGAACACGACTATCGATCTCTAGAATAACTTGGTCATAGTCATATTCCAAGACCAACTCCAACCCCTCCTTCGCGCGCCATCACCTCCGCAGTCAGTGGTACATCATCCATCCACCATGCCGCTGCAGCCACGACATTCCATCATGATCGCGGATTACCACCCCAACGCGTCCAGTACAGGAAGCTTGGTCAAATGTTGCATCAGTGTTAACTTTGATCCATCCAACCTTTGGTTCCTTCCAGTGCGCCGACCTCGATGGTTTTGATGGCCGAGTCGGCAGTTTCATTGATGCTAGTTCTTCCAGCAGGGAAGCAATGTAGCGCGCCATTGCACCCGGCTCCCAGCCCTTCCTCCCATGCCTCCACGCATTCTGCCCTGACCACAATGCCCAGGCACCGCAAAGGAGTACAGCAGCAACACCATTTGGGCAGGTATCTATTGGTATTTGTTAACGCAAATAGATAAAACCACAAGTACACGGATACCGTTGTAGCTTTCACCCAAGAGTATTCCAGGGTATTGTATTTATCCACAGAGAAGCAATGGTCAAAGATAGTGATAGTGGACAATCATGTATCTGCTAACTAGCGTACCAACTAGACTAAAGTAGGTTATGCGACATTCAAGATAGGATGACACCCAAGAGGTTCTACTCATAGATAGGTAAATGCTCAAGTAGTTAAGAGCGAGAGCACGAGAGTCTTATGTTACTTCTAAGCAAGCACAACTCTTGCCATGGATTATTGTGATATATATGTACTAGGAAATAGAGGGATTCACATGCACTTCAGAGCGCATCCGCTCGGAACTCACCACAGCAAATGGTTCCGACACAAAGCACCTAGAGCTCTACTCAGGCGAAACCTATCGTGATGGACTACACAGGCAAATAGGGCTATCACCACCAATTGCTACCACCTCCGGAGATTTAGGAGCAAACATAGGTAAGCATATAGCCTAAGCAACACGCTCAATCTATAGACTTACTACTCTAATCGCATATGACTAATTAGAGCACCTTAACCGGGCGGTGTTCCCGCGCAGGATATAACCACACTAAACAAGGCCAACATGATTATCACTAAAGCATAGCTAAAGGACGAGACTATTACTTGAAGTAAAGACTTGGAAAAGTACTTGCAGAGAAAGTAATATCTTTATTGCAATAGGGAAAGTGTTACTAGAGCGGTATAAGGCTATACCAACTCCTGAAGACTTCCTCCTAACTCCGAGCAGAGCTCCCGCTAAAACTACTACTGGAGTTACATATTGAAGAGTAGAGAGAGAGCTCCTTCTTGGTGTGTGTTACAAATGATAGATTAGGGACCTATTTATAGTGCTCTGGAGGTCGGTAGCTCTGGCCGCAGGGAAAGGCACCTTGGGTCCAGGGCGTGCACCCTGGCCAGGGTGGGCGCCCTGGACATACCGTCCATTCGCACCGACTTTTGATCCAACGGCGATGGCTCGCTCCTCCAAGTCGGTTGCATGTGAGATAAGTCAGTTTGGAGTCAGTTCCAACTGACTAGCCTCCTTGAGTGCATGACAATGGGCCCATGAATCCAAGTGACTTCACTCGGGAGCCCTTGGATCAAACCAACTTGGTTTCGATGGTTGGGAGACGTGGGAAGATGTTGTAGTGGATCGGTGACGTGGGAGAGTCCGGGAGCTGTCACCCATAGGGCGGCCACCGTGGGCAGGGCGGCCACCGTGGCCAAGGCGGCCACCATGGATGTGAGGGCGGGCGCCCTCACCCAGACCAGGTTGCTGAAAGCTTGGGAGCTGTCACCCCCAGGGCGGCCACCGTGGCCAGGGCGGCCACCATGGGTTTGAGGGTGGGCGCCCTGACCCTGGCAGGGTTGCTTCCCTGTCATGTTCCACTTCTCTCCCATGTTTCATTTTCATCCATTTTTGATATTTTTCCTACATACAAATAAATTTTCCAAGGACAAGTGGAACTAGGTAAATTATAAACATAAATCACTACTTGTATTGTTGGTTGTCCTCATTTTGATGCAATAATGACGGTCAAAATTAGTAGTTAAGGACCATCAACAAACTCCCCCACACTAAACCTTTGCTCGTCCTAAGCAAATATGTGGGTTTTAGCATGTTGAATCAAGTGTTGCTACAATGTGATGCCCTACAAAATCTCTTATACAAACTAATAGTACTCTTGAGTTGAGTAGGTTAGAGTTAGAAATCGACCATTAATCTTAGCCATATGGGGCTTATAGCTTTCACCTTGTAATATGCAAGAGTAAGACAGAGCAGTAGGTAGAAACTTTGTACCTTGCTTTGGTAAAGTCGAGACTCTTTCTGGAGGGTTTCAAGATTTTTTAAGAGAAAGCTTGCCTAAGTTCCTCAAATGATACACTCGATCGCTCAATGGTGTCTGATAATTCTCACCAAGGCCAAAGGTATAGACCTTTTGCACCTATACTAAATCTTATGTGGAGCTCATAGGTGGGGAAAGCATAAGCAGGCTTGAGCTGAATATATTGCTAAGTTAGACACTTAGATCAAAAGGAGCAACAAGGCATACAAAATGATCAAGATGTGCAAGTGTGAATATTTGGTGGAACTCCTTGAGACTTTCTGATGGTAACTTATTTTGAAGAGAGCATGGCTACCTGCTATTCTACATGGGACACTTGGTCCTCTTTTTTTTTGCTTGACTTTTTTTCGTCGAGAGCACTCTTTTTTTCTCTCACAGCAGGTATTGAGGCTTCTGCCGTTGCATCACTCATTTGGGGATTATATCCCTCTTTTCTCTCTTTCTCTTTTTTGTAGCTCATGCCCTTCAAAAATATGTCTCAACTAGTTTATGGAGCTAGTTGCATATTTTTGATGTGGAAATAGCAGGGGGTGCATGGTTATTTGGTGGTTGCGTACTTCCAATGTAGAAGTAGCAAGGGGTGCACGTGTATGTGATCTTGATCAAGAAGCATGACTAGTTTCTCTACTTAGATCAATAAGGCCTAGCCAAGCTCAAAGCAATCAAGTGGCTTTTTGTGGGGCTTTCCTATCTAGGGAACATGTATGTGGCTTGTGGTTGGAATTTTAACACCATGGAGGAACTTTTGGCAAGGTTTTGAGATTTTGTAAAAATAAAATTCTAGATTTGTCTCAACCATTCCTCAGACAAGTTAAAAGTTTTACTCTATTCACTACCACATCTTATCTCACAAGAGCATAGACTTGGTTATAGCAAGTGCAACCCACAACAGCGTTTGACTTAAGATGAACTCTAGTTTCAGATGCTCAAAACTTAAGCGGTAAAGGGTTGTATGAAGGGCTTTTGCAAAGTATTACAGAGCAACTATTTATCACTTCCAATAAAACTTTAAGGTGTCAATTCAAGAAAGGCGCATAAGTCAAGATTAATGTCACCTCTTTTGCATCAAATTCTAACAAAGAACACAACAGGATTTTCAATATGATTTTTAACATGTAGCATTACCAGGATATCAAGCTTACGATAAAAAAGCAAGAGTGGCAGAGGGGTGCAAACCAGTGTGCCAAAATGGCGGAGGCCGAGAGGTTGGTATATACAAATTGCGCAGCCTCCCCCACACTAGGACTTTTATGTCTTTGACATTAAAAGCCTAGTGTCAATGTTGGTCATCCCTCAAAATGTACTCCATCGCTAAATGATGTCTTGCTCAAATTGTTCTACCATATTGTTTTGACCCTTCATTCTCTTTTGTGTTCATCATGCAAGGTTTAGTGACAAGAATACCCGAAGGATACAAAGTCTACCAGATGCATAAGACACCAAAGGGAATTTATCTTAGAGCACATTCTTTCCTTCATTTTTTAGGGAGGTCTTATTAGGAGAGTGGTTGCAAGCTTATTATGCTAAGAGTCAATACAAATTTTTTTTAACATAAGACAATGTTGTTTTAATTTATTATGCGTGAAAGAGATAATTTTGTTAGAAATTAAACATGCATGAACTAAAAAAATTATGCAAGAGTTAAATATGGGATACATACCGGTTTACCTGTCGGCAAGGGCTCACTGTTTTAAGTCAATTGAGCATGACTTCTCCATTGAATTCATCTCAAAGACTTATCCACTTAAATTATCAATTTCCTGCAGGGGTTAGTCCAGATACACAACCAATGTCTACACAAATAATTTTAGTTCAATAATCAAACTAGATACCATGTTTAACTTGATTAAGGTAGGCTATTTAACCTAAGCATCATGATTAATTTAAAAGCCTATGGAAGTATGATCCTTGTAATGACCAACACTCCCAAACTAAGACATACTAATGTAAATGGAAGCATGTAAATAACAGACATGAGATTTATTCAAATGGATTTGTGACCATTGATTGATGAATCAGAGAACCAAAGTTTTTTTTAATATGCAAGGTGATGCAAATTGGGTGAATGAATATGATCAATCAAACATGCCATGGTTTTGAAGAAAGTTTAAACGAGTGATGAATTAACAAACATGCAGTGGTGAAAATAAAATTAGAATGCATAAAATATTTTTGGGTTGGTTCTCTCATACCTTGATCAATTCATCACTCATAATCTGTGATTGAATCATAGTCGTCCATCACACATATGATGATTTTCTTTCAGCTTGAGGGCGACCTTTTCTCCATCTGCATAGAATTAGTGTGCACACATACCTATCTACACGATGGCAGGGTGGTGGTTTGATTGTTCAAGAATGATCAGGCACCCTGGGCTCGTGATAAATATTTTACCCACAAAAACTAGTGGCAACTAGATCAGCAAATATCAAGTTGACTACCAAAATCTTTACGCCAATTGCTTCCCTGGCAACGGTGCCAGAAACCTTGTTGGTATTTGTTAACGCAAACAGATAAATCCACAAGCACACGGATACCGTTGTATCTTTCACCCAAGAGTATTCCAGGGTATCGTATTTATACACAGGGAAGCAATGGTTAAAGACAGTAATAGTGGACAATCATGTATCTGCTAACTAGTGTACCAACTAGACTAAAGTGGGTTATGCGATATTCAAGATAGGATGACACCCAAGAGGTTCTACTCATAGATAAGTAAATGCTTGAGTAGTTAAGAGGGAGAGCACGGGAGTCTTATGTTACTTATAAGCAAGCACAACTCTAGCCATGGATTATTGTGATATATATGTACCAGGAAATAGAGGGATTCACATGCACTACGGAGTGCACCCGCTTGGAACTCACCATAGCAAATGGTTCTGACACAGAGCACCTAGAGCTCTACTCAGGCTAAACCTATCGTGATGGAGTACACAGGCAAATAGGGCTGTCACCACCTATTGCTACCACCTCCGGAGATTTAGGAGCAAACATAGGTAAGCATATAACCTAAGCACCACGCTCAATCTATATACTTACTACCTAATTGAATATGACTAATTAGAGCACCTTAACCGGACGGTGTTCCCGCGCAGGATATAACCACACTAAACAAGGCCAACATGATTATCACTAAAGCATAGCTAAAGGACAAGACTATTACTTGAAGTAAAGACTTGGAAAAGTACTTGCAGAGAAAGTAATATCTTTATTGCAATAGGAAAAGTGTTACCAGAGTGGTATAAGGCTATACCGACTCCTGAAGACTTCCTCCTGACTTCGAGCAGAGCTCCCGCTAAAACTACTACTAGAGTTACATATTGAAGAGTAGAGAGAGAGCTCCTTCTTGGTGTGTGTTACAAATGATGGATTAGGGACCTATTTATAGTGCTCTAGAGGTCGGTAGCTCTGGCCGTGGGGGCGGGCGCCTTGGGTCCAAGGCGGGCGCCCTGGCCAGGGTGGGCGTCCTGGACATACCGTCCATTCGCACCGACTTTTGATCCAACGGCGATGGCTCACTCCCCCAAGTCGGTTGCATGTGAGATAAGTCAGTTTGGAGTCGGTTCCAACTGACTTAGCCTCCTTGAGTGCATGACAATGGGCCCATGAATCCAAGTGACTTCACTCGGGAGCCCTTGGATCAAACCGACTTGGTTTCGATGGTTGGGAGACGTGGGAAGATGTTGTCATGGATTGGTGACGTGCGAGAGTTCGGGAGCTATCACCCACAAGGCAGCCACCGTGGATGTGAGGGCGGGCGCCCTCACCCAGGCCAGGTTACTGGAAGCTCGGGAGCTGTCACCCCTAGGGCGGCCACCGTGGCCGAGACGGCCACCGTGACCAGGGCGCCCACCGGGGGTTTGAGGGCGGGCACCCAGACCCCGGCAGGGTTGCTTCCCTGTCATGTTTCACTTCTCTCCCATGTTCCATTTTCTTCCATTTTTGATATTTTTCCTGTATAAAAATAAATTTTCCAAGTACAAGTGAAATTAGGTGAATTATAAACATAAATCACTACTTGTACTGTTGGTTGTCCTCATTTTGATGCAATAATGATGGTCAAAATTGGTAGTTAAGGACCGTCAACAGTATCAGCGTGGAGGGAATCAGTTGCAAAGGAGCAAGGGTGCAGGTCAGGTACCTTGACGTCCGTCAGTTTTGTGACCTCTTTCCCATAATCGTCTGGCCACTGTGCACTCAAAGACCACGTGATATATGGATTCATCTTGATCACCACACACCTCATAGAAGCTTTCTTTCTCCACATGTCTTCTTTTCAGTTTAGATTTGGATGGCAATGAGTTCTGAAGAATTCTCCACCAGAACACCCACACCTTTGGAGGCACATTCATTTTCCACACTGCCCTCCAAGCTCTTTCATCCATAGAGCTCCTAGTTTCTCCAGTGGAAGCCATAGCAGTCTCCATCTGCTCCTCCTTGAGCAATCTATATGCCGAGCGTACTGAGTAAACTCCATGTCGTTCAAACGCCCATGCTAGCACATCATTTTCAAGTCATTTTCTAGGCTTGATCTTCAACACTTCACATGCATCAAGTGCTATAACAGATTGTTACAACTTTTGTTCATCCCAAACTCGTGTTCCAGGGATGAAAAGGTCTCTCACCTTCTCTGTCATAGTCGTTTCCAGCCTGACGACTGGTCGTAAAGACTGAGACCCTGGAAGCCAGTTATTATTCCACACACTAACATCTCCAGGACCAACACGGTATATAAGACCCCGTGTCAGCACTCCTTGTCCATGCAAAATGGATTTCCAGGTTGCCGAGCTTCGCCTTTTTTAGGTGCTGAAAGGAAACTTGATGATGGATAATATTTCCCTTTCAGGACCCGAACACACAACGAATCCGGCCGCATCAACAGCCTCCACCCTTGCTTGCCTAGGATGGCTTGATTAAAAAGAGTAAAGTCCCTGAAGCCAATGCCACCTTGTCTTTTGATCTCATTAATTTCTCCCAACGAAGCTAATGAATCTTATGATTATCAAGAGAGCTCCCCCAACAATAGTTGGAAACCGCCGTAGTGAGTTTGCGACACACCCCGGGTGGTAACTTGAAGCATGACATAGCATACGTTGGCGCCGATTGAACATTTGCACAACTTAGGTTCTTCTCTGCCTAACCTCCTACAAGACCTCGAACCTGGCTTGACACATAGTTGAACACATCAGCTGAGCCCTTTTCTGCTACTGTCGGGAGGCCCAGGTACCTTTCCCCTAATGCCTCTGGAGGAATTTGTAGGCTGTCTAGAACTTCCTGCTTGCAGTCTTGCAAACAATTAGAATTGAAAAAACTGCTGACTTATGTTTGTTGACCAGCTGGCCCGATCCTTTGTTATAATCATCAAGGATGTCAGCAATCCTATCAACTCCCTTTGATGCCTGAGTAAAAATCAGACAATCATCCACAAATAAAAGATGAGACACCCATGGAGCTTTTCTGCTCACTCGCACTCCTCGAGACACATATGGTGGTCCAATACTCTTGAGCATACATGTCAATCCTCCAGCGCATAGCAGAAAAAGATATGGTGATATAGGATGACCCTGCCAAATTCCTCTTGTTGGCTTGAAGGTATCTGAAAAGGCACCGTTGACTCTGACCAAGAATGATACTGTCATTATACACTTCATCACCAGAGAGCACCATGAAGTAGGGAATCCCAATGCAATCATAATCTCATTCAGATAACTCCATTCCACCCGGTCATATGCCTTGGCCATATCAAGCTTAATAGCACATGCCCCAGTTTTCCCTTTCTTGTTCCTTAAATAGTGGATACACACATAGGCAATAAGGACATTGTCTGTGATCAGCCTTCCAGGAACAAAAACACTCTGCTCTTCCGAGATGATATCATCAAGCATACCCCTTAGACGATTAGCCATTGTTTTAGTGCACAATTTATATAATACATTGCACAAAGAAATCGGCATATACTGAGACAAATCCTGTGGGTTATTCACTTTTGGTATGAGTACCAGCAGTGTTTTATTTACCTCGTCAGGAATGTCACCACCATTCAAAAAACCCAGGACAGCGTTCACCACACACAGTTTGATGAGTTGCCAATGTGTCTGAAAGAAGCCTACATTAAAACCATCCACCCCGGGGTGACTTGTTCGGCCCCATTTTGAAAAGGGCTCTCTCCACTTCTTCCTCTGTAAATGGCTTATTCAGCATTGTACACATTTCATCAGTCACCTTTCTTGGCACAAAATGGCAGACCAGTTCTGGCTGTAAATTCGCTTGAGCTGTGAACAGGTCTTGGTAGAACTCGCAGGCAATGCGTTCAAGATCCTCCTGATCTATGAACATGTTCCCCTCACTGTCACTAAGGACCTTGATATTGTTAGTGTGGTGTCTAGACCGCGCTTTTGCCTGAAAAAATTCAGTATTGCGATCTCCCTCATGTAACCAGGCTATCTGTGACCGTTGCCTCTCCATCATCTTTCCCTGGCCAGTATGTCCGACAGCTTGGCCATCACGGATCTCTCCTTGTCAGTCAGCCCTTGGTACAAGGTGGAGTTCCTCTCCGCTTCAAACTCTGCCCGGAGCATCCTGACCTGCTTTTTGACCGACCCAAAAACCTCCCTGTCCCATGTCTTGAGGAATGTCTACAGGAAAGCCAGTGCTCCAGAAGCTGCAGACAAGTCCATGGAACCAGGGCCCGAATCCCATGTTCTTGTAACAGAATCCATATATTCTCCATGGCTCTTCCACATGTTCTCATAGCGGAAGGGTTTTGATCTCCTCCGCCCACCTCGGCGTCCCGGCACCAACCGTTCTCGCACCCCCACCAGCATGCCACAGTGGTCCAATTCCGCCAGAGGAACATGGTAGACTTTCATCCCCCCCAACACCGAGAGAAAACCATTGTCACCCAATGCCCTATCCAGTCGAACTTTTACATTCTTATCACCCTCCTCTCAGTTATCCCATGTATACGGTAAGCCATAGAAACTGAGATTAGTTAGCCCGCACTCGTTCACCACTTCCTGGAAAGCAGCAACCTGCCAGGCCTCCCTCTCATTCTGACCAAATTGTTCTTCAGCAAGCAGTACCTCATTGAAATTGCCAACGCACAGCCAAGGAGAATTAGACTGTGCCCGAAGGAATTTCATTAGGTACCAGCTCTCCTTGCGTCTTTCTCTCCTGGGTTCCCCGTAGAACCCCGTCACTCATAGTTGAGAGATTCTCAACTGGTCGCATGACAAGATCACATCAATATGCGATCGTGACTTGCTCAGCTCAGCCACCACCATACCCTGTCTCCAAAGCAGCACCAGACCACCACTTAATCCTTCAGACTTGACGACGATGGTGTTTGGGAAGCCAAGATCCCACCGCAACCCAAGAGCACGCTCCTCTCACATCCTCGTCTCCATCAGAAAGACCACAGCGGGCTTCTTTTCCTTCACCAGATGGCAGAGTTCTTGAACTGCCTCAGGCCGCCCGCAGCCCCGACAGTTCACACTTAAGAGATTCATGGCTCCCGGCTGGCAGTGGCGGAGGCAGGGGGCCAGCGGGGGCCATGGCCCCACCCAATGTCCGGTGAAAAAATTAGCAACTCTTCTTTTCTGTAGTTCTGTGTGTGTGCATATACATATACGGTCTAAGCCCATTAGTCAATCAGGTCAGCCCATGTACGTAGGTAACGAAACCGTCGCCGAGCTCACCACGTACAGCAGTTCTGTCTTTCTGGGCGAGACCGCAAATTCACGATCACGATCCAGCTGCTGCCACACCGCCGCCGCCGCCGCCGTGGCGATATAAAGACACCTCCACCCGGCGTCCAGGTACGACCGTCCAATTCCAGGGAAGGCACATACTCGATCCATCTGCCACTCTTGCACTGCCTCTCCAATCTTCTTCATGAATTAAGACTTCAGTCTTTAGTTAGACAGGTAATATGTTCTGTTCCAAAATTTTGTCTCCATCGATTTGGAGCCAATACCTAATTTACTAATTGAACTATTGTTTCTGTATTCAAGGATAATCAGCATGAAATTTAAAAGGATGACAATTGACCACTTTTACAAGAGAGACACACCCACCGCCGATGTTTTGATAGATCAAGGGCAAGATGATATTGAGTTTGAATCTATGGAAGATGAAATAGCTTACTGGCTTGCTGCAGAACAAGAAAACAATGAAGAAGAAGAGGAAGATCCAATGCAGGCTATGCAACCAATAGCTAAGGTTCAACGAGTAGATTGTGCATACAATAGTATGTTGAATGTAGAGCGAGATCCAGGTTTGCGTGACCAAATTTGGGCTTATCCTCTAAATAAACAAGAACAAGTTATTAGAGCATACATGAAGCATGGTCCATACCAATTTATCAAGGACGAATACCCTACTTCAGGTTTAAAGAAGCATCCACGCAGGTTTCAGTCACAATGGTTTAAATATTTTCCTTGGCTAGAATACTCACCAACAAAAGATGCAGCCTTTTGCCTTCCTTGTTTTTTATTTTCTAAAAAGCCAGTTGGGAAATCAAGATCAGATGCCTTTACAGTGAAAGGATTTAATAACTGGAAGAGGGTTGGTGGGAAAGAATGTTCCTTGAGAATGCACATGGGACAGAGTGGTTCAGCTCATCACTATTCTGTCAAATGCTATGACAATTTGATGAACCGATTATGTCATATTGAGCCAGTGATTGAGAAACAAACAAGTGAAGAAATCAAGACAAATAGACTGTGGCTTAGAACATCAATTGATGTTGTCCGATGGCTAGCATTTCAGGCTTGTGCCTTTCGTGGACATGATGAATCAGACAATTCAAAGAACCAAGGTAATTTTCTTGAAATGGTAAAGCTACTGGCATCATATGATGAGGAGGTTAAGGCTGTTGTTTTAAGTAATGCTCCACAGAATGCTAAATATACCTCACCTCAAATTCAAAAAGAAATATTGAATGTTATAGCTGATAATGTGCAAAAGGCAATTCGTAGTGAGATTGGTGATGCTAAATTTTGCATAATTGTTGATGAATCAAGAGATGAGTCAAGAAGAGAACAAATGGCACTTGTTATTCGGTTTGTTGATAAAGATGGTTTCATTAGAGAGCGTTTTCTTGACATTGTTCATATTCATGACACATACTCTGCCACACTTAAACAAGAAATATGCTCTGTTCTATCAGCACTTAAATTGGATGTTCAAAATATTCATGGACAAGGATATGATGGTGCTAGCAATATGCGTGGAGAGTGGAATGGCCTGCAGGCAAAGTTCTTGGATGAGTGCCTGTATGCATATTATGTTCATTGCTTTGCTCATTAGTTACAGCTAGCTCTTGTTGCTGCTTCAAAAGAGGTCACTAAGGTTCATAATTTCTTTGATCATCTAGCTCTCATTGTCAACACAGTTCTGTCTTCTACTAAGAGAAATGATGATCTGCGGGATCATCAAGTTGCTAAATTAGAGTAGCTCATTGAGCTTAGTGAGCTTGAAACTGGAAGAGGTGCTAATCAAATTGGAACTTTATAACGACCTGGTGATACTAGGTGGAGCTCTCATTATGATTCAATTTGCAGCCTTATAAGGATTTACAAGCCTATATTCTTAGTACTGAAAGATATTGCTAACACAAAAGGTCCAGGAAGCACACAAGCAACTCGTGGAAAGGCTGCTGGTGCTGTGAAATTGATGATGAAATTTGAGTTTGTGTTTATTATGCATGTCATGAAAGAATTGATGGGAATCACAAACCTACTTTGCAAGAAGCTACAAAAAAATCCCAGGACATTATAAATGCTATGGATGATGTTGCCACTACCAAAAGGTTGATTCAAAACCTAAGAGACCATGGTTGGAATAAACTTATTAGTGATGTGACACAATTTGGCAACAAACATGGCATCAAAGTTCCAAATATGACCGGCTCGTATGCAGATTACGTTCAAGGTGCAGAGATCACAGTTGAGCATCACTATCGATATGATATTTTCATGGTTACAGTTGATCAACAAGCACATGAATTGAATTGTAGGTTCAGCGAACAAGCTACAGAACTTCTCACTTTATGTACTTCTTTGGATCCCATGGATTCATTTACCAAACTGAAAATTGATGATGTGTGCTCTCTAGCTTCCAAGTTCTACCCTGCAGATTTTTCAGAGCAAGAAAGAGATACATTAAGACAATAGTTAGAACATTATGAACTTGATGTACCTACAAATCCTAGCTTTTAGAATTTGACAACCATTGCCAAGCTTTGTCGTCGATTAGTTGAAACGGGGAAATCAGATGACTATTATTTGATCGATAGGTCTGCATTTTACAATAACAAGTTAATTATTTTGTCTTAAATAATCATAGTTATGCTTATTTGCTAATAATATTCTTCCCTGGCAGGTTGATTAGGCTTGTGCTAACTCTACCAGTGTCTACAGCTACGACAGAGCGTGCTTTTTCTACAATGAAACTTGTTAAAACAAGGCTACGGAATAAGATGGAAGATGGGTTCTTAAGAGATTGCTTAATAATTTACATTAAAAAGGAGATTGCAGTGGAGCAACTTATTGATGACTTCGATGCGATTCAGACGCGCAGAGCAAAGTTTAGATGAAGTATGTTAGTTTCCTTAAACATTTATGCTTATGAGCTTATCGTTATATTTTTCATCACAAATTTGTCACTCCATGCTTAATTAATTATTTAGAGATTTTGGTGTTTCGATATATATATATCAAAATTTTATAGTAGACCATATGTATTTGATTGTTCGGCATTTCGGCCCCCCCATATATAATTCCTGGCTTCGCCACTGCCGGCTGGGGCTGCCCCCAGCAGCTGACGTTGATCTCATGTTGGAATTATTGCCACACTTTTGCTTCTTCAAAGTCTCCATAATACTATCCCCTGCACTCTCTGTGCGTTGCTCCAGTTGGTTCACTTTTGAGTTGACCAACCCTACTGGCACAATGGCACTCGATCCACCCGGAGGTACATTCAGGTCCAAGGTCTGAGCCACCAGAGTGTTCCCTTTTGATTTCCTTTTACGGGCATGTATGCGTTGATCCTCGCCATCAGCCTGAAGGTCTAGGCGCCTGCTAGCGCCCAAGCCTCCCTCCCTTGCTTTGGGATCCTCCTCCATGGAGTTCTGCTTCAACGGAGATTGAATCTCCGGCTCCTCCGAATCCCCCACCACACTATTAGAGTAATGCGAGCCAGACCTGGACCCTTAGCCCCTCGAACGACTAAAAGTTTTGGGTGGTCTAGATGCCGCTGATGAGCCACTTCCAAAAGACTTAGCCGCAGCCGAGGCAAAGGACTACAGGTGCTTCTTCTTGTCCTCTGGTGCTCACAGCATCACATCATAGGGGAGTTTACCATGTTCATCTCTTTCAGCCGGTGTAGCACATTCAAGCTCTGAATGTCCCATCTTCCCACAGGAAAAACAAATATATGGTAGCTTCTCATACTGAAATTTGAACCAGCGCGGATCTTCGTTCTTACTCATTCTGAGAAACACCCCTCTCCTCAGAGGTTTATCCACCTCGATCGCCAGCCTAGCACGTAGGAATGCACCACTGGCCTTCCCATCGACATCAACATCCATCTTGATGACATTACCAATCATCCCCATCACTTTTGATCCCTTGGACTGGTTCATCCAGCCCAATGGGAGGTTAAGAATCCTCACCCAGATCTCCATACGAGCGAAGACAATCTCATCGACCGTCAGCTTCTCATCATAGTCCTGCAACAGAACGCCACATTTTCCAACCATCCAAGGAGAACCAGACTGGACTCTTTCCATGTCGCGATTACTCCCAAACTTCGCGATGAACATGTTGTCATTCTTGCCTCCAATGGAACAGATCTTTAGGCCAGCTGGGTTGCCCAAGGCAGGCTTCATCACCGAACGCACCAGCTGAGCATTGATTGGCACTGGTGATAGCACCTTACCCACCAGTGCCCACTCGACCGACGCTAGCACCTCCTCCTCGTCCTCGTCATAGAAATCCATCACCGCTTCTTCTTCCTTGGTAAGATGGAGTTTTCTGAACAGATCCTCCACATTAGGGTTTTGGGCTTCATGCCCTCCCCCCCCAATCGCCCACACCTGCTGATGCCATAGCAATCACGCAGGGGCACAGAACCAAGGTGCGCTGCGTAATCGGGGAAAAGCACACCCACCAAAAGAATCCGACCTAAGGATTACCTAAGCGGCAATGCCCTAGCGGCAGTATGTGGTCGGCGACGCCGAGAACACGGCTAACCGACGATTTGCGGGGGCCGACGCCAACAGCAGGTTGACGACGGGGCTTGGACACGGGGACCACGTGGTCGCCGGCGTATGTAGGATCTAGAACGCCGGTGGCGGCACTAGATCGAGGTCGGAGACGAAATCGCCGTCGCGATCGCCGGGGAGGGGGGTCGCCGCAAATTACGGACATTCTGTTTTTTTTCCGCCAGGCTTACGTTGATAACGACGGCTGCAGCAGCTTCAAGCCGCATGGTAATAGTTGTTGACTAGTGGCCTTACACTCTTCTAGGCCCACACATAATTTGATCATAAGATTATGTATAACCATAAATATTCCGTCCCTATGTCTACAACCAAATTGCACTAATAAAAAAAATATTTAGATCAGTTTCACAGAGACACATAGGTACCGTTCTTGTTTCATAACCCGTGATTTTTTCAGTTTCACAAAAAAAACAGTGATTTTTCCTTTGTAAGGGCTGAAATATCAATACATAGCCAATGTTTTTTTTCTGAAGATTGAATTAGCTAGAATGGTAGATCAAGAACCCCAGCAGGTTAAGATATTTCTATTTGTTGCCTCTGGCCGCAGTGGCGGAGCTTGAAGGCAAATACGGGGGGGGGGGGGGGGGGGGCATCATGTACACAAGTTCCATAGAAACAAGTTTTAGTTATACAGTACTATAATTAGGCCACAATTTACATAATCCAAAATGACCGTGGTCTATTGTCCATGGATACCTATTACGGTATTATATAAGTATATAGTATATATTTACCAAAAGACAAGTAACCCATAGGATCAGCGTATATCCTCATTTTTTTTTGGCGGGGCAAGGGGGGCTGGAGCCCTCTATGGCCAATACATGGCTCCGCCAGTGTCTGGCCGGCCTAGTTGACAAAAGGAATTTCATATGAAAATGTTCTAGCCGCCTGTATAAAATGATGCACACTCCATCTCTTGTAATCTAACCGTTTCTATATGGAACCATAAATACCAAAATGGGCATCAGGACCCAACAGCCTCTTATACCACCACATGGCTAATACACAAGTGGGACAATATGGCCTTTTCATGGTAATTTGACAAGTCCTCCGTCCTCATGTAAGATCTATGCTTGTATACACCACAATCTTAGACCTCAAAATGCATGGTAGTCAATTGGAGGCCCTGGGATACCTACACCTATTATTGGGACTATGACAATAATGTTGCCTTCTATGCATGGATTGATTGTCAAAACAAGCAACTAACTTGCGACAGTTTTGTAAATGAGCTTTGCATTTTTGTTAACTTGGCAAAATCCTGGGATGGATTTACATATATGCAAGCTCACGATCGGCTTGGCATTCCGTCTCGCGCACTACTTCCGCGCGCGCTCTTTCCTTCCGCGCCACCGGATTTCCTTTTTTGGATTTTGGCAAGTCGATTTGGCCTAACTGTTGGAGATAACTTTTTTTCTCCTCCCCATATTGATTTGAGAGTTGACAAACTCCATGTTTTGCCAAACAAAAAATGCAAAACTGTTGGAGTTGCTCTTATAGGTCTAATAACTCTAGGGAGATTATTATTACACAAGCATGCAGGCCTTGCTTATTGGATTTGGGTAAGGATGGATCTTGGATTCTCATTAGGTTAGGCATTAGCTAGTGCAAATTAACCAAAGGCGTGATGATGGGAATAGCTAAAAAGGGTCTCCTGATTAAACTAGTGAGGGAGAGAGAGGGAATTCATTTCATGGTGGAGCTCAATCATTGATATTCAAAGCGTATCATTAAGAAAATTTGAGCCCAGAGGCTAATGCCTCAAAAGAAATCAAATCAATCAGTTTGTTCTCACATGTGGACCGGGCCCGCGCCACTTGTCTGTGCCAGCTCCGTGCACCAACAGCCTCTCCGAACCACATACTGTATAGCCACTGGCACGCGGGACCGGCGTAGAGATGGCCCGCGTGCCGGTGGCTTTATGGAACTTGTACGTCGGACAAACCGCTGGTACGTGTAGCGTAGCTCCAACAGTATTGGTAAGCAGCTAATCCAATCAGAGCAAAATGCCAATGCTTGGAGCTGTGAGCCAGCCGTAAACCTCCTGTAGCCTACTAGCTTGTGGTTAACTAACTTAACCCAAGCTTGGCTTGGCTGGTCGTTAGGTTAGGTTAGGTTTGCTTGCTCTCCCTACTGATTAGACATGTTAATCAATTGATTATGACTATTTGATCCATTTGTTTAATCCCAAAGCGTCCCGGCTTTGTGCATTAGACAATTTTGCCTGGCCGTTGGGCTAGAATGGCTTTGTTAATCCTGTAGAGTAATCAGCTTGGCATCTTGTGTTGTGTGTATTATGTGTATAATATTACAGGGGGGTTGTCACTTGGATGGCTTCATCGGCGTGTAGCAGCATGGCGGAGCCCTGATCATTATTTGCCGGTCAGAGGAAGCTTCTAGCGTCAGACACGGGATCAGCTGGATGATTCAGAGCATGTTTATTCGGTTCTAGATAACATGCTGTAGCAAATTAATTACTGCATATGCAGTCTAGATTAACCATCATGTCATCTTTGATGACCTCTCTCTCTCTCCCTCTTTTTCCTGTCGTATATTTCTTGATGGAAGTTCCATTTGCTGGCTTCTTGGATCTCAACAATGGTTAGGAAATGGTATAGCCAAAGCAGCAAGGAAAAAATAGCATGTGTAATAGAAAATTTTAGTTATATACTAGCTCTGTTCTAAATTATAATTTATTTAATTTTTTTCTCTAAATTTAATCACTTGCCTTATTTTAAAAATTATGTAAAATATCATATCTTTTTGTTGTGGCTTGCTTTATTAATAAAAGTTCTTACTTAAATTTTACTATGTTTGCATAAAATTTTTAATAAAACGAGTGGTCAAACTTGAACTAAAAAATTAAACGAATTATAATTAGAGCATAGTAAATATAAAGAAACTAGTATAGAAAAAAAGACGATTGGGGGTTAATATTGTCATAAGTTAGAGGAAACCCAACAGGGACTGCAATGGTCTATATACCCCCAATGCCACTGGATTCCACATGTTAGATACAATTGGACAATTGGGATCTCTGCCGTATATATGAGATGGTGCATAAGGGATTGAAATTTTTTTAGTGGCACTTGAAGAATAGTCTCTTTTCAGACTAATAACTGAATGTTTTTTTTTTGCGAAACAAGACTAACTGAATGTTGATCTATTAGAATGAAGATTTTTAATACAAAATTTACACGTATACAAAGTCGGAAGAGGTACATGAGCATTTAACTACAAATGGTTTTTTGGATGAACTAAAACTGGCTTAATCAGGTAAACAGGACAACACATATGTCCAGCACATAAGACGAGATGCAAACCATGGCACGATTAGCTGTTAGTGATACTGCTCCCTATGAGTGAGGCTAAACCTTAACTTTTGCCCACGGTTCCCTCAAAAAAAAAATTTTGCCCACGGCATGCAGACTTAATCTTCTCCTTTATATGGTAGTAGGAGCTGTAATGTTGTACTACAAACTATATATATAGTAGTACAAGCAATTAAGCATGTCCCAAGACTTGCATAGCGAAACCTCCACTATTATCCACGGTCATGCTGAAGGACTGGGCTGCTAATCTTTAGTCCCGCCTAAATGGTTTAGTCCTATTTGGTCATGATGTTTGGATTAAAAGTGACTAAATGGGACTGGATTTGAGAGGTGAGAAGTGAACCAATAACACCAAGTTTACAACAACGCTCCTCTGTTATATTTCTAGAATTTCAAAAGCGCACGGAAGAAATATTATTTTTTTTAAAAGGAAAGAACCACAGAAAACCACCATTGACCTGGTGTACTCCCTCCGAAACCGAACATCTAAATCATTTTATTCGGATCTGATCTGACTACAGGCGTACTTCCTCCGTACGGTGCATTCTAGCATTCAAAATAAGTTCTCAGATATAATGCATTCTAAATGACAAAAACAAAATTTGAATTTATCAACTAATCACCATTGATTAAGTTGATGGTAGCCTCTGATTAGAAAATAAAATGAGGGTATACTACTTTGATTTTTGCAAAAAAAAAAAAAGGGAGTGTACATCCAATTCCATTTATTGAGTCCTTGTGTGCCACAAAGTGCTGAACAAGGTAGGTTTGGCTTTGCCTGGTAATCTGTTTCGCCTCAGGCCGAAATTTGTCCTGACTTTAGTCACGCTTGGGAACCGACATCGGGGGCTGAGTATGCAACATGAGAAGAACGAGAAGACCGGAAGAAGCGTCAAAAACGGAACTCGTTCCGTTGATGGTGCTCACTCTCTCACTCGACTGAGATAGATCACACCCCCACCCAGGAACAAAGGTAGGGCACTTGATGCTTCTCGTGTTATCCTGTTATGTTTATATGAAGCATGTGTCATGTGACTAGTATTGGTCTGAGGTAATTAGAGCTTCATGTGACTAGTGATATTTAGAATTTTCTTTTAAAAATATTTGTTTGTTGATTTATTCATGCTGATTTCAGTCTCCATATAAAACGCCAAAGCCGGGGCTTCCCTAGGAAATAATTGTCATGCCATCGCATGGCACCCCAATAATACACAACCACCTGCTACATGGTAGGTCGTGCTGCATGGCAGGGCAGCTATAAGTTTGGCAATTGGGCTAGACTACCCTTGCTTAAGACACTAATTACTGCTGGATGCTCCTTATCTTGGTCTAGCATTTTTCATTTTCACTTTATTTGATTCATAATCGAGCATTTTTACCTTCTTTAGCTCACAAATTTTGATGTAAAAGTGGAATAATTTTGATATATATCATATTTCCTCCATCCCAAATCATATGATGTTTTATCTTTTCTAAATATATAGCTTTTGTAATACATCTAGATATACACTATGTATATAAATATATAATAGAAACAAAGTATATAGAAAAACCAAAACGTCTTATAGTTAGGAACGGAAGGAGTATATACGAGCTGAGATGTAGGTGTAAACAATAGAACTTTACCAGCTACACATAAAAACAATTTTTTTGAACTTTACCAGCTACACATAAAAACAACTTTTTTTTAAGAATAACACAGTATAACGCAGACGCTCACAACACGCACGCATACTCAACACTATGAATAATGTACGCAAACCTACCCCTACCCCTATGAGCACCTTCGAAGGACTGAGCAGCCGGCTGATCTGTAGATTATCTGACTACATGCTTTTCTTTAGTTGGATCTACAAAATAACCTAACATATTAAAACGTTTAAGTACTTTCTTTGAGGCTGGAGATCACTATTTAATTAACTTGCAAGACATGAAATGTGTAGCTAGATATCAGTGAAACGTACCAAGTGGCTCAACTTGAATGAAGCTCTCGTTTTGGATCCATCACTATGGGTCGCAGTTTGCTTCTTCAACACTCACTTGGGAGGCCCAAGGCAGCAAGCTAGGCTTAGTACGGCTTGTAACTTTGTGCACAAATTCACAGATACGAAAATGACATGTACATTGCACTTTCCATGACACGACAGTAACATTAGTAGAAAGGAAAATGTACCAAGCCGTGTCTTTTCGAATATGATGGTGTGTATAATCTATTGCCACTCGTGTAAGTTAATCATCCGCAAATCCCATTATTAGTTTCAACAAAGCCCTGATCACAGGAGATTTCCCTGCTGATCTTTTGGCAGGAAATAGGGCCTCCAAACCAAAGAGATGAATATTATTGCCGCTGCTTTATTTGGAGTCACAATCAAAATATATTGGGTGGATATGCACGAATAATATTTCTAATCCAATAATTATATATACCAAACTTGTTCATTTGACTGTACATGTAGGAATGACATCGTTCTAGAACAACCATCCCATCATTAAGCTTGGCTCATCTTGAAACCTACTGCTAATAATACAGATCAAGTAACCCGACCATGGGCCATGTGTAATAAGTTGCCAAAGCGATAGGATCCTAAAATCACAATGGTATCCTATACATTCCTACCATGTGCAAGCAACAATAATGCGTCCATGTATAGATTATCACAATCGATATGTGATGCACTTAGATGAGCATTCCAGAAACACTATAAACACTAACACATTTCTGAGGGGAAAAAAGGAGAGAATGGCAGGGAGAAACCCCTTTGCTATGTTGGATGCAATTAGATGAGCATTTCAGAAAAAACCGTGCTTTCATTTAGTAATAGAAAATATATTCTACCGGAACACATGTTTATATTATTTTATACATGTTCAAGTTACCAAAGTTAGCCACTATGACAAGAGATGCCCTGTAACAGCACGGCAAGTTGCTGCACACCACAGCGCAACGTAGATGATCCATGGTTTTTTACTCTCTGGTAATGCCGGTTTTTACTCTCTGGTCGGCCTTTGTTTTCTTAAAATGAAGGGGATAACTTAATTGAGAATCCATACTTTTTTTTGTGTGTACGTGCAGTGTCGTTTCACATAAATCAACTTTCACTTTTCCAGCATACATTTTTCCCTGTTATTTCACACAAAAAGTAAAAATGCTCATGATTTTTTTATTTATAGTGACATACTTTTTTAAGAAAAGATATTTTTTTACCTTCACACCGTACACAACGAATTCTTACAATTTTTCAACACAATTTTTGATTATCAAACATTGACAAAGAACACACTTTAAAAGAATAACTATAACTATAAATAAAGTCTGTTATCGCTAAATACCTTGGTTCATAGCTACCTATTTGCAATGTATTCGATGACTTGCTATGCAATTCCATGTAGCCAACATTGCACGACAAAGAAACCAATTAAACCATTATCCATAGGATGAAGATGTTAGTGTGACAAATTCATATGATAAACAAAATAGAGTAATGAACAAGGCGGGCTTATAGTCATGCACGTAAGCACATGAATGGTTCATTACCAATTATCAAACAAAACATGTAATTTATCTGATAAAGTAACACATAATCCTCAAAACTAAATCTTTGTGATAACGTAATGCTTAAACAACAAACTTACTACGACTGCAACCTAAGAAGGTTGAATATGAGGGCAAAATATAGGATGCTGACAAGTCCACGCACAATAAACCACAGATATTATGTATGGATCGAGTTAAGTGGTGACAAGATGTGAGTGCATGATCCTCTTCCTCCCCACACCATGCGCCCTTCGACCGTAACCGCCGCCTCCTTCATCCCCGGTCGCGGTACCCACCTCCTGCACCTCAAACCCGCCCTCCTCCTTGTCCTTGCTCAACCTCGCTGCCCACCACTTTGCCGCGACGTGCCCATGGCCCTCCCTCCCTCTCCCCTCGTCGCAATCATGGCCACGGTTGCCGGGACCCTAACACCACCGTCCTGTTGTCTCTACCACTTAGTGGGCATGCCTCCCCTAAACCCACGTCTCGAGATGGCGGAGGGAGACCGTTGAAGAAAGAAATATTAGAGCCACAAAGCCAACGAGGACTTCATCCTCGTCTTCCCTCTCTCTGGTGGGACGCGAGCGTGTGGGCATAGTCGCGACACGCATGAGAGGGAGAGGGTCGTAGCACGCATGTTCCATACGACGGTTAAGTATTACCTTCTTCCATTTTGTATGGCTCATCCCTAATTTATATGTACCATTAATAAATGACACCACCGAACCATTTTTTTTTGCCAATCTAACCATAATTTAGGAAATGGAAGAAAAATAAATTACTCAATTTCCTTACCTATTTTCTTACCAGATCTAAGCACCTCAACAAAAAAATATCAGAACCATACCATTTCCCTCAGGTTTGTCGCACAGTTTCAAATCCCACGACTTTCTCCCATAAAACCTCCTCTCCCCTCGTTTTCCTCCCTCCCTTCCGCCTCCGCCTTGTCCTCTCACCCCACACCTGCCCTCCTCGCCGCCGCGCCGCGGACCCCTCTCATGGCAAAGCTCCCGCATCTACCCTGCCCGATTCCCGTGCTCGCGCTCGTGTGCGTCCTTCTGCTCGCCGCGCCGCGGCCCGCGCTGTCCTCCCGCGCCGCGCCGAGGGACGGTGTCTCTTTCGCCGGCGCAGGGAACACGATACATCAACTCCTCAAGGATCACGGCCTTCCCGGAGGACTGCTGCCGCGCGGCGTGGAGTCGTACACCCTGGACGAATCAACCGGCCTGCTGGAGGCGCGGCTGTCGGCGGCGTGCTACGCCACGTACGACAACGGCGACCTGGCCTACTTCGACAACGTGGTCCGCGGCAACCTCAGCAAGGGCGCGCTCCGCGGCGTGGAGGGCCTCTCCCAGGAGGAGCTCTTCGTCTGGCTCCCCGTCAAGGGCATCCTCGTCCAGGACCAGGAACCCGGGGTCATCCTGTTCGACATCGGGTTGGCCCACAAGAGCCTCTCCAGGTCGCTCTTCGAGGACCCGCCGGACTGCAAGCCGTCGGCCGCCGCCGGGATGAGCGGCGCCGCCGCCGCCAGGTGGAAGGGCACGCGAGGTGAGATTCTGACACGCCACTGTTTCAGATTTGTTCGGGGGACATGGGATCCTCTTTTCTCGCTTGGCCGGTTGGTAGATGGCCTGTTTCTTCGCCGTGCTTGTTCGGACGTCCACTCCATGGAATTCTGTATCTATCCTAAGATTCCGTCCACTCGTTTGAAGGTTTTAGCCGAATTCATTGAACTTAACCTCTGATTTCGATGTCCAGTTCAACGATTGGAATTCAAATCGGTTGTAAATCTCAGTCCAGTCGATGAGATGCAGCTGCGTTGGATTCCTAGGGTGAGTTGATTTATTAGAATTGAAAAAATGCGATCTCGGTTCACGTTCCTTGAATCAGTGGACGCGCCAGTTACCATTTGACAAGACGGTTCGTTCTTTAGTGGTTCGGTGAGCGAGAGGGAGCTGGAAAGATTGAAATTTGATGGCGTGGTGGAGTTGGAAGCTTGTGGAGGAGTAATTCTCGTAGTGGGGATAGGGGATCGATTAAAGACTTCAGTTACAGCTGAATTTTTTTGGGCATTAACTCCGCCGGAAACTCGTTCATTTGTCTGCGAAATCGAAGTCATGGCTTTTGGTTGGCAGTGGAATTCTGAGCCCCTTCAGGTTCATTTGTTTCCCAAAAAAAAATCTCTTACATAGGAAATAATTAGCAGGATTACTTGGATTTTATTAAAAAACGAAAAATCCTTTCTGGGTGGATTATGGCGATTGACTGAATCTGCTGTCATTGGGCTTAGGGCACTTGGTCAGATTACAGTGATAATAGCGATGGGATTAGGGGCAAGTTGCTTGCAACTTCCCATGGGTGTCAAGGAGTGAATTAAGCATTAGATGCTTGCACTCCTGGCCTTCTCTGCTTTTGAAGCAAAGATTTTTGCCTGATGCAGGCTTTTGTCTATCTATCAGTCTTCGCTAGCAATCCATTTTTTTCTCCTAAACCCTTCTTTTCCTAGTTTGTTACGGGCAGGGCTGTTGCTTTTGGATGCACCCCTCCTTTGCAGATTGTTATCTTTCTATGTTAGAATGTGTGTCTCATCTCATCACATGTCCCCTTCTATAGCGTCTTTCTCTGTTGCTGCCACCTCCATTGGTAAATGGATAAAAAGTTGGTGTATCAAACACGAACCCTTGCAAGGACATACATCTCCATTGTTTGGAAAGGGTGGAACAGAAGATGGTGCCACATGAGCTCACTTTGTTTCCCCCAATGGTTGAACTTCACATGATCGATGTGAACCCTAAGCAGCATAGCAGTCCTTTTAGGGATTTTCTTCTACAATTTCTCCGTGCAATGCTTTTTTAATTCATCAATTGTAGCTGTTGCCTGAATACGGGTCTAACAAAGTTGCTTATTGGCAGGTGTTACTGGTCTGAGCTTGAGGCGAGAGGTATCAGCAGACAGCAACCAGCATCAGGAGCAGAGGTGAGGAGACCTCAGACAACATCCGAGACGATGCCGCACCAGTTTTCCGCTTTGTAAAATCCTGTGGTGAGTGAGAGAGTGCTGCTGCTTCAACAAAAAATACAAAAACTGCAACTTGCTGCAGAGGTTGGAATGTATCTACTAAGATGTGGGTACCTTTTTGCAGTTTTTTTCGTTTCTTTTCTTTTTTGGCCTAAGCTCCTCTCTTGTTCAGCACACCTGTGTGATATTAAGTTTGTCAGTCAGTCAGTCAATTGTTATAAGCAAGCACGCAGAAAAAAAGAACAAGGAAAAGAGTTGGCTGAGAAGCCAATTGGGGGCTCCGGGGCTGTGTGGTATGGTCTATGAGAGATTCTTGTTCTCCCCAGGGAGAAAATTCCTTAGCTGTTGGTGCGTGTGCCAGCTCAGCAAGGAGTGAGCTGGGCACAGCACAGCCTCCATGTGGGTTTGTGTTGGCTGGTGGTTGGTTGAGTGCTCCTTGTGCTTCTTCCTTGGATTGATGAGTATATATATACAATCATACAATATACTATACTCGTGCAATTATTCATTCTGCTAGGTTAGGTTAGGCCATAGAGCTATATATATATAAAGAATATAAAAAAATTGTAGTTCCTTCTGTGTCTTGTTTATGTGGTGTGCAAGTATTGATGAAAGGCATCTATCTGTACCCATCTCTCTACCTGTCAATCTAGTCAAGTGGCTGTATTCCTTTCACTTGTGAAATGGGAATTATTCAGTATGCTCCCTTGCTCAAGCCTCCATCCGGCCAACGGGAAACCAGCTACGTCGCGTATGGTATGGAGTACAGGAGTAGGCATGATGAGGCCGGTGTGGATGGATGGATGGAAAGGGATGTGAATTTTTTTTTGTTTTCCTTGTCCCCGTCACCCATGTTCTCCTTGCTTTAACTTGGTTGATTTCAGTATCACGTTGCTTGATTGATTGTGCCGGTGTTAAATAGTTAGAGGAAAAGAGAAAATATCTCCTCCGCGTTCGTTGTTTGTTCATACATGCACGAAGAAAATTAATGAAAAAGAAAGGGTGGCTCGCATCACTTCTTTGACAAGGTAAGCACTTAGGAAGAACATATGGTTGCTGATTTTTCTTCTCTCCAGATCTCTTTAGATGCTGATTTTTTTTTTAATCTTGATTAAAAGGGGGACGTCATCTGTCGGCTGAAGAAAAGGTCTACAAATCTACAAATCTCATGCAGATATCGAATTTAGTGCCAAAAATCTCATGCAGATATCGTCAAAAATATTAACCTAAAAATAGCAACCTATTAAAGGAGATTCAGTGACAGAAATCTCATGCGGAAATAGTCAGTGACAGACTAACAGAAATGGCGAAATAGTCATCTTCGTCCTCAAACTATTGGACCAGGCTCGCTTTGGTCCCTCAACTATCAAAAGGTCCAAATTGGTCCCTAAACTATCTATTTTAGGTCAATTTCGTCCATCTGCGTTAGTTAATGGCCACGTGTGTCCGAGTGCATGCGAAAAGTCTTTGATGCCCTTCCACTTTTCCTTTACGAGCCGCCAGGTTGACGGCGTCCCCGTGCGTCTTCTTTTCTGTCGTTCCTGTTTCCCCTCTTCCCGGCTGTTCTCATGGCGGCTGCATAGCTAGGGTTTCTTGGGGAGGAGAGCGGCGTGGAATGGCGCAACACGGGTAGGGGTGAGGCGCGCCCCTTCTGCTGGTGGAGGCAGACACCTACTCACTCGCGACCACGGCGTGGACAGAGGAGTGGATCGACGATTTCCACGGTAAGATGAAAGTGGCACCAAGCTGGTTTTGTGATTTGATTTTTTCTCCTTTCTTCCCTGGTAGAATGTTTGAATTTGACCATATAGTGGATTTGTAGGGCTGCAATACAATGTCTGACTTTGAGGTATTGGAAGTTCGATTTCATTTTAATGGGGAATTTGTTCTTGATTCGTCCAAGATGTTGTATTGCAATGGGGATTCTAGGGTGTCCCACATAGAGAAGGACAAGATATCTATCCCTGAACTTGAAGGCCACCTATTGGATCACACAACATTTCCTAGATCCGTTAGGATGTACTGGTTGCCATTTGGTGCAGATTTGAATAGTGGAATGAAGTTACTTGTAGATGACAAGTCATGTTTGGACATGATTAATGAGTTGGGAACTGTTAGGGCTGTGGATATATACACCGAACCAATTAATGTTGCCATGAGTGGGAATGACGAAACTGAAACACAATATGCAGATGATGATGTATTTGCCCTGTTTAGAGATGAGAATATCATGGAGTTGGATCATGCAGAACCTATTGTCAATGAACAAACTGTTCAGGATGCTAACATGCTATGTCTGGAAGGTCCAGCCCATTGTCAGGATGGTCTAAATGAAGAAGGAGAAGAATCAGAATCAGAATCAGAGAGTGGATGTGATGCAACTGGTTTCACCTCTGATGACGATGATGAAGTTAGGGAGATAAGAGCTAACTACAAGAAATTTAAGTCAGAAGCAAAGAAGAGAGGAGATATTCCATTAGATAACCCAATTGAGGTGGATGTCATACATGCTGATCCTAACAGTAGTGTTCAGGCCTTAGAAGGTGGAGATGGTGTTCCATATTTTGATTCAGATGCAGATGCATCATACGACGAGGATAATGATGGTGTAGTTAGAAGAAGGAAGTGCAAGTTCCCAATATTTGACAGATCTGCTGAGACTCCCTAGTTCTGTGTTGACATGTGCTTTAGAGGAAGGGAAGAATTGAAGGATGCAATTGAGAGGTATGCACTGAAGATGAAGATAAATATCAAATATAAGAAAAATGACCTAGAAAGGATTAGGGTTGTTTGTAGGTGGAAAGGTTGCCCTTGGCTTTTGTATGCTTCACATCAAGTTCAGATTGGTTTCAGATTAGAACTTATAACCCCAACCATGCTTGTTGTCCCGAGCTTAAAAATAAAAGGTTATCTACAAGTAGGATATGTCACAAGTATGAGAGTACTATCAAGGCTAATCCATCTTGGAAGCCTAGAGCATTGAAGGAGACAGTACAAGAAGACATGGGAGTAGATGTGTCAATCACAATGGTTAAGAGAGCCAAGGCACGGGTAATGAGGAAAATAATGGATACTCAGACTGGTGAGTACTCCAAGTTGTTTGATTACGCTCTTGAGCTGCAGCGCAGTAATCCTAGAACTAGTGTTCATGTTGCCCTTGACCCAGAGGAAAATGACCATGTGTTTCAGAGGTTCTACATATGTTTTGATGCATGCAGAAGAGGATTCTTAGATGGATGTAGGAGGATAGTTGGGCTTGATGGTTGTTTCCTGAAGGGGCCAATGAAAGGTGAGTTATTGTCAGCTATTGGCAGGGACGCCAACAATCAGATTTACCCAATTGCTTGGGCTGTTGTGGAATATGAGAATAAAAATTCATGGAATTGGTTTCTTGGGCACCTACAAAAAGATATCAACATACCTATTGGAGGTCCAGACTGGGTGTTTATAACAGACCAACAGAAGGTAAATTTTTATTAGGCGTTATTTCTGTTCATTTTGTGTTTGAACAATTAAAACAATATGAGAAGACTAACATCTTTTATCTATTTTTTGCAGGGGCTCCTCAGTGTAGTATCTACATTATTTCCATTGGCTGAGCATAGGATGTGCGCACGCCACATCTATGCTAACTGGAGAAAGAAACATAGGCTGCAAGAGTACCAAAAGAGGTTTTGGAAGATTGCAAAGGCACCAAATGAGCAGTTGTTTAAGCATTACAAGAGTAAGCTTGTTGCCAAAACTCCTCGAGGATGGCAGGATTTAGAGAAAACCAATCCTATTCATTGGTCCCGAGCTTGGTTCAGACTTGGATCTAATTGTGAATCAGTTGACAACAATATGAGTGAATCATTCAATAGTTGGATTATAGAATGTAGGTTCAAGCCTATTATTACTATGTTGGAGGACATCAGGATCCTAGTGACTAGAAGAATCCAAGAAAATAGGAGTAACAGTCAGAGGTGGACAATGGCAGTCTGTCCAAATATTATCAGGAAATTCAACAAGATTAGGCATAGGACACAATTCTGTCATGTGTTGTGGAATGGTGATGCTGGGTTTGAGGTGAGAGACAAAAAATGGAGATTCACAGTAGACTTGACAAGCAGAACATGCTCTTGTAGGTACTGGCAAGTCTCTGGAATTCCATGCCAACATGCTTGTGCTGCCCTTTTCAAAATGGCGCAAGAGCCTAACAATTACATACATGAGTGCTTCTCACTTGAGACATACAAGAAGACATACAAACATGTGTTGTAGCCAGTGGAACATGAGTCGGCTTGGCCCTACAAACATGTGTTGTAGCCAGTGGAACATGAGTCGGCTTGGCCTGTGTCTCCTAATCCCAAACCATTGCCTCCTAGAGTAAAAAAGATGCCAGGCCGACCAAAGAAAAATAGGAGAAAAGACCCTTCAGAACCTGTGAAATCTGGAACCAAGTCTTCCAAAGTTGGTACTAAAATTAGATGTCGCCATTGTGGAGGTTATAATCACAACTCGAGGACATGCTCTGTGAATCTGGTGTTTACTAAATTTGCTATTTCCCCTTACTGAACTATATTCATTCCTTACTGTATGCACTATCCTTTCCATATTCCTAACTTGGTCTGTATTGCATAGCAGCAAGAACATGCTGGGTCATCTAATCATCCTGCCACCATTAGAAGTCAAAGTACTCCTCTAGCAATTGAACCTGCAAAGTCAAAGCCAACTAAAGGAAAGTCCATAGCGTCATCATCAAGCCATAGTAGGATGCATGAGGGATCATCTTTTATACAGGTTCGTAATACTAACGATATGTCCATGCTACTGTCAAGTATGGTTATTTGCCTAAATTAGCTCTGCTATTTATAGTCTGGCAATAAGAGAAGACTGGTATCTTTTGGAGAGAGCGCTCAAGCATCTACCAAGTCAAGTGCTCAAGCATCTGCCAAGGCAACACCTGGAGGGAGTGCTTCTGTCATCATTGAGACCAATGCTGGG
>CM041631.1:10901716-10943370 GCA_023333625.1 Bothriochloa decipiens | reverse complement strand
AATCTCATGCAGATATCGTAAAAAATAGTAACCTAAAAATAGCAACCTATTAAAAGAGACTCAGTGACAGAAATCTCATGCGGAAATAGTCAGTGACAGACTAACATAAATCTCATGCGCGATCGTCTCAACAGTCTTTAGATATGTATATATATGTACTCCACCTCTCGGCTTTAACCCCAGTCCAGTGATTATCTAGCACTCCTAACCCCAGTCCAGTGATTACCTAGCTCCTTTCTTGGTTTGCCTATTATGGCGCAACTAAAGTTACTGTATTTGCACCAATGCAGATGTTTTGTAGAAGCATAGCAAGTGGAGGGGGATGATGCTCCTTTGCCTTGCTGATACGGCGCGTATAAGGACTCTAATGGCACGCGCATAGGCGCACTAAATAATTCTGCCCGCCGCTGCCGGCGGACCACATCATGGCGATGGACCTCGGACCAAACAATAACGTGCCATGCCATGCGATTTCACTCACGGCTCGTCTAAATATCACTGATTTCCGTATAAACTTGCTACTGCTCATACCCCAAAAGCAAAGCGTACCCGGCGAAGCAAAAGCGCGGCGGGGGCGAGACGTATGATGGGCACACCACACAGGGATAGGCCGGGGAAAAGGATCCAAAAGCCTCGACATCGCAGGTCTGCACCGCACGGCACCACGACCACGTCACAACAAAAAAAACTAATGCCTGGACGCCGGCAACGGGCAGCCCCATCGGGCACTAGCTAACCAACCAACCCCTGGACCTGCACGGCACCAATTTTCTCCCGGGATATTCCCCGGCTCGAGATGCAGCAGCCATAAGCGACAACGGATGCTAAGCGCATGTTTTACAATATATACTCGTCGACAAGTTTCGCTTTCAGTTCCGGTACCCGATATATACACAAAAGTATATTACATTAAGGCTATGACAAACGATGGTTTGGAACTAACGATAAATACACAGATGTTCACATCCATCTTTACAGCCAAAGTGCACTAGGACTATCTGCGATACAGCAGTTGCAATCACACCAAAGCCGGATATCTAGTTCAGGGCTCAGCATTTTAAACATGCCATGTTATTTCGTCAAGGTAGGACGCGAGGTCTGGCCTCTGTTCGATGGAGTCTCAGAAGTCTGGACCTTGCTGGAAGAACTCGAGGTCTGGGTGCGTGCTCCCACCTGGAGGCCGCCTTGGACGCCTACATCAACAGTCAAACAAAAGTATGTTTAGGTATCACTAGGTTTAGAAGAATGGTGCTGATTCTAACAAATGGACTAGGGTTAGAAGTCTGGTGCTGATTCCGCAAACAAATGGACATGCCAATAAGCATTGCCAGTCTCAATTGGATATCACTAAATCTTCCAAGGTGATCATGAAGAATATGTATTCATATAGGTTGTTAATAATCTAATATTCAACAAGATGTAGGATAGGAACCTGCACTAGGAAAAAGCGTATTTCGAGAGCCGTTCAGTTAATTATTGACAGGTTGTAAAGCAGCACTCGGGTAGACAATAGGCCACTTGTGAAAAACCTTATAAATGGGAAAGAATCCAAAGAAAATGCCAGCAATGATTAACTTACCTAACAAAGCTTGATGGCTCAAACCCTGGAACACCAGGTGGGCCAATTGGATCATAGCGACCACCTGGTGGAACATTCCTGTTTCAAACATTCATATTTATTAAGAACTATAACAAAAAAGAGCACCTCACAAAGTGATCTTGACATGACAAATTTAGTAACAAGAGCAGGACATACCCAGGGCCACCAAATGGGGCATTGAAGGGATTATTAGAAGGAAAGAAACGTGGATCGTTAGGACCTGTTGTGGCAAAATAATCATTAAGCTTCGGTTGTAGACATGCACAAACATAATGACAAAAACTGGATAGTGTTTAATAGATGCAATGTTACCAATGAGCATGCTGCCACCGCTCCCAATACCACTGTAAATAGAACAGAGAATTGAAGCTATAAATTCCTTCCATGTTTTACACGAGCTTTCATTTCATGATTGAAGACATACCTGTGAGGGTACATGCCTGCACCGGGTCCAGGGTAGAGATCATCAGAACCAAGTGGTGCTATCGGAGGATAAATTAGACTGCAACATAACATAGAAACTGATTAGACAAAGCCCCACAATAATACAATAATCCAACAATGCAGACTATAACTCAAACAAATATTTGCTAACACTCACTAAATATCAAATACGGAATTTGAAACGGAGTACTTATAGACATCCAATGCATGTGTTAAGTGCACCAAATAACATTTGCTACTTTATGGTTCAATGGTGCATATTTACCAATCAGTAAAGGCATTCAAGTGTTTCATTTTTTTAGTCTTCCAATGTCTGTGGCTAGATTTTCAACAAACAATTTCTGGTAAACAAAGATGTCACAGAATAGAGAATGTGAAAAAAGAAAATAACTTGATAAAAAATAATCCATATGCACAGAATGTGCATGGTCCTCTATATATTAACTACTGCTTTAGTGTATCTAGGAACATAAATATACATTTACAAGGCAATTACATCAACGAACAACAGGAACAAAAAAATGAGCCGAATTTTGATGAAACCAATTAAGGTGCCATTTGAATCCCATTGGATCCTATGAATCCGGGAAAAAAAAGAATCACAACAGTTTTATTGGATTTTGAGACCGTTTGGATAAGATACTAGGAATCTATGATTTTTTTTATCTGGATTCTCAGAATCCAATGGACTTTCATCCCCTGAATCCATGTGTTAAGTGCACCAAATAACATTTTCTACTTTATGGTTCAATGGTGCATATGTACCAATCAGCAAAGGCATTCAAGAGTTTCATTATTAGTTACCCACTCTTCCAACCTCTGTGACTAGGTTTTAACAATTTTCAGTGAACAAAGACGTCACAGAATACAGAATGTAGGGAAAAAAGTAACTTGATAAAAAATAATCCATATGCACAGAATGCGCATGGCCCTCTATATATGAACTACTGCTTCAATGTATCTGGGAACATAAATATACATCTAGGCAAT
This sequence comes from Bothriochloa decipiens, assembly GCA_023333625.1. Lineage (NCBI taxonomy): Eukaryota > Viridiplantae > Streptophyta > Magnoliopsida > Poales > Poaceae > Bothriochloa > Bothriochloa decipiens. Next base: position 10,940,336 of record CM041631.1, on the reverse strand, counting down.
TACATCAACAAACAACAGGAACAAAAAATAGGCCGTATTTCGATGAAACCAATTAAGGTGCCATTTGAATCCCATTGGATCCTAAGAATCCTGAAAAAAAGAATCACAACAGTTTTGTTGGATTTTAAGATTCTAAAGATCTATGAATTAAAATCCCTCTAAAATCTAGACGGTTTGGATAAGATTCTAGGATTTTTTCTATCTGGATTCTGACAATCCAATGGACTCAAAACAGGGCCCAAAAAGGTATACAGGGGATCAATTGCACCAATTTACCACAGGAGCTGGAGGAAAATACTATTGATGTATACATGCCACATGCAAAAGAAAAGGGGATCCTGTCTGGGGATCATACCCGGAAGGATCAGCTGTTCTAGGACCTGGATCTTCAGAGCTGGAAAAACAATCGTATTGTATTAGAAAAATACAAGGGAAACCAATTGCATTGTTAAATTTTATATTCAAGAAAACTTGTTAAATATTATATTCAATAAAATTTTAATAACATAAAAGATATGCATTTCTCCTGCGTATTTCAGACAAAAAAATTCAAATAATTTCAGATTTTGGTGATATTGTCCAGAATTCTTAAGTATGAGAACCAAAAAAAAAAGAATCTGCAGACTAGACCAACCTTAATTTCCAACAATTTATGATTTAAACATCGACACTAAGGAAAAAATAGCAAGGTAAAATTGCTCCTACGAAACCTAGAAGATGGATGGTGGGAGAGTATTGCACAGTCACAAAATTCCCAGATTAACACGGTCAAGGAAAATGGTACACTACTTGCAAGAGGTTTTTACACCACAGGGTCGACAATGACCTCACGTACCCAGGTCGGTTCAACGTTCCTAGGGCAAGGGTTGATGCCTTCAACCCTGTTTTCTGTGACTATTATATTGCCAAAAAATACATAATGATACCTCTGCATTGATGAACTTCTCTCAGCATCAGAGTTATTGGCAGAAGAAGCAGCAGCAGCGCTCTTAGCAGCCCCAGCACCAGCATCGCCTCCATCCAATTTGCACAACACATTTGAGTTCACATTCTCAATGAGGCTTGCAAAATTCTTGTACATATCCCCATAATTCTTTGGCTGCTCTTCAACAAAGAAGTCTTTCACGCTACATATAAGGAATCATGTTAAAACTTGAGGCTATAAAACTGGGCAATTCAGATGAGTAAAGAAAAGAGCCAATTAAACAGGTATGGCAATATATTTCTGTAAATTTCTGCTAAGTACGAAGTAGATTACCATTACACCACATTCATATTTTATTTTGAACAATAGAGAACAAGTCAAAATTGCTTATTGCATCATACCCGGTCCTTTGAAAGTTATAGAAGAGCCTAGACTGTACCATCTACTACTAAACCAAGATTGGAATCGCATAGAACATAGATGCTAAATTTAAAGTAGAACCACATGATACAATAATGCATTTCCTAGTAGACATGGTGTGTAAGTACAATTGCACAAAACATGCTTCTGGTAGGTATGAGTACCAGAACATGACACTTATCCACGACCACAACTATTCCCATCATAGTGCTCTTATTAGTCATTGATAAACATGCTATTCTATTAAATCACAGCAACTGAAACCAAACAAGTTTGAAAAAAAAAAAATTAGTCGCAGGATCCAAACATACTTAATCTGGATATTATATGGGCCCTTATCTTGTGCCTCAAGATCCAAGACATCTATAGCAAGCACTTCACCGATCACCAAACATTTCACTAGTACCCTTCTCTTCTTGCCCTTCTCCTCCTTGCTGTACAAAAAGGCGTAACAGTTCTCCATGCTGTTCCAACCATCAATACCCACCTCCTCATCACCTGAAATTAAGAAAATTTACACATAGAAAACTGAAAACTGACTTGTGAATTAGCAGTAGCACCTTAATCATAGAAACAACACAGGCAGACTTATAAGCATGAATTCCCAATTGTCTAGCGATTTTAAAACTGACTACTCATGGATTATCCCTCTATCTACTTCTTTAAGACTAAACCTGCTATCACTACATTGAGCTCAATTACATACAATTCACATAAACTCTCTCTCTGCAAGCAGCATGTTTATCAGATTCAGGACACAGTGAATCTGGGATTCTGGGATCAATTGTCCGCTACAAGTTGATTACACCGCGCCCAAACACGTTCAACAGAGTGGGCGGTAACCTAACTGTGAACAGACCAGCAGACCAACACCAACCCAACTGTGAACCCTAATGCAATTTGGGGTCCGGTAACCTAACCAGCAGACGAAGTCTATTCATAACAGGGGAGCCAGGGGGGAGAGCATGCACCTGAGGGCGATGGGTCGGCGAGCGCGGCAGGGCCGACGGCGCAGAGCGAGTACCCCGCGGCGAGGAAGGCAGCGTGGGCAGCGAATGCGATGCCGTCGTGGGCGACGCGGAGGGCCGGGCGCGCCGCCCTCACGACGGCCATCGCCGCGGCGTCGGTCACCATCGTGCCGCTGCGGCGCGGTGGCTCGGGCTCGGGATCAACCTCGGTGGCCGCCTGGCCGGAGAAGGAGAGGGGGAGAAGGGGAAGCCTAGGCGGCGGTCGGTCAGTGGGTTTGGGGTCTTCGGGTGTTTCGGGAGAAGTCAAAAGTGACGCCAGGCCGGTACTCGGCGCGCCCTTGTCCCATCTGACCTGACAGATGGACCTAGTATGCTGCAAGGCTGACGCGGACCTTCTTGAGATGCAAGACAAAGATACGGAATTTGAGGATTATTTAATTGTGAACTTGTCGCCAGCCCAGACTGAGTGGTGCTTCCGTGTTTGGACTAAGAAGTAGCAAGGCGTTCTTTTGTTGGGCTGAACAAATGAGGCGCACGCGAGCAGCCTGTTTATTGGGCTCAAACCAAGGCAACGTTACATTAAGTAATTTTTTTAAAAAAAAAAACTCATATAAACTTATATTGTTCCCCTAAAAAAATCTAAACAGTTTGTTTGTGTTTCAAAAAAAAGTTTGTTTGAGCTTTACAAACTTCAAAGCTCTGCCAAAAAATACCTAAATCCGTATAATCAAGGGCACGATCTGAATCCTACTAGTAAACATTTGAATGGAACTTCTGAAAGGTCAATATACTCTGTTTCCATATTGAAACTCGCAATGAACTCGTAGCTGCAGAAAGTAATGCCCGATGTTGTCTAACTCCAGCATATTCATGACTCATGACATAAAATGCTTCTATGAACTGCTGTATCCTTTCAGAGATTAAATTGGAGGGAGAAAAGGTAGAGGGTAAAACTTTGAGGTATCTTTCATCAAAAATGAACTATAGCAATTTTGTCGCACACATTCAAGACTCTTGTTTTCCTTTTGGTGACTTAACACACTCAAGAGCCAAGACTCAGCACACACCAGTACACCACACTCGCATCTTTCCTGCTGCCGGTGCAGAGTGCAGACAAGCATGTGTGTTCTAATACATACACTGAAAATCAATTGCAGGTACGTGATTGATTCTCCGTTGAATGCGCGCGGCGATGTAACTAAGGGCCCAATAAGAGCTCCCTCTAGCTGCATTATCACTTGCTTAGTTCTGAAGCCAACACGAAGTAAAGTAACCTACACTAATCTGTACTGTAACCGATGATAGATGCTGGATGTAAGGAAAAGCTAGCGGCAGCTCACATGTTGGATCATCAGTTTTTAGCACACAACGTGACAAGGACCTGTTACGCCAACCGAAAGAGAATTGAAAGTGGTCTGACTCTGACTGAATCGAGATCAATGGCGTGTACTAGCTATCTGCTGATACGGTTCGTCCTCATCTGTCGTCACCAGCTGGAAACCCAATGAGATGAAGAAGGTAGGTATAGGTGCGTCCATGCCGCATGGTCTCTCGTCGTCCAGGACCAGGATCGGCCGGCCGGTGAATGGAACATTGCAAGAATGATGATAAATCATTGCACATGCTGAGGCTCAAGAGATGCTGTGTACGTGTTCATCATACAGACACTGCAGCATTCATGCTGTTTTTCCTGAACTTATCTTTGGACGCGTTGTGTTACTAACATCAATGGTGAAAACTTAAAGGAAACTCGGAGTGGCGCAGTCCACTTGGCCTAATCTCAGGCCTTTGCTCTTAAGCAGGGCCAGCAATTTTTTTTTTCCCTTGGCAGACAACAGATACTCGATCTCAGTACACCTCCCAGTCCGCAGATCAGAGAAGAAGCATCTTTTATAGGGGTTTTTATTAGGACAGCGAGCGAGTCAGCACCGTCCAGCTCAAGAACCAAGGCCAATTCAGAGCTTTCGGTAACTAGGGACGCTGTCAGAAAGACACGTTCCTCCCCCCCGCACGAGAGTGATTGATTTTAGCGACGGATGGCTAGATAGTAGAACATTGGGTGTGAACTGTGAAGGAACTGGATCATCTATATATCCATCATCGCAAATATACATTACATCAAATCTAGGGGGTTATTACACTTGTTTCTCGTAGTATATCCTCACTCTGTAGTTTGTACTCTGTAGAACAGATCAAAGGGTTTTCAGAAATCACGAGAGTGGTTCTATCTATAATGAATTCATCAGACTTTTGGCTCCACGACGTTCTTCTTCCTGGTGATGCGGATGTAGCAGAAGATGGCGACGACGATGGCCGCGGCGAGCCCCGCCACTATGATCTTGCCGCCGGCAAACCTGCTGTCGAAGGGTCTGTGGCCCGCGTGGTGCGAGCTCATCGGCGATCCGGCGAACCTCGACTCCTCCAGCAGGGAGTGCGCATGCAGGGCGACGGCAGGAGCGGAGTAAGGAGCCCCTGCTACGGCTGCGCTGCTCATCGCGCCGCTGCCGTCCAGCTGGAGGATGGTGGGGAACGGCGGTGCCATGACGGCAGTCGCGGCCAGCTGGCTGGACACCAAGCAGAAGAGGAAGAACCGAGGCATCGTTTCTCTTGCTTCAGATAGCTAGATTATGATTGTGAGTTGAAAGGGATCAGAGCTCTAGTGAGATGATCGATGGGCGTGTAGGAGAGCTGTGGTGCAGGCCGGAGCTCTCTCACTCGCTAGTAGTAGATGCTCTGGATGTAGATGCTTTGTTGATGATGTGCTGGGGAGGCCTTGGCCATGTCTGGGAGGGCCGTTATATAGGAGATGGAGATGGCCATGTCAGTTGGGCTTGATCGCTGCCGCCCAATGATCCGTCGTTGGCCGGACGATTAAACAATGGTGGGGGTGTTGGGTTGGGCAGAGGCCGCATGGCCATGCACGCACCCACCCCACCCTTTATGGATCCTGATTTCTCAGTTGGGTTGCACGATCAGTCTCCCTCGTGGCTGCTGGTGGCTCTAGAAAAATGATTGGATTTGGAGGGTGTGGCTTCTAAGGATTAATCCATGGGGGGCCAGCCGGCACTCAGCGGTCAACTCTGAGGTGGATGCTCCGATGCATCAGCGACTGACATCTAGTTGGATGGACGCCTCCGACTGAATGTTATGGAGATCGGTAGATGAGCAGCACTGCATCTGCATCAGCAGCAGCAGCAGCAGCAGCTCAGCACTTCAGCAGCGTCCAGAACTCCAGATTCCTCAAGTCAAGCTGCGAGCCTACGTACAACTGTGTCCAGGTGGCGGGACGGGAGCCTTGGAAGCAGCAGCCGCTGCATACAGATACAGCTTGCAGGGCCTTGTGCTCTGCCCAGCAGTTGACGATGAGCTCGCTTGCGCGGGTTCTTGGAAGGTGAAATGCAGCATGCGGCCGGCACACCTTGAGAATGGCTGAGGAAGTGTTGAGATGCCTGCCTGCGGATGAGGAGCTGTTGTAGCATCAGAAAGGGGCAGAATTTCTTGGTATCAGCGGCTGATGTATTTCTTGGTTCAACTATATTAAAAAGTGAAGTGAACTCAAGGAAGCAAAGCAGCGTTACTTTTTGTCGATCCCGTTTTTCCTCTGTGACAGAAGTTAGTTAACAGGAATGAAGCAGCAACTGTAGTATTTTGTTTCCCTTCACCAGAAGCACTAGAGTATATACACTACACCATATATGATGATGGAAACAAAAATGACTGAATTTCCAGAGTCTTGTTATAGTAATCGGACAGTGCCGTTAACCTATGACCATGTGATCGGCGAAGATGCTTCCAATTTGTATATTGCACAATGCACTTCCATGCCATCGCATGTGTGGAGGAATCACCAGACAGGATTTGAACAGAAGCTCGATTTTATATGAGGCTGTTCAGAATATAATTTGCCTGTGTCTTACAGGGAGCAAGCATTGGAGGTACAGCGCCAGTTTGCAGGTAACAGGTGCCGCGCTGCAGGCGGGACGCCATTGTTGAATTCGTCGCCTTCTGAAGATGCCATTTTACCTCCTCTGGATTCATAGGACGACAGGAGGTAAGGTAAGAAGATTCTGGCTGGTTATGTCTGGAGAATGCATGCCAAAACAGGCGCAAATCACTCTATTTCTAATCTCCAATGCTTTGTTGTTCAGTTTTTGGTTTGTCCATGCATGCTATTCAGTCTCGGTCTCCACCGTTTCATACAAGCTGATTCTTGCCATCAGCTGATAAACCTACCTACCTAGTAGTTCTTCAGTAGTCAGGTTAATAACTCACTGACCTGATATAAACGAAAAGGTGCGTCTGACAGACTGACACTGCAGTAGAAATCGGAACATGATGATCTATCTAAAGCCATCGTTGTGCAGAGAAAACATCAGGAAGAAGAGACAATGCGGAGTCTGAATGATCCTCCAGCTGTCCCCTTTCCTAGATTCAATCTCTAGTCTAAGCATCCCTTTCTGGATTGGATGCAATGGGTTAAGACTGATCAGGACCGTTGCACGCTCAAGATAGCTGTAAACAGCTAGCATTCTGGCACGCACGCATGGGACCGTAATGTCAACTTATCAAGGCCTTGTTTAGTTGCGGTCGAAATTGGTATTCTGCATAGTGTCACGTCAAATTAGCACACTGTAGTATTTTGTTTGTATTTGATAAAAATATCTAAAATTTAATTAGGCTCAAAATATTCGTCGCTCAAAATATAATAAAACTGTATAATTAGTTTTTTAGTTCCATCTACACTTAGTATTCTATGCATATACCGGTATTTTAATATGACAAAAAATAAGAATTTTACATAGTAAATTTGATGACAAAATCTAGCATCTAAACGAGACCCAACAACAATTAACACGAGGGGATCGACAGAATCAAACCAGCACGGAGGAAGAAGCTTCTTCTCACCCACCGACGACGAGGAGCACTGCTAGGGCCGACCAGTCCATGACAGCCAGCCCCCTCGTGCAACCAAACACTGCAGAGATCTTCAGAGGCATCGATTAAATATTGAGGCTGTCTTCTCTGTACCGCTGAACAAACTGAAGAGACCAGTGAACATGAGCTGTCCGTCGTTTCAGGACCAATGATTCTGACATCATTAACCTGCCGATCAATGATCCTGACATGATTAACCTGCTGATCATACTATTCTGACATTGTTAACCTGCTCGCCATACGACATAAATCTGGCGGTGTTCAAGTGATTGCTCTTGTTAAGATTTCCATTTGGGAGGAGATCTTCCCCAGGGCCAGCCCAGAGCAAAGCATCCCGTGATGTTGTTTCGGTGTTTTGTATCTTGGTCATGCATCATCGGAGAGATTCCGCCGTGCAGGTGCAGCTAGCTCAGAGCCTCAAGACATATTCCTATTTTTGCCGTTGGTTATTGCAAGAGGGCTTCGTTGACAATGGCACGATGAGCACTGCACTGGGCTCATCAGGTGCAAAGTACATTTGGCACAGCTGGATGTACTTTCGCTGTACTTGTAATGACACTGCTGCTGTGAATCATGTGACCAACTTGGGCCTGTCTTTATATACAATTCAGGTGAAACTGCAGTGTGTCAACGGTAGGGAACCAGATCAATTTGATGGAAGCTGCTTCAGTAACAGATGTTTTGTTTTCATCTTTCAAGGACACTTTGAACTACTCCAGCTTTTTATGAATTAGGCCAGATTCGTAAACAGTTAAAAATTATTCATTTCTTGGAAAAACTGTACCTAAAACTGCAATAAAAACACCCCAAATCTCAGACTGGCTAAACGAGTTCATTGCCAAGGGACTAAGAATGAAGATCATTCTGGGCAACATGGAAAATAAAACGATCAGGCTTCTGGAACATAACTAACAGAGCACACATAATCAATAAGAGTACAAAACTGGAGCATCATTCATATTTATTTGGTACAGCTCTTTTTTAGTTCATACTTACTTCTTATGCCTTTGATGTAGCACTTTAGCCCATCTTTTGTTTGACCTAAGGACTAAACAAATGTGTTCCCTTACCAAATTTACTTGTACAATGTTCTTAGTTACCACATTTGTGTATTTGCAATGCATTCTAATGACTAATGACACTTCTGCTGAGTCATGTGATCAACTTGAGCCTGCCTCTGATATGTTATTAAGATGAAGTTTCAGTGCCAACTCTGGAACTCAATCAAATTGGTGATCAACTGAAGTCTGCATCTAGTTGCAGATCAGTAACAAAACTGTCTGTTTACAGGCCAGCTTCAGGGTAAACTGGTCCACTCCTACAGTCCTACATCGATATCCTTTTCACCTCAGTAGATGTTATCTTTTTCAACTGTGAATAACACTTGAATATTTTCAAAGTTTATAAGAATTATGCAAGATTCACCAAGAACAGTTGGAATTTGTTCATCTATTCAACAAACTGAATCTAAACAAGCAACTAAACGCCCCCAAGCCTGACTGGCAAAACAGTCATCAGCACTGACTGGACAAGAATCTGCTCGATTGGAACTGATATCATTCAGGGCAACAAGGAGCATAAACATTATTGGGCTTCTGGCAGAGCTCATATAATTGACAAGTGTACAAACCAGAAGATAGACCCATATTTATTTGACAAAGCATTTAGTAATGTTTTAGAGTTCCTGTAGTTCCATAATTGGTGTTTTGTTTGATATATACCATCTAAACAGTTGTTTCGATGGTAGAAATATGAACACTTTGTTTCACAATATCCACTTGCAGCACTTATATTTTCTGGGTCTCACTCTCAAATCATCAGGGACCAAATACTCATAAACTCAACTCTTTTCATGGTCCTGAAATGAGATACCATCACAATGTTCATGAAAAATAGGTCTCTCATGCAGTTAGGGAAGGAAGGACATGAATGTAGCCAATACATTGTTCTAACAACCTAATCATACAAGTGGACCCAAAGAACACGTCTTTTTTCTGTTACTACTCATAAGGTTGGGCATTGCAGCCAATCTTGTACTTGCTGAGGTGAATAGATGGCCCAATATTAATGAGGTTGGCTGAACAACAAAAATTTGCAAAATGATATGGACAATAATCTGGCTATAGCGTCTCAGTCTCACCCACTTATTGCTTTTTTGCAACATGGCCATCCAATCGATATAAATGCATTCATGTCTCTGAATATACCTGAATAAATTTCCACCACAAAAATCAATTTCTTGGAATAGTTTGAGATACAAGTGATAAAACAATCAGTGGAGCAACCGAATGATCTGATTAAAATTAAAAATTCAGAAGGCTCATGAGCCTATGAAAACCCTTACCTCAGTGCATGCCAAAAATTTCTTCTGGAGGATCATAGATATGCCTTTCTGGGAACAACTCTTCAAAATCTTGCTTTACTCTGTTTCTTAGCAATGGGTGAGGTAAAAGACCCTTCAACAATACCCTAAAAGGTAACTCTTCTGGTGGATCAGGTGACTTTTTCATGTCCTCATAAATATTCATTGCATCTGATGGGGAGCCATATCTCAAGAATCCTCTTATTACTTCGGCATAAGTCTGTGAGTCAGGAAACAAGTTCTCATCTCTCATGTTCCCCCAGATTACCATTGCTTCCTCCATCTTCTTGCATTTGGCTAGGGCAATAATCAAGTCTTTGTACATGTAAATATCTGGCTTATACCAGTCCTCCTTTTGTATGATTCTAAACATCTGCTAAGCAAAGGTTTATAAATTAGTAAGGTCAACAAAGGCAAGCATCAGAAAATACCATTTCAAAATCAAATAAATGTGTACGATGAAAATGCCATTATGTTTAGAGAATGAATTTAGTACTCAGTATATAAACCTTTGTTGCAAACTATTTCACTGAAATGATGAGAATACCGTTTCATGAATTTAGTGTTCCATGGAAATGATGAACTTAGTTAAACCCTGTGATATTACGATGTTCTTTTTGCAGCATAGATCACAATATTTTCTTAAGAAATACATGTGTTCACTTCATTGAAAATTTGACACTTGAAAACATACTCAGCCTGTTGCCTCCCAAATATTTATCCAGATTAGACACATCTGCCTCAGAAAGCGGAGAAAAAGAGAGAAAAGACTAGCACAGACATGAATTATGAGAATTTAACACGTTTCAATAGGAAAACAAATGTAATTGACAATAAGGTAAATAATCCTGGAGTTCACAGATATATTTCAAGAAAGACCAGATCAAACTATACAATGTTTAAGCCATGATTTTAGTTTCTCTTGGTCAATCATAAAAACCTTGAACATGATCGAAAGCTAATGCCCACCTTCTTAGAGTAAACATCTGTGCCAATTTTGCCTGACCAATTAACCAACATTAAAGGTGTGTAGTTCTAAATAACACTACTTCTCACACTTATTAGTGAATGCTCAAAATCACCCTTTCCAGGAAATCCAACAAGTATTTTGGTAAACAAAACAAACAAATACAACCTAACAAAACAATGCCCTCTCTGAGAAAGTAAATTCATGTTTGCAAATCCCTTTGGGCTTTGGGTCAACATTTCCTCCACATCATCTCTCCAATCAATTTCTTCGAGCTTCATGTCTATCAGCAGTAAGCAAACAATAAGCAATCCAGCCAAAGTGCGAACATGGCACAACCCGTCTTAATCTCCTATATAACTCGCTATAAACATCCAGTGAATTAAAACGACGGTTTGAGCAAAATCAAGCTCGAGAATAGCCCTCTCCGCATGAGATCGCCAAACGGTTAAGAATTAGGGGCGAAATGCCACACCTTGACGGCCAGGTCGACCTCCTCCTGTCGCTCCAACTCGCCGAGCACGGCGAGCTTATCGGCCTTGAGCAGCCTGGCCACATACCGCCGCACGAAATCCGCCAGCTTCTCCTCGTCCCCCTTGAACCGCTTGAGGCCCTGGATCGCGAAGAGGGCCTCCTTCCCGATCAGCTTCTTGCTCCGCCACAGCGGCCCTCGCGGCCGCCCGTCGTGGAACGCGCGCCGCCACGCGCCGCCGGTTGGCGGCGGCGTTGGCCACCGAGAGGGGGCGAGGCCGTGGGCGGAGGAATAGGAGGAGGAGGAGGAGGGAGAGAAGGGTTGCGATAGGAATCTGGGGCCCCGGCTGCGGAAGTGGAGCAGCAGGCGAGTTAGGCGCGCTCGAGGGGTCGCCATGGCGGCGGCAAAAACCCTCGGCGTCTTGTCCGTTGGGTTGGTTGCGTAGCCGAGCCGAGGAGGCGAGAGGACGGCGAGACGCCGAGACGGGTGTTTTTATTTTATTTTTATTTTTTATTGACAACAAGGCGAGATGGTTGTTCTTAAAAAAACAAAAAAAAGGCGAGATGGTTGGTTGTTCTTAAAAAAACAAAAAAAAGGCGAGATGGTTTGAAATGAAAACAGTGATCAGGCCATATGTGCTGACCTAAATTTCATAGTAACTGAAATCTATGTCCTACTAGAATTTCGAACTTTCTATCATCTTGTCTAATAGGCAAAGATTAATCTTTATAGGAAGACTAATTATTTAAATCGATATGAGGACTGCATTACCGGAATCTATGTTCGATATTTTAAGCTGGTTGACCTATGTGCTTCTCTCGTGATACAATTCTTTTTCTGTCGCTTCCCTTTGTCCTCGGTCCATAGAGAAAAATATAAGACATGGTATTTTCAGTTCATGGTCGAAGAAAGAACTCACGGAGTAGAGATCACTGGCTTATTCGTAATCTTCTATAAACAATTGCTGAATAATTGTTTATTAGAGATTTTAGCAAACGGTGCTACTGTGTTGTTGTAAAATAATCTCCTATGATAAACTATGAATTATTCATTAAATTTGAAATTAAAAGACGTTCTGATATACTTAGTTTTTGCTATGTACTTGTATACACTATTTCTAGCTAGATATAAAGCAAAACAATGCATATCTAGAAAAGCTAAATGTTTTAGTTTAGAACAGAGGGAGGTATTTGTTATCAATAGCTGATTTGGGCTGATTTAGTGTGAATTTGTGGTATGCATTAGAAGACATCTCATGCCAAGGTAAACATTAATTAGTACTACAAAGTGTACGATAACGGAGCGCATGTATTGATTTCTTCTACAGACATCCTCGAATGTCATTATATCGCCAATTTTATCCCCCGTCTTGACTATATATATAGACCCACCATAACCTGCAGCTCAAAATAAGACTGAAAAAAATATATACATTCCACTCAAAGTAGAAAAGAATAATGGCGGGAACAAACCAAGCCTTTATGTGCTTTTGGCTCTTGATGCTGATTGCGTTGTCATCAGGTATAAATTCTCACAGATCTTTTGGTAACGAGAACAACCAAAAGTTGAATTCATTTTCACTGGCGCAGAAGAGATCGCCATGTCGGACGCGAGGAACTGCATACTGGCGGTTGGCCTTGGCTGCTTGAAGAGCGACAACTGCAGGAAGCCATGCTTAAATGATGATCCTGACAACAACTATTGGAAATGTGTACACGTATTCTGCCTCTGCTGTAGGCCGTAAAGGGTTGTGGGAATGTTCGATGCATGAATATGAACAAAAACAAAGCGTCCGTGGCAATAAAACTCAATAATACAACATACCATGTATACGCTGGGCATCGTTTATCTTTCACCATTCAATTATGCTTTAAGATTCGTGCTAGAACACCCTCTCTTCTACTTTTTACACTTTCTCCTAGTATTTTATACTTTTGGTACTGCATCACAAATCTCGATACAAAGCGGACGGCTGGATAAATATGTGGAGGCCAAAAAACTGCTTTCAATAAAACTGGTAGCTAGGAACTAGCTATCTTGATATCATCGATTGAGAAACAATAAGCTCTATTATACGTATGTGTTATTACCACCCCAAATACTGGAGGAACTATTTATTGGCAGCAAATGAGTACCAACAGAAATATTGGACTTTAATTATCTACAAGTTCCTGGCATCAAGACATCGAAAAAAATATTTAGAACAATAAAATTAAAGTCTGGATAAAGAAAAGACGATTTTGGGTCGATTTTGCCAAAACCGGCCTAGCTGGCTTGCTAAACTAGCCAGGTCAGTTTTACTATGCACTACTCGGCAAGGCTGCCAAGCTGGTTTCCTTATTCCGAGTCCGGTTGTTTCCAATTCGGTTTTGATCTATTTTTTTCTTGGAAAATTTGAACATTGTGTCTCGAAAGAGGTTTTTATTGAGATATGACCACCTCACTCAATATAATGAGAGGGTCATGACCGATCAAACTTTCAATAATTAAAAAGCACATCTACTATCCTTTTGGCCCAACTGTCTCTATCCAGGTTGTTTGTAATATCTTTCGACGCGATCGATTTGACGGTCTTCTAGATGGACTTGCTGACCCTAGTATAATTGCGTTGTGCCCCTTCCCCACCGGTCTCCCCGGGAGGTGTTCAGGAGTTTATCAAGTGAAGAACGACTGTCGAATCGGTCTAACCAGCTTGCTAACTAGTCTTGCTGACTTACTATGTTCTTGGTGGCACTTGCTGGTGTGTGATCTCATTCGGCGTCAACATGCATTTTGGTGATCAGATGACAATAATACAAAGGAGGGTGACCGATCCAACCGATCACTTTAAGTTAGAGAACATCTGGAACCCAACATCAATAGAGGAGCTTCCTAAGGACCCTTTTACCAAAAGATTCAAGCCAAGCTTTGCACTGGATGTAAAAGGTTAATGAAAAAGTAGATGATACTTACCCTACTCATGTTGATTATGCTGAGATGTTGCATGACCTTAAGAGAGAAGAGGCATTTGGAAACAAAATCTTCAGGGAGATCTTTATAAAAGGTTGCTAGGTGATTTGGACTACTAGAAACAAGAGTGGCACAAATTTGATTGGTAGATGGAAAGAAAAATTCAGAAAAGAGCTGCCCTGATGTGCATCAAGGCCAAGAGGATCATTAGTGAGTGATCCCCCGTATATTTGGTTAGAGAGTTACACATGATGTATTTTTCTTTTTCCTTTGGGCTTGAGGCCTTTAACCCTGCTCCTGCCCGAACTGTCTATATTTATATAAAAAAATAGATAGAGATCTCCCTACCTGTCCCCTAAAAAAGATGTTGTTTGACTGTGTGTTGGAGGTCCCATTCTAACTCGGTCAAAACTTTTAGTTGTTGGTTCGTATATTTTTATTGTTGTTGTTGAGTTTACCCTTTTAGTGATTGTTTTGGTGTACTTCCCAATCTGTTTTTTTTTTTACTTTTTTTGAATAATTGGCTGCTCTTCTGTTAGATCCATTTTTAAAAATAAAGAACACTTAACTTGTGAATTCTTTGCTAGTACTTAATGTGTTCCATATATAATTCACTTTAGTTTATTTTAAATTAAACTTATCTAACTTTAACTAAGTCTATAGAGAATTGTAGCAACATCTACAACATCAGTTAGTTTCACTGAATTCACCATAAAATACGTCTTGATAATGCATTTATTTGAAACACTAAATGTAATATATTTCTAAAGAAATTTGGTTAAAAATAGAAAGTGTAATTAGGATAAAACTAAAGTGACCAATAGTTTAGAATGGATGGAACAATAATATATCTAAGGCGGAGGTTGTGAATTGTTTGCTACTAATGTCTGAATGGTAAGGTTTAGCATCTGAAGACATCTACAGGACTGCAGCCAATGCAATCTTGATTTGAAGCGAATAGGATCACGTAGGACAGCAATTCTGCTATATACCCAATAAAAAAATATATCCTCCAAATAAACCAACGTTCAGTACCGCTCACACAAATCTCCCTGAAATAATAAGCTGGTCCATTTTTAACTGATGACAGTTTCATGCACCAGACCAAGACGAACATTTAGACAACATTAATCTTAGGGATCACTGCCATCTATACACCTCATCCTCGTGACTATACATACCCATCACAACCCACAGCTCAAGTACATTGCAGATCTAGCAAGTGTCCTATACATCAATGGCAGCAGGAACAGCAAACAAGGCCTTGCTCTGCTTTTGCCTCTTGATGCTGATTGCCTTGTCATCAGTTATACCATATCTTCTTTATGAAACTCTGATGCATGTATAAACACCTCGTCGATGTTTTGGTGACAACCATCAAATGCATGGTTGAACCGATTGATTTGTATATGGGTTTGATCGATTCGATCGTTTCGCTGGTGCAGCAGCAGCAAGAGAGCTGTCACCACTGCTGCTCGAGGGAGGCGACGATCCCGGAGACAGCAAGTCGAATTGGCAATGCTTCCGGCTGTGGGACAACTATTGCGTGAAGAACAAGCGATGCGAGGACAAGTGCCAGAGTGTCGAGGGGAAGGGCCACCATCACGGACACTGCGAGCTGTGGACATGCGTTTGTTGCAAGAAGAAAGGCGAGGATGATGGAATAGTGGCTCCTCCTCGAAGCGCGCAGCAGCTGGGCCCTGAGCAATGAGCTCACGTATTAGTATCATCAAACAAACAAAGCGTTAGGGGGAGCTCAAATGGTTTTCACATTTTCACTGTATTGTGTGATTGGGTAAACTTTTGATGTTATTACTGATCGACTGAAACAATAAGACGTACCCTTTACGCAGTTTTTGGCTCACCCGGCTCCAAGAGCTAGAACTTGGGAAGTTGGGATTGGGTGAGAGAGAGAGAGAGAGAGAGAGATGAGTGTTTGCTGCTATCAGATGCACACACCAATATGCTTCGCTATCCTCAGGATACCTCCTCTCCTAGGATTGAAAATATCTTATCTGTATCTTCCTTTTGAGAACTCCCATGATCCGATCGATGATCGTATTCGCACTGCTTCTATGCACAGTACACTGACAACAAAACCTCACCTCCAGTCATCACATCTTTCCGTTTTGCACCGAATCGCAAAAGAAGCATTTCCAATAGCGTCCTGCACCTAGTCACCTACTGAACCAAAACGACGATAAACGGGAGCACAACGATAATAGTTTCAGAGATGTTTTCTGCTTCAGCCCATCTGCCCCAGATCCCAACATGATCTGCTTGATATCTTCATGACCCTCCCATGATCTTTTACCCACACTCACAAAGTTCTCGGTTGGTTCCTGTTGAAAAAAAAAAATGATTGCTTTCTAGCAACGTGATCCCAAAATATTGGGACGAAAAACATGGAACGTACTAGCTATGAAACAAGGATTATAATCTTGAGATAATTGTATTGTTTGTTTAGCAAGTTGAAGATACATGCATGCCACATCGGACTAGCGCCAGAGTCTAGGGCAACTTTAGGGATTCAGAAATAAAAAAATGCATGTTTCGAACTAGATGGCACAGCCATGCATTTTACTCATTCTTTGCTCTTTTAAATATTAAAATATTTTTTCACAAAAATTAAACATGTTTGACTCGTTATAAGACTCCTTTATACTCCGTATATCGGATGCCTTACTTTTTTGTTGGCATAAATGGGTAATTTTCTTATATAGAAACCAGGATTGCATCAATATAACTTTTACATGCCATAAACTAATTCATAAATCACTGTATGTGATCAATATAAATGTTGAGCGTATAATTTTAGGTATTTCTGAGAAATTACAATGATTATATATATATTATTTAGAAACACACACAAATCCATTGCCTCACTGACATGGACCTGTGGCCCATTTAACTTAGGCACTACTCTCAGGGCCTGCTTGGTTGACGTCAAAAATCTTACCAAACCAAAATTATGTCATGCTAAAATTATGGTCATGAATTAGTTGATTGCCAAAGATTGACATTATCAATTTTATGTCAATATTTTGGCAAGTTTGAATGTTCTTAAACTTTATATGAAAGAGAATTTTGACAAGTCTTTATTTTGGCAACTAACCAAATACATATCCATATTTTTTACTCTAACTTTAACAAGTTTTAAATGGCTAGCCAAAATTTTAACTTCTATAACTTTGATTGGATAAAAATTAGTAGTTAACCAAGCATGCCCCTCTTACTGAGAGGCTCCAACTCTCATCGATGGACATCAGAGCCCCGCACCGCCGCCAGCGCTGGTCCCAGGCTCCCAGCGCCGCGCCGCGCCGCGCCGCGCCGCCGCCAGCGCCTCGCCGGCCGGCTCGGCGGTCCCAGCGCCGCGTCGCTGACTTGCCTTCAATGCTTGGCTCCAGCACTGCGTAGAGCCGCAGCTAGCGCCCGTCCCAGTGCCGCACAGCACAGAGCCCAACGCCGCGCCGCCGCCGCTCTCTGCGGCTCCGCTTCCTCGTCGGGTCGGTCGATAGCCGTCGGTAGTCACCCTATCGATGATCCGATGTGCTTTGGGACAGCGACCCGTCCGCATCGTCCCCGAACCACCGTGTTCCGGGCTTCCGTTCCAACTGCGACCCGCGATCCGTGTGTCCTTGTGATTTCCCCCCTTTTTTCCCTGATGATGTCCCAAGAATTCCCATTTCCCATGACCCAACCACACCGGCATCTTTCAGTTAGCCTGAAGCCCCGCATCAGTGTCATCTCAGTCCACAGCCAGCCAGCGTAACCAACCAAGCCTCCAACCAACTCCCCCCCTGGAACTGGAACAAGGCAAGCAGGACCATCGCCATCCCACTTGCGTTCTTGCCCCGCCTTGCCGTGCCTTCTCCCCGCGAGATTCCTCAGCCGCCCCGCCCTTATAAGCCACGGCAACCGCGGAGCCCCGGACGCAACCGCACCAGGCCGTTGGAGTGAGTGAGACCGGGGGAGTGGCAGCAGCAGCCAGCAGTGCCGCACTGAACTTCCCTTCGTTTCTTTTCCTTGCGGTGGTTCGGCGCCGCGCGGGGAGGGAGGCACAAGCACAGCAGCGAGCAAGCAATGCCGCGCCGGCAGAGGGCGCGCAGCAGCGAGGAGGAGCTCAAGGCGGAGGACTTCGTCGACTCGGTGCTCAACTTCGGCGGCGGGGGCGACGAGGATGACGAGGAGAAGGACGCCGGCGGCGGGGACGCCCAGCCGCCGGCGGTGGCGGAGTTCAAGTCCAAGAACCTGGTGGCCGAGCGCAGGAGGCGCGGCAAGCTCAACCGCAACATCCTCGATCTCAGGTCCGTCGTGCCCAACATCACCAAGGTACGTGCGTACTTGACTGATCAGTCACCGCCACCATGACTCCTCTTCGTCCCCCCACCACCATGACCCCATCATTGATGCACGCATTCAGTTCGTCGCCGCGCCACTGTGTTGCCCATAGCACGCCGCAGCCGCGCCCTAGTCCTAGCTGCAGGCTGCAGCCGACCCCTTGATGCCGCAGAGCTCGGCGGCGGCCTTGCTGCCCGCCGGCGCCCCTTGCCAGGCTTAGCCTGTGGGGCTGCCTCCTGGCACCCACTGCTGCCTATCTGCCTCAGTAGCTCAGTCCTGCAGTGCAGGTTATGGAGGACCGGGTGGTCTGTCTCCGCGTTGTTGTGTTCTATTTTTAGATTAGATAATCGTATATGATACATTAACCGATTTGTTCTTCAAATTGATATTCAGAGATTTTTTTTACCTCTTGGATAATTGGATTTTTTTACTCTTGTTTAGTTGGTGTTTCTTGAATTAATAGATTATATTAAGTTGATATCTACATCTTCTAATGATAGATACTATCTTCAATCAATCTTATATTAGCCATTCATGTGTGTCGTATTAAAAAAAATTATGCCCCACCTAAAATTCCGACAATTGTTTTCTGAAACAACCGCAACCAGTGAAGAACTGAAGATGAACTTTCTTTTGTTTCTCTCATCTTAATTCCACTGTCCTTGAATACACGCTGAACTCCTCAACCACCCACCCTGATGTGTTTCTCTGCTGGTTGTTCAGATGAGCAAGGAGTCCACCCTGTCGGACGCTATCGATCACATCAAGAAGCTCCAGAACCGGGTCCTTGAGCTGCAGCGCCAGCTCGCCGACTCGCCTGGGGAGGCCTGGGAGAAGCAGGGCAGCGCGTCCTGCTCTGAATCCTTCACTGCCACTGAAAACATGCCGTATCAGGTGATCACTGCTGTTATGAGTTGATACTGCAAGCATGGTTTAGCTAGTTCAAGGATAATTTTTGGGAAATATTAAATATCAGGATTAGTTGCTATGCATCTTTGGAACTGGAAATTCAGAACATTTCATAGAAGGTTTGGTTACTCAATTTCATCATAATTTTTGGATGCATTGAACCGAACCTTAACAACTAGAAAAGCTCTGAAATCTTCTTTGAACGAATGAGAGCAGAATAGTTCAACTAGGTAAAGGAGAAATGTTACGATAGCATTGGGCTTCAGGATCAATGTTGTGCATCTTTTGGAACTGAAAACTGGTAGAGCTACTCAGCTTCATCACGATTTTGGGAGACACTAATTTAGTACCTTTCAATAGCTGACTATCCCCAGGCCCAGCAGATGCTTGAATTGGTACAGTTCAAGTTCATCATATTGACTCTTGTTTATTCGATTATTAGTATAAAATTATTAATTTCAACTATCAAACTATCATGTATACTGAAAGGTTAAGCTCTGAAGTTTCTTAGAACGAGTGAGATCAGAAAACCTGAAATCACTGGCTACTGGTTCATGTCTGTTTTAAAGCTGAAAATTTAGCTGTGATGTACTATTGATCTCTCATAGACTCATTGTGCCATACATATCTGCAGGGCCAAATCGAGCTTGTTCCTCTGGGACCATACAAGTACCACCTCAGGATCTTCTGCAAGAAGGCCGGCGTCTTCACCAAGGTGCTGGAAGCGCTCTGCAGTTACAACGCGCAGGTCACCAGCCTGAACACGATAACATTCTATGGCTACGCCGAGAGCGTCTTCACCATTGAGGTAAACTGTTTGCAAAAGACCTGCCTGCACTCTTTTACTGATCTGCTAGATTTGCCACCGAGAGTGTTCTAACTGTCAAATATGTTGTCCCCTGTATATGTGTAGGTGAAAGGTGAGCAGGATGTTGTGATGGTGGAGCTAAGGAGCCTCTTATGCAGCATTGTGGAGGTCCCAAACAACTGAGATTCTGATAGCCATAATAGCTCATAGAGCTCATATGTTTCAGTGCAGAAACCTGACTTTGGGGGAAGAACTCTAGTGGTAAAAGTGTCTGTGTAGGCAGTGTGACGAGTACATGTGAAACTAGTAAAACTGACGGATAAAGACTGGATTTGTGTTGAACACAATAGCACAATGGGGCTTGTGAGTTCCCTGAAAGGAATGAACTTGTGTTGTGAACTAAATTACAGTTCCTCTTCATCGTCTTCTATCTTTGTGGCCACTTCCGTTAAACCTGAATTCTGTTTGCGATGTTAGTACTATCTAGTGACCCATGTACGCAGGTGTCGATCCGATGCTGTGCTGTGCTGGTTTCAGCTCCCATAGGAAAGCAAGGCAGTCATGAAAACCTGTTAATTATATGGTTCCAAGTTCAGACCAATCTGTTACATAAAGATCTACACTTCGCAAACAAAATGGAAGATCTATTTTTACAGACAATATACTCAACTGAATTTTGTGATGACTAAAATCCTACAGATAGGATTTTTTTTTATTTTTTATATATAAATAAAATCGGGCGCTAAGATTTGTGCTGCAGGATCGATCGCATAGTTCTCCACGTGGCCATGTAAACGGGAAAGGCCCCACAGACACTGGGTCTCGCTCCATGTCGCATCTAATTACGCCGGGATCCTTCCTTGCACCTCGCCGCCGGTGGTGCCAGGCGAGACAAATCCGACCTCTCTGCGGTTCTGTTCTCCGCGCGCGCTCTTTCGAGGGATTTTTCTTATCTGTCGCGTCGACCTGATCTGCGAGCGGTGGGAGAAGGGGGAATCCGATCTGATCCGGGGTTGAGCTGTAGGGCCGGCTCGCGGACGGTGCTTGGACTCCCCCCGTCCCGTCATGGATCGCGCCGAGCTCACCACCGAGCAGGTTTGGTGCCTTGGGTTGTTTACCGGCTACCGTTGCTTGCTAGCTTCCTCGTGCGGAGCCTGTGGAGTTTGTTGGGTGTGTGGGCTGGTTTATTGGCCCGCATTACATTGTGGGATATCAAAGATGCGCTTTGCTAATTCTGATTGAACAGTATTGACGGGTTAAAGGGCATACAATCTGTTGCAATGGTGCTTCAAGTAGATCAAAACTTCCACTCATGCCCTTGTTACTTTATGGCTACCTGTATCCTAAGCTGAAGTTTTTGCTGTGGATATAGATTATGTAGGGAGTTTGGTTTCCAGGGAAAATGTTTCCTGCTTATACCAACTGATAAAGGATCACTGTCACTGCTACATTTATGTTTGTATCACTTAGCACATAAAGTTTTGACGTTGGTGGGCAGAGTTAAGCAACTACTCGAAATTGCAGATGATTTTATCGCATTATGATAATTTCTTTCTTGGGGCAAAATCTTCCTGCCATCTTATGTTCAGAGATGGATATAGATTCCAACTTCCAACCAATTGGATGGATATAGATTCTAACTTCCAACCAATTGGAAACTCTTGATATGTTACCTGACATCATATGCTTTATAGGTTCTAATATTATGAATCGAGTGCCTGATACATCAACATTTAGCAAGTTTTTCACTAATAATTGATACTAGGTGCTGAATTACTAAGACTGCCTGTTTTTTTAAAGTGAAATGTATGGAAAATTAGACTTTTCTAGCACTGGCATATTAATTTCATGCGTTAGAATGCTTTTCATGTGAGCATTACAGTGGATTGTAGAATTATTTTTTTGTATTGTGGTTTTGTATATCAAGGTTCTCAAGAGAGATATTCCATGGGAGCATTACATGTCAACTAAGCTTATCTCCGGAATGTGCCTTCAGCTTTTACAGCGATATGACCACAAACCGGAGAGCCAAAGAGCTCCTTTGCTTGAGGTGGTGAGTTGCTTTCTCACCCTAAATAATTTGTGTGGGTAAAAATGATTAAAGACCACTGTATCACTGCCTTCATTTTCCATCTTTCAGATTTGGTACTACCTTGTTATGTTTGGTGTCTCCATCTTTGCATTAAAATTTTCCTGTTTTCTCAGTCTTTAGTAAACTATCTTATCCTTACATTTTTTGGTGTTTCAAGATCATGCTTTTAGCTAACAAGAGGTTATCAGATATGCATATCATATCTGTAATGCACTCTTTATTTTATCAATTCCTGAATTGATTCAATGCATTAATAGGGTGTGTACTCAACCTTGCATAGGTTTACTGTAACAGGATCTAGTTGGCTGATTTCCCTTTTCCTCTTTTCCCCACAAATAACTCTTACTGCCTATATTGCTTGTACATGCCCCTCAAAATCGTTTATATTATATTCACTTGAATTTACTTTTACCTTGTTTAACTATTTGTGTAAATCTCTATTACATGTTTGGTTACTCAGCTAGTTTTATATGACACAAAGATCCTTAAAACTCTGTTCTTTTAGGATGGGCCAGCGTATGTCCGAGTTTTCCTGAATATCTTGCAGAGCATCTCCAAGGAAGAGACTGTGGAATACGTGCTTGCCCTCATTGATGAAATGCTTGCAAGTATGCCACTATTTATCAGCCTTTTTTCTTTCAAATGAAAACTATTCACTTCCATCATTAAACCATTAGATTATCGCTTATTTATGTTACATTGGCGATACCTTTGTTTTCAGCAAATCCTAAACATGCAGCACTGTTTTATGACCAATCTCTGTATGGTGAAGATATTTATGAGTCTTTCTTAAGTTAAGTGTACTATGCTTGTTTAATTCTTTTATTTTTATCTTATTGATTTAAGGAACTGCTCATTTTGTTGTTCAGCAAATATATCGACATACATTGCCCATTCCGCATCCTGATGACAAGACTTTATAATTAGAATAGTCACCTTCTGTACCCAATACCCTGTTTTGTTTCGGGAATACCCTCATGCTAGAAAGAGTTCATGCACACCATGCTAGGCCTGATTCATCTTGATCTCTGATCACCATATTTAACTAACAAAATTATAATTTTCAGGTTGTTGTGGAAAGGCAACTGGTTTGTACAAGAAAAAAGTTATTTGTAGATCTTACTTTACTTTGACTATAGTGCACGACCAAAGCTTCAGAATGGCACACTTCCAAATGGAGATGCTTCTAATTCAAAGAGCAAACTTACTTCAACACATGATGTATTCAGAGGTTTGGTTGATGGCTCTGTTCACAGGTTAGAAATGTGAATGGCCTTTTTAGTTGATTAACACTTTTTATTTTTTATATGCTATGAAACTACCATTCATGCGTTCTGAAATTTTATTATGATATGTTTTGCAGCTGAGGAATCCTACACACCCGAGCTGCTCTATTCCTACTTCTATCCATTGCCTCTCCACTTTGGTAAGAGAACCATATGTTAGGACATTATTTGTTCAAGCTGATGGCATCAAGCTGCTTATTCCTTTGATATCCCCAGCTTCCACACAACAGTCAATTCAGGTGATTGGTTGGCCCTAAGCATCTAGAATGGAAGTATCTTGGAGAAGAGTGTAGCATTAGGTCTTAGCTGTTTGATTGCAGATAACAGGCATAAACTGTTTCATCTTTCAACTCGAGAACTAACTTTCCCCATGTGTGTTCCTTTTTGTTATTTCTTGTGCAGCTCCTTTATGAAACTTGCCTCTGCATCTGGCTTTTATCCTTTTATGATGCTGCAGTTGATTATTTGTCCACCACAAGGGTTATGCGTTATGCCAAGACTAACAGACGTTGTCAAGGGCTCTACTAAAGAGAAGGTAATGTTCTAAATTTGCATGTCATATTATGCCACTTTAATTATGTCAGAAATGTTAACATTATGCATAAAACTGAAGGTGGTCAGAGTTGTTGTGTTGTCCTTCCGTAATTTGCTGGCAAAGGGTGCATTTGCTGCCCAGATGATCAATCTTATCTAGTCTATTATAAAGTGCTCAGCTTGAGCTTGTATGCTTTTGCACCTATTTGTGCTGACAGCAATTTCCTATTATTTATGCGCCCAGGATCTGTTAGATGCTCTGAATCAACTAGAGGTGGGACTCAAAGAAAACCTCAAGAAGTTGAGTTCCTTTGATAAGTACAAACAGCAAGTTCTTCTTGGTCATCTTGATTGGTCTCCAATGCACAAAGATCCAAGTTTCTGGCGTGAGAACATTAACAATTTCGAAGAAAATGATTTCCAGGTATGCCTTGTCCATTCTTGAATGAAAATGATTGAATAAACTTGTTGCACAATTGGACTAAGTAGTTCAATACTCAATTTCTGGTCAATTCAATCGATCAGATAGGCTCTGTGGTTGTGATGAAATTGCACCTATAACTTGGCAGATTCTACGAGTTCTCATGACAATCATTGACACATCAAGTGACACCACCGCTCTTGCTGTGGCCTGCTACGACCTCTCACAGTTCCTCCAGTACCATCCATCTGGGCGAATTGTGGTGGCAGACCTCAAGGCCAAGGACCGAGCCATGAAGCTCATGAATCATGAGAACACTGAAGTGAGGAAAAATGGGCTGCTCTGTGTGCAGAGGCTCTTGGCGCAAAGTATGCCAGTTTTCTGCTGGCTTGAGAGAAACCGAGTCTTCTGTATTTAGATGCAGAGAAAACCTGGCCATTTTTCAGAATGGCTGGTGAGAACGGAAAAACCTTGAAAATTCTTGTCCACTATATCCTATTGTTATTTGATTTCGCAAACCGATGTATAATAAATAATCAGAGCCATACCGTGCTCGATGTAATAAAGTGTCCATGGGCTTGTTGATTCATTTATGTAAATTTTGACTTGTAACTTTAGCAATTCAATTTTTTTGTTATTTCATTAATCTTCCAATCGACAAAATTGCCTGACTTGTGTGAATATGGATGTACTTGTTTGCAACTGTTCCACAGGCTTTTTATGTTAGTTCATTCTCCTGAAATTCAAGAACATCCTGTGCCTGCAATATTTTGATTTTGCCTTGTTGCACTACACCATCCACAGCTTTCGATTTATAATAACCTGTTTTATTTTTCATCATAACATTTGATTTTGTTATTTTTAATAACATCTGAGCTTTCATATATTTTAAAAATATATATTCCATTGTCTTGAAATATGAGTGGTAGAATTTTATTATAATTCAAGCTATCCTAGGTTTGATTAATACGGAAAAAAATTGGGTGGACCCTGGGTCCATAGAATGCTCGAAGAAAACACACCACAAACACATACAGTACATATTAGTATTTATATATTTTTTTATCCCTAGTATTTATATAATTGCCAAATAACAAACAGACACGAAGCAAAAATCGAAGGAAAGGATAAATTATTGAGCTGTAAGAAAGAACGATCGACAACGACGCACACGGCACACGCACTTATGCTGCAAACAAACCTCTGGATGAATTGGGGATGGAGATCGAGTGTGGCAGACGTACTTCTCCCATCAGTTCCACCGTCCGACCTTATCTGGGCCGCAGAGTTGTTACCCCGGTAGATATTGAAAGACAGTGATTCTAACAGCCATCCTGCATACTTGCTCGGAGTCAAGATTCAGCACTCAGCAGTCTCTTAGCTTGCTTCACGAATGCACAAGCGCAAGTGCGCAACGCAGGTCGCTGTCGCCCCGAATAACATCACACAATCAATAAGCACCGAAGGACGACTTCGACATTGGTGTTGGAACTGGGAAACAAAGTGCCATATCACGCTGCAGCTCCTCACTTATTAATCGCTTTTTCGCATGGTGTAATTCCTCGCCCTTCTTAGATGGCTCGATACAATTTTTTTTTTGAATAGTAGTAGCACAATTGAAGACATCCAAAGCCAAAAGGTTCAGTTACAATAAATTGAACGCTTAGGTATAGGACACCACATGTCTATGATGTCTTGCTTCTTACAACTACAGAGACACGGTCACACGAAGTAGACCTTAACGCAACTCAGACCAGCAGCGTTTAAGAAATATACATCAGCCAACTTAGCGGCTAATGTGCATTGCATCAAACCAAACAGCATTCATCAGACATCAGTATATTCCATGGCAACCGAAAGCACCTAGCTGGGAGAATAGAGAGTGAGATACATAACAATGCATCTGCTCCGATGCTCCAAAACAGCAGTGAGACACCAAAGAGTCCCCCAACCTAGACGAGTACTAGTCATGCAATCAAACAGACGCAATTAGAACATATAGAACATAGAAACCACCATTGCATAAAGCAGATGCTTCCAAAACATTTACTTAAAGTGTTTTCCACAGCTAAAGTGCCAAGGCATAATTTCGAGGGTGGACTGTTCAAAGTTCAGTTCAGCTCAATGTCAATGGCCCAGAAGGAAAAGATGCACACAAAACTTGCATGTTCTTTTATCCCAGAGGTGACAACCTTATTGCAATAAGCACTAATGTAGAAAACACACAAATGCACAGCATCAATTCCAGTTTGCAGTTACAAAAAGGTGACAGAGTTGAAATAGTGTAGCTCCCAAACAAAATCACTTGTGCGACCAATCCTAGCCAGATTGAACAAGGAACTGCATCGGTCCCAATAGAAGAATAGGCAGAAATCCAAAATAACCAAAAGGTTTGTGTATCTGAGCTTAGACTGAGAAATAAGTATTTTACAGCAAACATATTCAAATGACCATCTTTTTTGTGCACTGACAACGTTGTCTGGGAAACATTGCTATTGTACCACCACTCAACTCAGTTGCTCTAAAGAATCATATAATTAGTGACTTTAAACTGTAACCACGCGA
The DNA here is from genome assembly GCA_023333625.1 of Bothriochloa decipiens. NCBI lineage: Eukaryota > Viridiplantae > Streptophyta > Magnoliopsida > Poales > Poaceae > Bothriochloa > Bothriochloa decipiens. The sequence continues at coordinate 10,913,382 of CM041631.1, read as the reverse complement.
GCCTGTCACAATCACATGTACAAGCACTAAGAAACAACAAAGTTCCAATACTAAATTTCGTCCAGACTGAGGCGCTGAGGGGGTACTCGAAGAAAGCAACCAACGGTCTTCAGAAGCAGCATCGAGGATACGCTTGTGTACAAGTTGCTTGCTTAGAAGGTTGGTTCGTTATTCTGTCTCTTATCGAGGATACGCTTGTGTACAAGTTACTCTGTACTCTAGATCATATGGCCATTTACACCCAATTCATTTGCCCGAGAACAGCAGCAATTGTTATGATGGGAGCTAGCTCTGAATGAGCCACGTGAGTTAAGCACGGGCATATGTGTACCTGCAAATAAAACCCATTTTGGATGACATCCGAATTTAGCTTTCAAATATGCACACAAAGAAAGCAAACGTACTCTTTGGTTGCTTTTTATTTTTTGGGATTATAAAGAAATATGTTAGTACGATTGAATGTGGATGGGGATAAATAAAAACGCAAGAAAAGATCCACACATTAACCAGCTTCCCTAAGACAGACATTGGATATATAGTCAGAAAACCACTGTAAAACCATCACTAGAAACTGCAATAACTCAGACCTCATCCATGTTTGTCAAGTGGCACACAACGCCTTAAGTCTCATCATCCATGTGATGCAGTCACAGATTAGTAATAACACTTGAATGAAATATATAGAACACAAGTTTGATACCTATGTTGGACTGAACAAAGTTCAACAGACAATATCACTACAGAACACTAAAAGCCTCTGCAGCAGCATCACATAGCTCCACTGCCCCGAATCAGCAGCATGGCACAGAAGGAACCACCGACCAGGATCAAATCTAGTCCCGCAACTGAATGGATGAAGTTAGAATTTGGAAAATCACCACTAAAGATGCAGCAAAAATAGCTGCTTTTCAAAGTTACAGTGCGAATGCATGGTTTGAACTTCCAAAAGCATGGATGGCAAAGTTTAACTGAATTGCACAAATGTAGTACTTGCAGAACCTTTTCTCGGAGAGGAAAAGTGGAAAACAACAAAATGGTTGCAGTAAGAATTACGCTCATTTGTAAATTACAAAAAATGACAGAAGTTTGAACTGACATAGTTCCAACAAATTGACTTCTGCAGGACTGCAGCCAACCCTAGCTAGACTGAACAAACAACAAGATTGGAATCCTGGCACGTGCATTAGAAGAACTGGCTGAAGGTCATTATGAACAAAGGCTTATTACACATCTTAAGCCTATCTCATGGGCCTGTTTTTTGACAGAAAATATGCTCAACAAGCCATATATAGACCAACAATACAAGCGGACTGTGCTGGGTGCTTACATAATAATCCTCATTCAAACAACCAATGCCCAAATGTACAGGTCGGTGAAATGCAAGAGGCAATACTTACACTAAAAAGTATACCACTCCATATCCTTAAATCCTCCTTGGCGGCATAGATGGTGGGAAACCAAAATACGGATGGGTGCCAGCAAAAGAAATTGTCCTACCGACCCTCTCGATATTAAAAGACTTAATCTCAAGTGAGGAAAACATTGAATATGTTGTATCCCCTTCATCCTGAACACGTTCTATGAAAACATATCCTTCAGATACACCTTGAATGCAGCATTCTTTAGTACAATGGTCAGGCAAAGGGATGGTACTCATCATATGCCACTCATCGGACTTCTCACTGCCATTTTGCGGAAATGTGTAATAATCCAATGATGTGCCGCCATAAGCCAGAAGACTAAACACTGCAACCTTGCTTCCCCCTGACTCCACAACAACAATTTCCCGTTCATCGTGGCCAGAGGGGAGATCAACAGTGCAAAACTGCATACTACTCATGTCAAGCTTGATCACCGTTCTCATGTAGGATAATTTCCAATAGAAGCAGTCATACGCACAAGTGCCTGAAAGCATCATATCAATTTTGTCCAGGCCTAGATCGCCCCAGTTGATAGATGTGCTGACACTCCAGCAGCCTGAGCCCGAAGAAAAGGTAAGTATCCCCAGCCTTGACTTGGATTGTATCCAGCTAATCACACCGAATGATGTAGCCTCTTCTACGCCTCTGGAAGGGATAAAAGAGGCCCCCAATGGTAAAGCCTCTTGTGGATCCCGATGGAAGCTAGTAGTAGGTCGTCGGTTATGCGAGGCAGCATCGGGTATCGTTGGGACAACGGGTCGCACACCGCGAGGTCCCAGACGAGGCCGTTCTCCCTAGGCCGCTCGACGAGGACGAGGCCGTCGTGGACATCGCACGGATACCAGCTATCCCGTTTGGAGTCCCGTTTGGAGGCGTTAGGGAGGAAGTCGAAGGAAAACGCGAAAGCACGGGCGACAGCAACGGAGGGGTGGCGCGCCTCGACAGGTTGGAAGCCAGAGGAATTGACTAAGCCAAGGAGTAGGGGCGGGTGAATGGAGCGGTACCGGCGGAGGAAGGAAGGGTCAGCGATGAGGCGGCGGAAGGAGACGCACGCGGCGGAGCCGCGGGCAAGGTCCGCAGGAGAGGCGACGCGGAGGAAGATCTCCTCGAGGAGCTCGCTAATGAGTGCCGGCGGCGGCCGCTCCGGCTCCATGGCATCGAGGCGGGGGAGGACCGGGTGAGCACGCGCCGCCATGGCCGATGTGCCTCCCGCCGCCGGCGAAAGGAAGGGAATCGAGGATCGAGGGTTTCCAGGCAAAATACTGGGTACAAACCACATTTTTGGTGTAACCGTGAAAGCCTTTTGCAAAACTATACTAGAAGCTTTTAAAAAAGTTAAAATTATGCATATCAATAATACATCTATAGATATATATTATCCTAAAATTTAAGATTTAAACTTGTTTTGTAAAAATTTATATAAAAATAATAAATTTTAGTTACATATGCACTAGAGGACAAAATTTTAAAAATTCTATCTTTAGTGTATATGTAAAAAAAATTATTATTTTTCATACAAATTTTTACAAAATGAGTTTAAAACTTAAATTTTTTGACAATACACACCTATAAATGCAGCATTGATGTAAATAGTTTCAAATTTTTTAAAAGCTCCTAAATAAAGTTTTAATATAATTTTTATAGATTGCACCGAAAACGTGGTTTGCACCGAATATTCGGCGTGTTTGCATCCATTCTACACTCCATGGCTATGTTCATGGGCCGGGCCCATTAGTTCATACTACTTTTTTTTTCCGAAATTGCTAGCAGGACCTGTCCAGCTTGTATATTAATTTAAGACAAAATCATAAAAATAAGCTTGTATATTAATTATAAATTATTGCTCAAACAATTAATTATTATATATTAATATTAATGTAAAAGAGAAACAAGGTCAATGCTAAGGAAAGAAGACCAACGCTTCAGTAACCTGTTCATTTCTGAGTTGGACACATTAAATGTGCAATATGATTTGCATGTTGGCGATTGTTTTAACGTGTGTATGTATTTTCACTAAAAATAGTATCTATGAATAAAAAACTATATTAATCTATTGATATTTCGCTGGAAACATTACACGTATTATGTGTATATGAATAAAATAGTTCAAATAAATTTGTATTCGGTTATCAATTTGATTTTGAATTGAAGGCAACAAACATGCACTTACTTTATGTATTATTTTATTTGAATAAATAATTGTACATGTTGAAATTTAAAACATGTTTCCACGAAGGAAGGGGCTAGCTAGCGTGTCGCCTGTTGGGAATCAGCATGCATGTCTTTCTAGATTTGCATCCCGTCATTAGGGGATGTGGGGACGTGGGGAGATTTTATTTTGTTTTTTTTGGATTTCTTAATCTATTAAGTAGTTTATAAAATATGATAAATCAATGGTTCAGATTGATTTAAAATATTACCTCCTTAGAGGTAAAGTTTATACCTTAGCATTGCCCTTTTTTTTCTTAGAAGACGGGACAAGAATTTTGATTAGTTCAGCCCTCCTGTACATACCTTTGGTTTGTTGTAACCTGTGATTGTGAGGACTGAGTACTGAGTACTGGATGGTAATTGTATATATGGATGGTTTTATCTACACAACAGCAGGTCCTGGTGATTTCTTCTTTGTATATGACCTGTGGATGAGTGAAATTGTTACAATTGTCTATGTAATCAGAAAAGGAGACTTATGATGCCACTTTGTTACAAAATGCACCTAATTATTGATAATACGGCGCGCAAAAAGTTTCAGTCACTTCAATTTTTTAGCTCCTGAAAAGCGTATACATGAGTGCAGGCCAAACCTTAGCCTAGCCGAGTTTTGAGTTCTTCATTCGATTATTTGATGGGTGTTATTTAATTCTGTCAAAATTAGGCTGAGTTCTTCTTTGAATTATTTGACAATTGTTCAATTCTGTCCAAGTTGATACTGAAATAAGGCTCAACGTATCACAATTCAAAGTGCCTTGGATGCTTACTAATCGCTCATTTTCACACCCCACCAGTTGCTCAGGGTGGTAAACCTCAATTTTTTTCTCGAATATGCAAAATACTTACACATCTTTGTATTTAAGAAGAAGAGTTTATACATCACGCACGGCGTGTTTCAGGAGGTCAAAGATTTACAATAAGTTCCGCCTCCCCTACGGTTTTACACATGGCGATTACTCACGAACTAATTCGCCTAGATGGTAAACCTCAGTTCATCGACACCTTCACAAATGTTTCGCCATGTCTAGCACAAATAGGTCGGTAAGATTTCTTTTGGTCCATCACTACACATAATTTAAGACATCCAAACGCTGCAAGTTCATTTACAAGACATAGACACTGAAATAGAAGACCACATGTGTAATGTATCGCTTCTTACATAATACTCTGCGCAGCAACATTTCATAACACAGCAACATTATTAGGGCTGGTCGGTCACTACATATAATTTAAGACATCCAAACACTAAAAGTTCAGTTACAACATTTGCTTCTTACATAATAATACATGCAACTCAAGGCAGCAACATTTCATAACAGCAGCTATCAAACATAAGATCAACCAGAAGCATATTAGGATGGTTTGATATAAACAAAAGACTGCATCCGCTCCAATGCTCCAAATCAGGATGGGAGCCTAGTCCTGCAACTGAGTATATGAAGTTATTAGAATGTAGAAACCACCATTGCAGAAAGAAAATGCATCCAAAACGTTTACTTAATTGCTTTCCGCAGTTACTGTGCTAAGGCATAATTTGAAAGGTGGACAGTTCATAGTTCAGAAATAGTTTTGACTCACAAAGGAAAGATGCATAACACTAACATGTTTTTTATCTGAGCTAACAAACTAACATGGCTTTCTTTTATTAGAGCTTACAATCTTATTACTGCAGTAAGAATTGACGTAGAAAACACAGATTACACAGCATTGATTTTAGTTTGCAAAATTTCAGGTATAAAAGGATGGCAGAAGTTGAAATGGTATAGCTCCCCCAACAAATTGATTTGTGCAGCCAGGCCTACCTAGATTGAACAAGGTACAAGACATGAGCATCCAAATTTATAAGAATAGGCAGAAGGTCATTATAATTGAAAGATTTGTCTCATAGACTGGCAATGCTGTTCGGGAGACACTACTATTGTAATACCACTCACCTTAGTTGCTCTAATTTATCATTCATGATATAATTAGTGACTTCAAACTGAAACCAGGTGAGCCTACCATTCACAAATACAAACACACGAGAACATGAAGTTCCATAAAGCTATGCCAAGTGAACAGATCAATAGAAAGAAGGATTTGTCAATGTTTAGAATAATCGCATAAAGCATGGGATGGGAGGCAAGGATGGAACCGATATAAGCCCCACATCACCAAAACTAGAATACCGACATTAATAATTAAACAATATCCAGAGTTCCAGACTAACAGTTGAATAGTACTCAGACTAATCATATGTGAACAAGGTCACAGCCTCACAAGTCAAAAGGACACAAAGCCTTTTTAGATTTGAATCAAATGCCTAGAAGTTTATCAATAAATACAACTGCTTATCTTTTTTTTATTTCATGATTTTTTTATTCCATAATTGAAAAGTACTGTGGAATGATTTTTTAACTTCGCCTATGTTGATTATAAGACTTTCTTGAGTCATTGAAAGGATCAAGATGCCCAAGAGGAGGGGGTGAATTGGGCTAATTCTAAAATTTCTTTCGGAATTAAAACCTATTAGCCCATTTCACCCTATGTTCCTATATGTGTTTCTAAGGATTCTAACGAGAAAAATTTTGCACCCTAGTTCCAATCCTAATCTAGCATGGCAATTCTAAGAATGTAAATTGCGAAAATGTAAATGCTAGAAAGTAAATGCGGAAAGTAAAGGAGCAAGGAACACGGCGATGTTTTCCCGAGGTATCGGAGAGTCGCCACTCTCCACTAGTCCTCGTTGGAGCACCCGCGCAAAGGTATAGCTCCCCCTTGATCCGCGCAAGGACCAAGTGCTCTCTCCGGGCTGATTCTTCGACACTCCGTCGCGGTGAATCGCCGAAACCGCTCACAACTTGAGTTGGGCCATCCACAAGCTCCGCCGGATGATCACCAAACTCTCAACCACCACCAAGCCGTCTAGGTGATGGCGATCACCAAGAGTAAAAAGCACAAACTCTCACTTGACCTCGCAAAGCCTAATGAGACGATGGATGCACACTTGCTACTCTTGATTCACTAATGAGTGCTAATCAATGGATTCTCAAATCACTAGCACCTCACTAGGGCTCTTGCTCTCTTTTGACACTAAAGAGGTTGTTCAGCTGAAAATAATGGGCGAGCCTACTGGTATGGAGGGGTAGGAGATGTATTTATAGCCCCACGGGCCAAAACCAACCGTTACCTTCCAAACTGCGATTTTTGGGGTCACCGGACGCGTCCGGTCCTCAGCACCGGACGCGTCCGGTCTGTTCAATTTTTCAATTCGCGACCGAACTCAGCTAGCCGTTACATAACCACCGGACGCGTCCGGTGAGTTACACCGGACGCGTCCGGTGTTTCGGTCTGAAAACATAGCTTCTGGACAGCGTCTGGTGTAGCACCGGACGCGTCCGGGCCGGCGTCTGGTACGTTATCCTTTTCTGCGTTGCACCAGACGCGTCTGGTGCTTACCACCGGACTCACTGTCCCAGCGTCCGGTGCGTTCAACCATTTTGCTGCACACGCAGATGAATAGACCGGACGCGTCCGGTCCTCTTCGATCCAGCGTCCGGTGCAGCTAAAACAACCGTTCCACTTCGAATTCGACGATCTTTGTGAACGGCTTTAACTCCAACGTACCTTAGGGCCTTTTTGTAGTTACCTAGTGCTAAGTTTCACAAGTGTGCATCACACCTAAATCATTAGACTTATCTAGGTCAAGCTACCCGTTTGCACCCCCCTTAATAGTACGGCCAAAGGAAAAACAAAGTCCTAACGACTAATCCGACGTCACCCAACACCATGGACGATCGGAACTAACCATTCTTGACCTTGTCGTCCATCCTTTGAAAACCAAAACGATTTCCATCGTCAAGGGAGCATGAAACCCGTATTGCCCACGGTATCCATCACCATAACCTAACTTACCAATGTTTCTGCAAAACACACGTTAATTATGGTAAATATTGTCATCAATCATCGAAACCACATTAAGGGGCCTAGATGCTTTCAGTCATTTCAACATAGCCGGTCCCAAGCCCGGATAAAGGAGGAGGGTGTGTTAGGTGCGGCTAGCCAACATTTCAAAATCAGCCACTCTCATGGATACGAAACCCACAAGAGATTCGTTGGGGCGTAACCCTCTTAGCGACGCGCTACATCGGAACCCGGGTGTAGTGTCAAATGTGCAAGGGCCGGGTCGTCATCCCCTTAGTGGCGCGTCGTATCGTGATCCGGGTACGATGATAAATGAGCAAGGGTCGGGTCGTCGCAACCTTTGTGACGCTCTACATCTGCGTCCGGGTGTAGTGAAAAATGAGCAAGGGTCTTCGCACTTCCCTCGACGGGTGCGAAGGGTAAGAAAGCTAGCCGAGCCAACTAGGATTCGTCTAGGTAGCTGGAATGTATGGTCCCTAACGGGTAAGTTAAGAGAGCTAGTCGATACAGCAATTAGGAGGCATGTAAATATTCTATGTGTTCAGGAGACTAAATGGAAGGGCCAGAAGGCGAAGGAGGTGGAGGATACTGGCTACAAACTTTGGTACACGGGGACAACATCGGGTAGAAATGGTGTAGGCATCTTGATCGATAGGAGCCTTAAGGATGGAGTAGTTGAGGTGCGGAGGCAAGGCGACCGGATTATCCTAGTCCGGTTGGTAGTTGGAGATTTGGCTCTGAATGTGATCAGTGCCTATGCCCCACAGGTAGGTCTTTGCGAGAGCACCAAGAGGCAGTTTTGGGAAGATCTCGATAGCATGGTTAGTACTGTGCCTATCAGCAAGAAACTCTTCATAGGAGGAGACCTCAACGGCCATGTGGGTGCGACTAATGTAGGTTTTGAGCGGGTGCATGGGGGTTTCGGGTATGGTAGTAGAAATCAAGAGGGGGAGGATGTTTTGAACTTCGCGTTGGCCTATGATTTGTTGATAGCGAACACCATCTTTAAGAAGAGGAAATCCCATCTAGTGACCTTTCGTAGCGGACAACACTTGAGTCAGATCGACTTTATCCTTGCAAGGAGGAGGGATAGACGTGCTTGCTTAGATTGTAAGGTGTTACCTGGGGAGTGTGTTGTCCCTCAACACAAGCTTGTGATGGCGGATTTTCGCTTTCGGGTACGTGTCCATCGGGACAATCAGGCCAAGATTGCGAGAACAAAATGGTGGAAGTTTAGGGAGGAAGCAGCGTAAACATTTAAGGAGAGGATGCTAGATGAGGGGCCGTGGGAAGAAGGAGAAGATGCAAATGACATGTGGCTAAAGATGGCAACATGTGTTCGGAAGGTGGCTTCGGATGTGTTTGGAGTGAGTAGGGGAGGCAAACGGGAAGCGAAAGACACCTGGTGGTGGAATGATGAGGTGCAAAGGGCTATTAGGGAGAAGAAGGAGTGGTTCAAGCGCCTCCATCATGACAAGAGTGCAGCCAATATTGAGGGCTATAAAATAGCCAAGAGGGCTGCAAAACGAGCGGTGAGTGTAGCAAAAGGTTAGGCGTATGATGACCTTTATCAGCGACTAGGCACAAAGGAAGGGGAGAAGGACATTTATAGGATGGCTAGGATCCACGAGAGAAAGACGAGGGACATCAACCAAATCAAATGCATCAAGGATGGGACGGATCAACTTTTGGTGAGGGATGAGGAGATCATGTACAGGTGGAGAGAGTACTTTGACAAGTTGTTTAATGGGGAGATGCCTAGGTGCCAGAGCGATAGTATGGTTAACTAAGCTTTTTAACCTCATTTTTCGGTCAAACAAGATGCCTGAAGAATGGAGGAGAAGTATATTAGTACCGATCTTCAAGAACAAGGGAGATGTTCAAAGTTGTACTAATTACCGTGGGATTAAGTTGATGAGCCATACGATGAAGCTCTGGGAGAGGGCTATCGAGCATCGCCTAAAAAAAGTGACAAGTGTGATCCAAAACCAATTTGGGTTTATGCCTAGTAGGTCGACCATGGAGGCAATTTTCTTATTACGACAGTTGATGAAGAGGTATAGGGAGGAGAAGAAGGACTTGCACATGGTCTTTATTGACCTCGAGAAGGCATATGATAAAGTACCGAAAAATGTCATGTGGTGGGCCTTGGAAAAGCATAAAGTCCCAACTAAGTACATCACCCTCATCAAGGATATGTACATGGATGTGGTGACGTGTGTCCGAACATGTGATGGAGACACCAGTGACTTTCCAATTAAAATAGGACTACATCAAGGGTCGGCATTGAGCCCTTATTTATTTGCTGTGGTGATGGATGAGGTCACAAGGGACATACAAGGTGATATCCCTTGGTGTATGCTCTTTGCTGATGATGTGGTGCTAGTGGATGAGACTAGGGCAGGGGTTAATAGGAAGTTAGAACTATGGAGGCACACGTTAGAGTCGAAAGGGTTTAGACTTAGTAGGACCAAGACCGAGTACATGAGGTGCGATTTCAGCGCGACTAGGAATGAGGAGGGAGATGTTAGCCTCGATGGGCAAGTGGTGGCCAAGTGGGATACTTTTTGATATTTAGGATCGATGCTACAAAAGGATGGCGACATTGATGAAGATGTTAGGCATAGAATTTCAGCCGGTTGGTTGAAATGGTGTCAAGCTTCAGACGTCCTCTGTGACAGAAGGGTGCCTCAGAAGTTAAAAGGTAAGTTTTATAGGACAGCGATTCGTCCGGCGATGTTATACGGTGCTGAATGTTGGCCTACAAAAAGGCGACATATCCAGCAATTGAGTGTAGCAGAGATACGTATGTTACGATGGTGTTGTGGGCACACAAGGAGGGATAGAGTCCAGAATGACGATATTCGAGATAGGGTTGGGGTGGCACCAATTGAGGAAAAATTGATTCAACACCGGTTGAGATGGTTTGGCCATGTCCAACGGAGGCCTCCTGAGGCACCGGTGCGTAGTGGGGTTCTAAAGCGGGTCGATAATGTAAAGAGAGGTAGAGGTCGACCTAAACTGACTTGGGACGAGTCGGTTAAGAGAGACCTTAAGGAGTGGAATATCCCTAACACTACCGGAAACGCCAACTTTGCCGACGGCTTAAACATTTGCCGACGGCCAAGGAACAAGCCGTCGGCAAGACACCTCTTTGCTGACGGCCAGGTCACGCCGTCGGCAAAGATATCTATGCCCAAGGCCGAGCCGTCGGCAAAGAAAAGCCGTCGGCAAAGACAATCTATGCCGACAGCCGGGCCGTCGGCAAAAGAAACATTTGCCGACCGCCGGGCCGTCAGCAAATACTACCGTCGGCAAAGGCCACTTTGCCGAGAGTTGTACCGTTAGGCTGTCGGCAAAGGCCAAGCCGTCGGCAAAGCACAGCCACGTGGCGGCCACACAGCCTGCCACGGCCACCGCCTTTGCCGACGGCCGTATGGCCAGGCCGTCGGCAAAGGAGCTTTGCCGAGGGCCATTCCTAAGCCCTCGGCAAAGAATTTTTTTGGTTTTTTTCTTTCTAATTTTTTCCTGGTGCCTTTCTACACCAAATACAACCCAACTTCAAAAGTTGGGAAAATTTTGAGTTTTTTGCTATATTTCGTTATTTATTTTTGCTATATTTCACATCTCACATCTCAAAGAAACAAAAATAAATAACGAAATATAGCAAAAAAACTCAAAATTTGCCCAACTTTTGAAGTTGGGTTGTATTTGGTGTAGGAAGGCACCAGGAAAAAATTAGGAAGAAAAAAACCAAAAAAACTCTTTGCCGAGGGCTTAGGAATGGGCCTCAGCAGAGCCCCTAAGCCGACGGCCTAGCCACGCGGCCGTCGGCAAAGGCGGTGGCCGTGGCAGGCTGTGCGGCCGCCACGTGGCCGCGCTATGCCGACCGTCATGACCGTCGGCAAAGGCGTCTTTGCCGACGGCCATCACCGTTGGCAAGGAAGTTATGCCGACGGCCGTCACCGTCGGCAAAGGAAAATTTTTTAAAAAAGGAAACGCCCACCCAAACCCTATCCGGTCACCCCCGCCTCCCGCCCGCGCGCGCGCCGACGCCGCCCTGACCCGCCCGCGCGCATGCCGCCGCCTTGCCTCGCCCACGCCGGCGCCGCCCCCCGGCCGTCCCCACGC
>CM041631.1:10858894-10897657 GCA_023333625.1 Bothriochloa decipiens | reverse complement strand
AAAATTTTTGGAGTTATATATGAATTACTATGAATTTTCAAAGAAAATAGCATTTAAATCATTTTCTGAAAATAGAAAAAGAAAATCGGCACAGTAACTCCGCGCTGACCGATGGCGGCGCGGCGGTTGACCGTCGATTCCTCGCCGTCGGTGAGGTCTCCGGTGACATGGTTTGTTCCTACGGGCTCATCTTGACACGGCGCGTCGATTGAGGTGGCTAACGGTGCTGGGGAGCGCCGGCGGCACCCACGCCGGCGGCAATGGCGTCGCGGCGGAGCTCGGGCGCGGCGACGTCGCTCACCGGAGCGATTTCCAGCGATGGCGACCACACGGACTCATGCAGGGCACTTAAACGGACAAGTTTGGCAACTACATGACACCCTCTCCGGTTCCCTGGGCAGAACAGCGACGCGCGCGGCGGAGCGGCATGGCCGTGCCGGCGACGAGCCATGGTGGCCGGCGGCTACGACACGTGATTGATGAAATTGATGACACAGATAGATGCAGGAGCTCACCACGGCGCTGATGCGCACGTTAATGGAGGCTAGGAGGTGCTGGGTTGAGCTGCGGTCGGCGGCGCTGATGGCGGCGGCGGCGCTCCGATGGCACGACGGCGTCACGGCGGTCTCCGGCAATGCGCTGCTCAAACCAAGGTGCGCCTCAGATGCAGGATGACACGGAGAACATGATTGCGGGGTTGAAGGTAAAATATATTCGCCTCCGGCGGCGGCAAACGGCGGCGATGGCACGGCGGCGCGACTGACCGGCCGTGAAGAAGAAGGCTGCGTGCGGGTGGCTCGGGTGAGGAGAGCAAGCATGAACTGGCCCAAAAGGACCGTGAGGAAGTGGCGGAGCTTTGGGCAAGAGTAATTGGACAAAGGTGGAGCGTCGGCGGCGAATTCGGGCGGCGGAGCGAGGTCGTCGGCGACGGTGGCGGGAGGAAGAAGAAAGAAAAACAACGGCGTCCGATCGCTATTTATAGCACGAAGACGATGCTTGAGTGAGTGACACGACGACGGTGAAGTTTCTCGCGTCCGAGAGCGCTCTGGTGGCCGGGAAGGTGCAGCGGTGGACGACGACGCGCGATGAGAAGCCGGCCATGGCGGGCGCCGATAGGGTTAGGTACTGTTCGCAGAAATTACAGAAATGCCGTTCGGTTTAAAATACAAATTACTCCAAAATTTATATAAGAACTTGAAAATCTCCAAAAATATCATTTGCATAACTTTTCAAGAGCTACACTTTTCCTTTAATTGGCATCCTCAAATTCTGTCTAGATTTTGAAATTTGAATTCAGATTTGAAAAGGGGGTAAAACCCTAGAAATAAGCATTTGAAATTACTTTTGATTTTTCAATAAAACTTGAAAATCTTCAAAACTATGAAATGTTAAGTTTGTCAAACCAAACATTTTTCATATACAAGGTTTTCTCAAATTATGCATAATTTTTGAATTATGGTTTTAAAATCAAAAGGGGATAAATGCTGGAAACTATATTTTCAAATTAATTTGAAATTCCTTTTGGAAACTTGAAAAACTTTATATACCAACTTTGTAGCTCTTGTCAAGATCTACAAACTGTCTCTTTAGAGTATCTCCAAATTCCTTATAGATTTTGAATTAGAGTAAAGGGGGTAAATCTAGGTTTGGAAATAAAGGGTTTTTGAAATAGAGTTTAAACTCAATTTGGTTTCTAACTTAATTGGTTGGTTATTAGTGATCACAAACATCATCCAAGGACATTTTTAGGTCATTGACCCAATGACACCCTTGGTTGACCAAGTTGACTTTTGAAAAACCTTTTATAGCATTTCCTATTTGAATTTAAATTTGAACTGACAGGCTTAGAAATAAGCTTGAGAATCCAAATTTAATTTCAAATATAGAAATCATTTTTAGGGTTGGACTTAGACTCATACACTATGCTTGACACTAGTGTAAACACAGTTTACACTTCAAGTACATAGAGTATAAACTAAGTATTTGTAATGACATTCGAACATAGGGTTTTATTATTTCATGTGACAAAACATTACAGAAGCTCAATCAACCTATGAAATATAAACTTGTTTTAGTTAATGTACATTAAGGTTGACCTAACCATGAATGCTTTGCAGTGCATATGATGGCATGGCATGTTTTTGTTAATATAACACCAGAGGTGTTACAAGTTCTGGGTGAGTCTTTGCATCGCACCGCATATCTCAATACTACGCATTCGTTGGACTTTCTTCAAACAATGAAATGATGTTTGATGTCTGTGTGTAGTTGTACTTCAAGTTGGAGGAGGGGCAGGACGAGCAGCGAGCGGCACGGCAGCAGGAGGCGGTCTGCCACAACCGTCTCAAGGACATGTACCACGAGGCGCGTCTCTAGGCCATCATCAGCTACTACGCCAACGTGGAGCTCAAGGTGGTAAAGAAGGAGCAAGTCAGGGAGATGATACTGGACAAGGAGACCGACCTCACCGAGGAGCAGTACATGCAGGTAATTAAGTAGGAAACATCCGTTATGATTCCTTACGTGACACATTCAATTCATCTTATGGAATATCAAATACTTGAATGTCATGCAGTGGTGTCCAAGCTGGTGCGATAAGTACGAGGACTGCTGACGCCAAATTATGCGTGGGTGGCGTACGGACACGGCGTACGAGAAGCGCAAAGAGCGTTGGCAACTTCGCCTGCAAAATCCTCCGGTATCACACCACCAAGGGAACCAGTGCCTCCACGGGTACATGGACACATGGGTATGCTTCTGTTGATCCATTTATTGTAGCTCTCAATTGTCACTACTTGTAACCATGTTTGTGTTTTCCTCACAGAGGGAGACGCATGATGGGCAGGAAATCAACGAGTTCACGGGGTACGCCCTTGCTCACAAGGGCAAAGCGTCAGCGGCGTCCACCGTCTATAGCTCGGAGGACGGGCCCGAGGCCTACACCAACCCGAACGTCTACAACAAGCTCGCCAAGTACACCGCCGCAGGTCTCGAGCGCCATGGGCCGACGTTTGACCCCACCAGAGCTGACCTGGATACTGACCTCGTGAGGAGGACGGGAGGAGGGAAGCAGCACGGCCGGTACGCTATTGCCGACAGCGCCATCGACCCGTCCTCTGTTCAGACACTGAGCCAGATCCGAAGAAGCGACACGGAAAGGGGCGAATCACAAATCATCATAACGCCTCGGCAGCTGAGCAATGCGCAGATGATGACGGCACTTCAGGTAAGTGCAGTTTCATTCGTCGTTCACTCGTTTCACACATGATGTACCTTGCCTTCACATACCATCAACCTTGCGGGTGTAATATTGCAGGCCACGGTCGAAAGGCTGCAGGCCAACCAGGTCACCCAGGAGATGTTGCGTCAGCAGCAGGAGGAGGCCCATCAGCAGCAGTTGGCGGCACTTTCGCAGCACTACCAGCGTGCTCTATCGGACCTGACCTGCTACTTTTGGTCCCAGATCCCGGGAACGCAGGAGCCTCCTCCCTCGATCTTCGCTCCACCATCACTTCCAGTTCCAATTCCAGTGCCTGCTCCTGTACATGTTCCGGTGAGTATATGCCTGTTGCTTTAGCTTGTGCAGGCATCCTGCAGGTACTAATTACATCACTTGTCCTTTGTGCAGGCACCGTCGGCGGGTTCGAACCCAACTCCAGGTGGCAGCCCTCCACTGGGTCCTTCTCCACCGCAGGGCTACCCGATCTACTACCCCACACAGCAGTACCTGTGGCCTCCTCCAGCGTCAGGGCAGGGGTACTCCTCATGGCCGCAGGCGCCGACACAGCAGGGGCACTCCGGGCAGGTAAGCATTTTCAGACCTACGCAGCAGCAGGGGCAGTCGGGTTGGCCTCCGTACGAGCAAGCTGGGGGCTCTGGGACCCCTGGGGACGACGCACAGAGATAGATGCCTTTACTTCTCGCTTTTGGACCTTAATCGATGAGGTTGTTGCACGTTAGACATGTTTAGCGTATGTTGGACTTGTATGAATTCTTATGGCCATGTTATGTGCATTGCGGAGTTGGATCGATGGATTTGAGGACCTTCATGTATGGATTCATGTTGAAACTGAATTTGATGCTCAAATGTGGTTTATATGTGATGAAATGTGGGTTATATGATATATATGTGATGAAATGAGGTAAAAATTTCCCAGCTTCGCCGACGGCTGGGCCTGGCCGTCGGCAAAAGGACCATAAATTTGCCGACGGTCGGCCGTCGGCAAAGTGACCAAACATTTGCCGACGGTTGGCCGTCGGCAAAGACTTTTTTAAACATTTTTTATAAAAAATAAAAATACGCCACGTCACCTACTTTGCCGACGGTCGGACACGTCAGCCGTCGGCAGAGGCCGCCGTCATCGTGCCGCCGCAACGACTGACGTGGCTCCTTTGCCGACGGCTGTCACGGCCGTCGGCAAAGGTTTCCCGACGGCCTGGCACTGGGCCGTCGGCAAAGGGACCTTTGCCGACCCTTTCTTTGCCGACGGCTCTTCGCCGACGGCCGACGTGGCAGCCCGTCGGCAAAGCCTTTGCCGACGGTAAAAGGAGCTTTGCCGACGGCGTATGGCCGTCGGCAAAGAAGGCGACTCCGGTAGTGTAAGGATTTAGCTATGGATCGGAGCGCTTGGAAACTAGCAATTAACGTGTCTGAACTGTAATCTTTTTCTTGTACCATTTATGTGTTCTTTGTTTTCATGCCTCTTCTGGGTTTCATCTCTAGCCTACCCCAACTTGCTTGGGACAAAAGGCTATGTTGTTGTTGTCGTCGTTGTGGAATGGATGCTCCATGAGAAATGGTTTTCATAGTACAAAGCTATTACATACCCACTGCTTGATGAAACAGAAAGCAGATCATGAGTGGATTCCTGAGTGTGCTTTACCTTTGCGACACCAGAGGATACACAAGACAAGAAAAAACCATGTTAACAACTAACACGAACAGCCTGCGAGTCCCTAATGGAAGCAAATTGTCAACCAGCACATGAACTATGTGGTGACCAGAGAGATCTATAGAATGCTTGGGTGAACCCACAATCACGTCATTCAAATATAATGTTATTCCAGCATCAGTCACATGGCAATAATTTAGAGTTGTGCTAAAATGCAAAAGTCAACATTTAAGATAAGAAGCGTACCTCTCCAATCCTTGGATTCTTATTGGTGACATAGATGGTGGGAAACCAAAATATGGATGGCCACAAAAGGTAAATCCTGCTATAGTGAGCCTCTCAATTTGGAATGACTTAACCTCAAGTGAGAAAAACTCTGTTGCATCCTCTTCTACTGTAATGCCTTCTATGAAAATGTATCCTTCAACTGGACCCTTAAAGAGGCGCATAAAATTATTCGCAGGCAAAGGGATGGTATTCATCATACACCACTCATGGGACTTCGCATTGCCATTACGCGAAAAGGTATAATAATCCACAGATATGCCTTCATAACTCAGACTAAACATCGCAAGCTTGCTTTCCCGAGTCCACAATGGCGATTAGCCGGTTATCGTGGCCAGGCGGGAGGTCAACAGTGCACAACCGCATAGTATTCATGTCGAGCTTGATCAACGTGCTCATGCGGCATAATTTCCAATAGAAGCAGTCATAGGTACATTGGCCTGAAGACAGCACATCAATACTGTTCAAGCCCAGAGCGTCGCCATTGGTAGACATACTGACACTCCAGCGGCCAGAGACCGAAGAGAAGACAAATACCCGCAACCTTGTGTTAGATTGCATCCAGAAGATCACCCTGAATGATGTATCCTCCTCTATGCCTCCTGAAGGGATAAAGGAGGCACTTGTACGTAACACATTTTGCATTTGGAGGCTGATGGAGGCGAGTAGGTCATCGGTTATAGGAGGCAGAAGCAGGTATCCCCGGGACATCGGGTCGCACACCGCGAGGTCCCTGTAGGCGGGGCCTTCCCCGGAAAGACACCCGACGAGGACGCGGCCGTTGCGGACATCGCATGTTTGCCAGCAGCTCTCGGTGGTGGGGAGAGGGACGTAGTCGAAGGAAAAGTCGGTAGCCCGGGCGACAGCGCGGGAGACAGCAGCGGAGGGATGGGGCGCTTGGAGACGGTGGAAGCAGCCAGCGTAGCCGACGAAGCCAAGGAGCAGGGGCGGGTGAATGGAGCGGTACCGGCGGAGGAATGAGTGGTCAGCGATGAGGCGGCGGAAGGAGACGCACGCGGCAGAGGCTCGGGCGAGATCCACAGGGGAGGCGACGCGGAGGAAGATCTCCTCGAGGAGGTCGCTGGTTAGGGCCGGCGGAGGCCGCTCTGGCTCCGCGGCCTCGGGACTGGGGAGGCTCACGCGAACCCTCGACGCCATAGTGGGATCGTCCCGGCCACCGGCGAAGGGAGGACGGGGACAGAGGATCGAGGTCTCGGGGCAGATTTGGGCATGGGCCGCAGAATGGAAAGGTTGGCTGTGCTGACCGTTTGATACGGTAGAGAGAGGCCTCGAGCCCTCGAGGCGGTGTTGTGTTTCTTTCCCCCGAGAATCGCTACTTTTTTTCACTACTTTTGTTTAGTGGCTTGGAGTCTGGACTGTATATTCCCATTTTTTCCCCTCAGAATCAATACTTTTGTTTAGTGACTGGACTGTATATTCCCACCGTTGTGAACAAGCTAAATTATAAATAATTTTAAGTTCAACTAAATCTAGACAAAAACATACTAATATTTATGATATTATCAAATGATATCTTCAGATTATGGAATATATTTTTATATTAAAACTACTACAAAAACATATGGTATTTTTTGACTTGAGTCGTCAAACTTTAGCATAGCTTACCGTTTCAAATGTACAATTGCATTATCTTTTTTTTTTGGGAAAAGAAAATTTTATTATTAGCAGCATGATGCTGCAAGTGGGATGAAAGGATCCCGGATTACAGATCGCAGTGCCACTCTGATGGGGGGCAACTGGAAACATGATTACAGTTTGAGAACCTTGAGATTACATGACTATAATTCGGAGCAGTTTGAGAAGCTAATGAATGTGCGGTTACATTTAGTTTCCTGGCTATTTTGACCACTTTTGCATTCATGGCTGATGTAAGCGTTTAAGAAGCTTTGAGTGAATGGCTTGATGTCCCTTTGAGGTGGAGAAGAGTGCTCTGGTCCGTTGAAGAAATCCACCATTTGTTGGCTGTCAGTGAGAAAGAAAATGTCTTGAATCTGGAAAGCAGAGGCTACTTTTCCTGCAAGAGCCAGTGCCGCAGTCTCAGACATGAGGACTGAAGAGATTTCGTTAGTGATTGCTTTTATGTGAATCATCAATCTTCTTCCGCTGTCGAGAATGAGTAAACCAATGCCTGCTTTTCTCGGTTGCCGACCATTTTGATTTGGAAGCATAGCAGCATCGGTGTACCATCTGACTCCTGGTAATATGGCCGGACAGGGTACCTGAAAACTGAAAAGATGAATGGATTGAGAAATTTGGAGGTCCTGTGATAGGATCAGTACTCCTCAGGGGTCCACGTAATATGCTTTGCTCTCTTGAATTTGTAGACTATCACCTGCATTGTGCATATTATTAGGGTGAAGGTTGAATAAACCTTGCTGTTGAAATCGGCTAACTGTATTTGTTGCATCTCTACACAGTTTGACACAGCTTGATATCTGCTTCCCCCGCAAAATGTACCTGCAAAACAGACCATATCTTGTTTTGAAAGTGAGTCAAATACACCGTATAGTTGTTAAGATCTTTTGGAACTCTATTTTCTGAGGTGTGTGTGGTTATAATCATTGATAAAATCTCCTAGATGCCATCCTGTTCCTGAGGAAGCATAGAGGTGAGCCGAGGTGTTGATGTAGAGAACCAAACGGCCCTTGCAAAATTGCAGTGGAAAAATAAATGGGAATCAAGCGGTAGAGCTTACGGCACATTTATGCATGGATGACTAATGGCTATTTTTTCTTCCCTAGACCCCGCAGTGCGGGAGCCTACGGCACTGGGTACGCCAAAAATAAATGGGAATCATTTTTAATTAGATTACAAATGATACAGAGTTTAGTTATTTTGGGGATAGATTCCCTGGTCTGTCACCTGTTTCAATAGCCCTTATGAGCCTCTAGGTGAAGGCTTTAATGCATAGAGAAAGGGTTTTGTGTTTCCATGTTCTTTTTAAGATATACAATGCCTGCTGAATGATGCCTCTAGCACCTTGCTGGGGAATTGGTACCTGCAATTCATTTTTAAGAAGCCTGAAAGCTTCCTTAGTAGTACAAGACCTTTCTTCGCAGGTTTCCACCTTAGGATATCATTAGAATCAGAAGGAACCACAGAGGTTTGATTTATGCATTGTGTAGCTTGGTCATAAAAACTCCGAGAAATTAAATCAGATTGGGTCTGTGGGATCCAAAGATGAGATACAGTATTAGGAAGAGAACTAACAGTGACATGCAATCTGATATGATTATGAATTGAATCCCCCATAGCACACCGAGGAGTAGACCACATACTAGAATTGCCATTATTAATCTGGATAATGCAATGAGTATGCAAGATTTGTTTAATTACCCACCGCCTGCCCATGGATCATGCCTACGCGCCAGACCCTCGTCGCGCCGGAGAGCCCACCCAGCTTGCACCTAGGAGGCCAGGATACAGGATTCAGCACTGCGCTGGTGAAAACACAAGCTACGCGCTCCTTATTAGGCCCTGTTCGGAGCTAACTGCTGGACGTTAGTTCCTCGGCACCTTCACCAAGGTTTCACCTTGTCTGCACAAGCAGTTCGGCAAACAATGCAGATGTCTTTTGGTCGGTCACTAGATATACCTGAAGATATTCAAACGCTAAAAGTTCAGTTACAAGACAATGAACGCTGAAGTTGCCAAAAAAAAAAAGACAATGAACGCCGAAATGTAGAAGACCACATGTGTATGCCGTGGGGCTTATTACAAAATACATGCAACTCTGGGCAACAGCATTTCAGAACAGCGGCCATTAGAGCGTCGTCAGTGTTTCGGGACACCCTTATCGTGTTGAGAAGTGTTCAACTCTGTCCACAATTTCATCTGCAAATACAGCACTACAACATCGCATTTCAAAGTGCCATATCACAGCATAGTTCCTCACTTATTAATCGTTCTTTCACAATAATTCCTCACTACTCCTAGATGCTTTTTTTTTTTGAGTGGTTCACAATTCTAGATATCTGAAGGCAAAAGATTCAGTACTTCATTAACAAGATATTGAACGCTTAAATATAGGAGACCAAAAGTCTATAATATCTTGCTTCTTACTCCTACATCATACTGCAACTCAGACCAGGCCTTTGAGAAATACATCGGCCAACTTGGCACCTAATGTTCCATTGCGTCAAACCAAATGACATTCGTCAGACGGCAACTGAAAGCACCTCTAGTAGAACTGCAGAACGGAGAAAGTGATATACATAAGGATGCCTATGCGCCAATGCTCTGAAACAGCAGCTAGTCGCCAAAGAGCCCCCAACCCGGATGAGTACTAGTCCTGCAAGCGAATAGATGCAGTTAGAACTTATAGAACATAAAAACCATTTGCAGAAAGCAGATGCTTCCAGAACATTTTGCTTAAGCATTTTCCACAGTTACAGTGCCAAGGCATAATTTGAGGGTGAACTGTTCAGAGTTCAGTTCACTGTAATGTCAATGGCTCAGAAATAGTTTTGACTCAGAAGGGAGAAGATGAAAAAAAAAACTATCATGTTTTTTTATCTGAGAGTTGACAACCTTATTGCAGTAAGCACTAATGTAGAAAACACACAAATACACGTCATCAGTTTCAGTTTGCAGTTACAAAAAAAAAGATGATAATTAAAGTTGAAATATTGTAGCTCCCAAACAAATTAACTTTTGTGACCAACCCTAGCTAGATTGAACATGGAATGACATCTGAGATTGCGATCCCAATAGAAGAAAAAGCAGAAACCAATATAACCAAAAGGTTTGTGTATCCCAACTTAGGCTCTAGGCTGATAAGCCAGCATTTTACAGTAGATGTACTCAAAAGACAATCATTTTGTACACTGACAATGTTGTTTGGGAAACACTACTATGGTACCACCACTCAACTCAGTTGCTTATAATTAGTGACTTTAAACCGCAACCAGGTGAGCCCATTACAATCACAATATACAAACACTAAAAACAACGAAGCTCCAAAAAGCTATGCCAAGTGAGTAGGTAAAAGCTTTAGTTAATGTTTAGAACATCTGCATAAGCACCGGAGGCAGGGAGCGAAGAGATGTAAGGTCCAAATTATCGAAACTGATATTAATAAACAGTACCCAGGTAAACAATGTCACAGCCACACTGGTATACAAAACCCTTCTTAATTTGAAAGAATCCTCCAAAAGTTTTTCATAAGTGAGCACTCATCTTTTCTATTTCATGATTTGTTGAATACCGTGGGATGCTCCATGAAAATGGTTTTCAGAGTACAAGAGGCTCCAACATAGCAACAACAGTACAAAACAGAAGTAGATCATGAGGTGGCTACCTGAATGTGCTTTCCCTTTGGCACCAAGAATACAAGCACAAGAAAATTGTCGTTACCGAGGAAATGGATACCCCAAAACCTCGGGTTTATCGAATTAAACCCCGCAAAAACAGCAAACGAGCTACCCCTCGAGGACGGAACTTCGTCCAGCGAACGATACGACCCCTCGAGGACGGAACTCCGCCCGCCGAACGAGCCTATCCTCGAGGACGGAAGTTCGTTCGTGCGAATGGGCAACCCTCGACAGAATCACTGGCGTCACCATCTGACCCTCGACAAGACGCTGACGTCACCGGCTGATGATCGCTCGAGACGGGAGGATCCCGCGTTAAGTGTCGAGGCCCCCGACGGGACAGGCGTCTTGATACTTCGAGGATCGAGCCCCCCTCGATCGACCAACTCCCTTTGCGTCCGATAGCGCATTTAATACAAAACTACCTAACCTCGTCGAATCGTATGGCTATAGTGTCCGCACAGTGGTCCGTACGACGGTCGAATCCCGCTTTACTGCCCATACTGAGGACGTGCATCGGTCTGCACGGCACTGTTACGCCATGCCCAGCGCTGTTAGACAGCTCGAGGCCCCCTTCGACACGCTACACGACAAACGACCGACGTCGGATTCCCTCGATTCGATCTTATCCGCTCAACCACTACACTCGAGGCTACCCCTCGATCGGGCCTCGAGTACGCATCGACGCCCTCCGGTCAACCTTCATCGACTTCGAAAGCTGCGCCAACAACTCCCGATACGACCCCGACAGGAACTCGCACGTCCTCTACAGGGGATCACGTCTTTCGCCGGTCAGCAACCATGACTCCGAAGGACGGCTGTCAACTCCGAGCCACGCCGCTACAGAACGAGCCATGCTCAGCGCACGTCCCTGCAGAGGCCTCAAGTTGACCACCACGACCCGCGACGTCATCACCGTGTCATCAAACCAGGGTATTTGTACCCCTGTGCCTCCCCTTGGCCTATAAAAGGGGACGCCAGGAGAAAAAACTGAAAAAAGACAGACAAGAGGGAACTCAGAGGAGAACGACTCCAGACAACGATCTCACGACAACCAAACATACGCCTAGGCAGACTCCTAGACTCCGAATAACTCCTTCGCTCTGTACTCGACCCCCCTCGAATCCTCTCCTTCGCTTGTATCCGCCCCTGTACAAGCACTTAGGTGCAAGATAATACAAATCTTCTCCCCCCGCTGGACGTAGGGCCCTTCTTTGCCCGAACCAGGATAAATCGCTGTGTTCTTCTTGCATCACCCATCCGGACGGGTTACACACGCACACGATTACTCGTTGGCTTAGGACGCCCCCGGGTTCCGAACGCCGACAAAAATCATGCTAATATGAACAGGCTGCAAGTCTCTAACGTAAGAACATTGTCTAATAGCAAGTCATTATGTGGTGATCATAAAGATCTAAGACTTGGATGACCCCACAATAATTTGTTGTACATACCTCTCTGTATCCTTGAACCCTCCTTGGTGACAGAGATGGTGGGAAACCAAAATATGGAACGGCACGAAAGATATCAAAATCATCTGTCCTACATACTCTCAACATTTAAAGACTTAACCTCAAGAGAGATAAACTGTGACAGAACCGACCAATTTATTAGAGCACAAGCACGTAATTCGTCATTAAGATAGCAAAGTACATGATTGAGACCTAATAAACCCGGTAGTCATTCCTGAAATCTCGAAGGATTTCCAACTTTCCGCATAGCCAAGATCGTAATAAATTTAGCCGTCACCATTCACAACATACATAGTTCGCACATAGTTTAAAACATCGGAGTTTGAAATAAGTTATTACAACCCAAGTTCAAATTCGAAATAAAGCGGAAGCGATTTAGTTTAAATCCACACACACACTTAGTTCAAATACAGTGCCAGGTCCTCAGTCAATATCCAGCAAAAGCATAAGGTAGAGTAGAGTAACCATGCCCAAGGTCTAGTCATCACCCAACGCGAGGTAGAAGCAGTGCTGGCAATAGCCATAGTACATCTCACCATCTGCAACAACATGGAAAAATAAAACCCTGAGTACGAGAATATACTCAGCTAGACTTACCCGTCATAAACTAAAAATAAATTGACTCCAAGGAGTATGCAAGGCTAGATAAGTTAGATAGCTGACTCATAAGTTGCGAAAAAGCTTGTATTAAAGAAAGATTTGATCATAACCTTCTAGCATTGTATTTTAATTTGATTAACCTTATCATGCTAAATTAGCACATGTACTAAACAAGCATGGTAATAATTATTCAATAAGAATAGTAACCAATTTCGGTTGAGTGCCTTTCAACATCACGGCTCAACCATCTCATCTCTTTATTCAAGTTATTACTACGATACCGCTGCACAAGTCAAGTGTTCACTGTCCAGGAACGATGGCGATTATAATCGATTGCTAACCAGCTGGTGGGGTATTCCTCACATAAACCATACTCACCCGCTAAAGTGAGCTACAGATCACCGAAAGTTCGACTCGGAAAAATCGCGGGATCAACAGGTACCATCGTATCCGGGAACCGTCCGGCTGCCTTATTCAGGGCGACCCTGACCTCGGACTTCCTCTCCGCGTAACCCGTGGTCTTCCATCTTCTCCAATACGATGCGTACAGCAGGTCGACTCCCGGCCCAAACCAAACCCAGGCTTCGCGGTCGGAACGACTTATCCTTCCAGCTAAATGTGAGGCATGCGTTCAATATGACTTGAGGACGTACAACGGACGGGGTCCTAGTTCGACACAGACGGGATAACCTCACCGAACCTCCAGTTCAGTCCCAACACCAATCCCGCCCGGTCTCGATTTATTATCTCCACATGGTTATCCAAGATAACAATGTATTCAACCATTCTGAGTCACCACCTATAACTCGCGAATGACAGAAAATCACCCGACTTCTACCGATCTAGTTAAAGCAAGGCTAAGCAGATAATTGCACCTGAACCTAACAGGGTTGAAGGATATACAGTGGCAAGGAATATAAGTAATGCAGCAACGGTATAAAACAACGCCTATAACTTAATGCATCAAACAAGTAAAGGACTCAAGTTAGATATTTTTGTAAACCACAGGGAGAATGCTCCGGGGCTTGCCTTTCAGGAAAGAGCTTGGCTGATGGTCGGGACACTCGGAAAGATCAACCTCGGGATCCTCTTCTGCTGCTATCTCCCGCACCAGAGCTTCCTGCTGGTCTTCCTCTTCTGGTGCTCCGGGAACTACCGTTTCGAGCTCTGACGACCCTGTATGATGCATAGTACGTATGAATACCATGTATACATAGAAATACAATGCTGATACTGATGGTGAATGAATGCTCAGCTAAGATAAAGGATATGATTTTGAAACATATAAGATAAGCACATGTCATCTGCATTCTCTTCTACCGACAAATCTTAAACAAACCTCGCATTACAATTTACTTACACATTAAAGGAATTATAAACGACTATTGTTTTTCACACTACCCTCTACTGAACCAAAACCCATACAGATTATACACATCACAAATATCCTAAAATATATTTTTACACACATGAAATGATAGCTTTAAAGCATTATTACTTATTAAAAGAAATCAGGGTAGAACTGTAACATGACTTTAGAATATTCAGAAAATTTTGTAAAAATTACAGGAGCTTAAGCATGTCTAATGTAGACTATCATAAAAATTTTAGGTCAAAACAGTAAGTACTTTATGCTACACAAAAATAACAAGGCAGTACAATTCACTGGGCATAAAATACTTTGTATATAGAAAAATGTCAAACAATAGATCTCAAAACATTTTTAGCTCTAGATTAACATAAAAACATCCTCCGAAAAGTTTCATGCACAAATTCCTTATATATTATTTATTATGAATTATTTATCATCTAATGAAAATAGGCACCATAACTAGATAGAGCAAACTTTCCACAGGATATAGCCTCACAATATTTTTCACAGATAGAGCATAACATAAGAAGACTAACAAACTTGGTCTCATATTTTTCTGAGCAACAGAGAATTACTTATGTATTTTCTAAGATAAAAGTAATTAATAGAGATAAATAAATCTATACAGAAAAGTATCACAAATTTCACATTTCATATTTTTCATGCATAGATCTCATAAGAAAAATACTGCAAGTTGAACCATCTCATTTGGACTAAAAATGAGGAAGTTATGATTTTTCAAAGGTTTAATCAAAATCTGGAATCAGTTCTAAAAAAGAAAAAGGAAAAACACTTTTGCATCGGAGACCCTGAGTTAACAAGAAATTCACTAAGCCTGATAAAGAAGTTCTCTGTGTCTGGCAGTTATGCACGAAGACCCTTGACTTTGGTTGAATTCAAGGACAAGGTCCCTGCGTGGGAGAGGGGCAGAAGGACGGCGTCGGCGCGACGTCGCCGGCCGTTGCCGGGGCTCTCCGGCGAAACTGAGCAGAGGGGAAACATGAGGGGGACTACGCGCATCGATTAGAGGGTTCTATCGTGGCGGAGCAAGGCCGAGGCGGCTTCGGCCGCGCGCACGCCGGAGCGGCGGCTCCTCGGCCGACGACGAGGCCAAATTCAGCGAGAGGTGACCCGCATCGGCTCCATTAGCTAGGGCTACAGCTGCTACTCGATGAGGCGCACCTAATGCTGGAGGAAGGGAAAGGAAATGGCAGCTCAATCACCGGGGCCACGGCGGACCGCGAGCTCGCGGAGCCACGGTCATGGCGGCGGACGGTAACATGCCCGATTGGGCCATACCTCGGGCTCGGCTTGACAAGGTGAGGGCAGCAGAGGATATAGCACACGCGGACGAGCTCGATGGCGGCTTCCAGGAAGAAAATGGCATGGTGGCGGGCAAAAATGGCGGCGGCGGACGATGGCGACGCCGGCGAGCTGCGCTGCGGGGAGGAGAGAGGTGGGGAGAGCAGGCAAAAAGGAGAGGGACATGAAGGAGGGAGCTGCCGCGCTCGATTTAACACGGTCGGAGCGGTCGCTGCCACCCCAGACCGCCGGTGGACGCGCGCCACGTGGAGCGTGCGGGCTGGGCGCGATGGGTGGTCGCCGGCCATTTCCCTGATGGCTTTGGCCAACCGTCAGTGAAATACTATTTCCATGATCTCTAATACAAATTTTTCTGCCCTATAACTCCCAAACTAAGCCGAATTAGCCAAAACTTATATTGAAGAAAATGTAGCTCTGGAAGAGTAGAATATTTTATCTATACAAAGTATGGCCAGATTCTACATAGATTTTAAAATACAAAAATCCAAATAAAAATGCCTTTAAAATTCCCTAAAATGGGAAAACAGCCCCCAAACCTGCCTTTTTCAACATTTTTGAACATCTTCCAAGCATTTTCATGAAAAGTGGTAATAACAACTTTTGTTCCTTATAAAATTCTCTGCAAACTTTATTTAGGGTGCACACACATGCAAGCACTCTAGCTACCACTTTCAAATCAGTCAAACAAAACCACTTTCATGGTCCACCTTGGTCAACCATGACATCAAAGCTTAATTAACCAAAACCATGAACATAAACCTAGGTTCATTTGGTGTCCTAATCATGTTGGTTACTTTAGAGGTCATCAAACACCAAACACTCATACCACTTATCCAATTCATGTGAAATGCAACCATAATTTGAATAATTCAAGCATCCACATAAAATAACAATTAATCTTTTCATCAATGCCATGCATAATGATGCTTATGCTTAAGAATGCAAGTGATTATGCATGCTTAACACCAGAGTGTTACAATTGTTGCCTATCCGGACACTGAAGACGCAGTTGACACAGACGCCATTGCGAGTCTATCAAGACGCCACGCGCGCAAGCGTGTCGGAGCTCTCAGGACTGGGCAGTGAGTTACGACCATGACAAGACCATGAACCCTTCACTTATCCCGTGGCAGCCGTTGTTCGGGAAGCTGGACGTGCACCGACCCGCGCGCATCACTCATTGAGCTCCTCGCCATCACCCCAAGAGGTTATCTCAATCTCTAGCTTCACCCTTGTTCAGAGATGGCTGGCCAAGGGAAGCGAGCAAGGAGCCCGTACTTCGTATAAGTCCACCGCCGCTCTTGTTCCTCGTTCACAGTTACCACCCAACGATCGAGCACAAAACGACAATAGCAAAAAAGGTTAAGGAGGAAATGCACCACCACAACATGAGCAGGACGAAGACGAGCATCTTTGCGGCACCTCTGCCTACAATAGCAGCAGTTTCTTGCCACTGAAGCCAAGTGGCTCTTTTAACAAAAGTTGGAAGCCCGGTGGTTTTCAAGGCCAAAGCCAAGAGCTGCCCGACGACGATAGTGATGATTAAAAAAATACTTTATCTAATTTATTTAAATATAATAACTGTTATAAATCAGCTCTTTTGGACACTCATGATCATATAAGCATTCAATAACGCATAGGGATGGGAGGAAGAGAGGAAAAGAGGGCTTTTGTATT
The DNA here is from genome assembly GCA_023333625.1 of Bothriochloa decipiens. Lineage (NCBI taxonomy): Eukaryota > Viridiplantae > Streptophyta > Magnoliopsida > Poales > Poaceae > Bothriochloa > Bothriochloa decipiens. The sequence continues at coordinate 10,880,703 of CM041631.1, read as the reverse complement.
TCACTTTCACTGCATGTGCTCATTCTTACGATCTTATGATATTTGATAATTAGTTTTCTCCCGTTGCAACGCACGGGCACCTTTACTAGTTATGTTAAAATAAAATCGGGATGATTTGTTCCCAAAGAAAATTCTTCAAAATTACTGTACAAGCTAAGATATATGCTACCTTATTACTCTCCCTCAGACAATGATGAAACTTGACATTAGAGAACCCCTGATATAATAAGAAACAATCTTCATAGATGGCATCTGCAACACCAATTGAGTTACCTCCTGCCTTCATAGTCTACACGACTTCTAAGCAATCTGATTGAACAATGAGTTATGACAACCTATATGACCTATCATCAAAAGACCATCTCACAAAGCATATGCTTCAATTGTTATAGCATTATCGACATTCAAAATGCCATGTTTAGTGACCTAGAGTACATGTTTAGTATTAGAATATAAGTTGTCTAACGGGCCCTAAGCAAATGTCTAAAATTTCAAAGCTAAATTTGAGCTAGCTAAAAGTTCTCCTAGCTAAACTTTAGTTAGAATGTTTGGATTCTTCGTCTAATAGATTCAGCTAAATTTTAGCTGGGTTGAAGTAGCTAATTAAACCTATCTAAACTTTAGCCAGTTTTTTTGGGGCCTTTTGGCTAAATTTATCAAGTTAAAATTTAGATTATGGATAGTATTTTCATATCTATATAGATTCTTTAAACGTGGTGAGAGTTTCTGTACATTGACAGTGTTTTTCCTCTCACAAAGTCTACTGTACATTAACAGTGCAACACATCCAACCGTCCGTTGAGCCGGCGTTCCCTTCGATCCAAGCCACGTAATCACCGGCGGACCAATGGCCCGATGCATCCAGAAATATCCACCAGCCTCAACGAACCCAACCGTAACAGCGACAAGACCGATGCCTCGGTGCACCCTGCAGCCGCCGTCACCGTGCCCCTCCACCGTCAGCACCTCGCGCCGCCTGCAGTGACAAAGCCCCGATGCAGAGACGCAGCGCCGCCACGGAACCACCACGCCCGCGGCCGCGACAGGTTGCCACCAGCCCCTCCATCGGCCGATCTCGCGGCACCACGCAGCCCCACCGCCGCACCGCCACGAAGCCGCCCTACGGCCACGGGAGAGGACGACATGCCTCCCCAGTCCAACACACCTCACGCCGCCTCGCCCAGCTGCCGAGGCGACCCTCCCGTCTTAGCCCCATCGGTAACGGCGCCGGCTCCGGCATCGACGGCTTCCTGCATCCCGCCGCCGCCTGACAATCCAATAGCCGCAGTTCGTGCCTCCTCGCAGCGCCGTCGCGAACCCACCCCTCATGCCGTCATGCGCAGTACGTGCATCGTGCAAGGCTCCCTTCGTGCTCAACCCTATACAACAGGTGTGACCTTCTTCTTCTTCTTCTTCTAATTTTTCTGGCCTCCACGGGCACTGCTCTCCATGTTATTTGCAGAGCCATTGTTGTTGCGTGTTGGCTATGACATGTCTCACTGACATAAGTCGGTGCTTTGCCTGTTGTAGTGTACATACATGAGTCTTTGCCCCCAGTACTATTGCTATCACCAACATTTCTATGCTGAGATCATTCTTATACTAAACTGCAGGTGCCTCCGTTGGTTTCTGACTCTTAACAAAAATTCCTTACTGCTTCCTTACTAAAAAGAAACGGTCTGCCACAACAATTATTAATTATGTCATGCTCCCTATTTTACATAATGCCTAAATCCTAATAAAAAGAATAATTGCACTTATTAGCTTTCAGTTCTATATACACAATCCACAACTGTAATTGGATTATGTAAAGCAACATGTGCACTTTCTTTTCCTTACAAAATACTCCATGATGCTTTCTCCACAACTAATTATAGTGATTTTTTCTCACAAAAGTGTGGGCATGTCATGTACCCCAATTTGGCCTTCCTGCCCCGTGCGAAGCACGGGGGTACCAGCTAGTATGGAATATAGTTTCATATTAAAACTACTATAAAACATAAATGCTGATTATATTTTTTTTAGATTTGGGTTGTAAAACTTTAGAATATCTTCCGTTTTGAATCTAGAAATTGCATTATCTTTAGGATGCAAGTGATATATTTATATGAGCACGGGTCCAATCATACTCTAGCCGAGTCTTTATTTGACGATGAGAAGTGTTGGGCTCTTTCAAGTTTATCCCCTAAAAGACACAATATCATCACATTTCAAAGTGTCTCGGATGCTTAATTATGGCTAGAGGGGCAAGTCACAGCATGGCTTCACTTATACATCGAGTGATTTAATTTTTTGTTTACTGTTGGCGATTGCAAGCATAGGGGTTGAAAACTGGCAATCAATCTAGCACTCGTGCACTGGCTGGGTGAGATGAGTCCCACTATAGGGCAAGACAAGTGTGTGGCAAGGCGCTCTTCCGATCGCGGTTAACACTGCAAAAGTCTGTTAGGACAACTACTAGGCACACCGTAGTGAATCACTCATGACGGTGAACAAATCAAACTCCTCTTAGTTATCCCCAGAATCCAAGTCCCGTCATCCTCGGAGAACGAAGATCGCCATATGGGAGGAGAGGACGAGGTGACTACATGGGAGAGGAGGACGAGGTCAGGGAAGAGAGGTGGTCCATAAGGGCGTCCTCAACGGCATCTCAAATCGCTAGCAAATATATTAGTTTATGCCACCTGTACGAGAGAGAATGCAAATAATGCGCTCGCTAGCTACTCACGAAGCGCTAGCTCGCACGGAAACCAAAATACTCTGACGCTCGGTCCCTTCTCATCTAATCAGACTTGGGCACTGCTTTCTTCGATATTTTAATTTTCTTTCTCCTCTCCTAGCTAGCGATTTCAACTGGTCCATTGGGGACGCCCTCTGGAGGAGGCGTGGGTTGACAAGCGCGGGAGGGAAACACAGGTGCGTGTGAATGTCCTGTCTAGAGCCCACGTGCAGTTCTACTTCCACCACCATCCTCTAACGAAACGGCAACTGTACGAAAGATGAATTTTGCTGGGCACCGCATGGTTCAAGTGATCGGTGTTGTCGGCGCTGAACCTAGATCCTCACGAGGGTGACTCAAGGCAGCGTGGCCTCAGTGAGGGAACGAAGGCCGTGCTGGCTGGTGAGGGACCGAAGGCTCCGTTTAGGGTTTAGGGTTTATATTCGATGCACGTGCGCCGAAGCGTTTGCTGGCGCACGGCTGTAGCTTAGGGTATATACAACCCACAGACAACACGTGTTTGTAAATTTTTGAAATCCGTGCACAGACAGCTAAATAAATAGCTCGTACAATGGGTTGTTGATTATGCTGTCTATAAGTTATTTAATACTGGTATATTGTCATGATCAAGTATGAAGATGATTGTTGTGCACCAGTGTATTTTTGTTGTAAAATCTTGACATCTCCGTTATTTTTGTTGTAAGTTTTCTCATCAAAAACCCTTTATTTTTTCATATTCTTCCCATCAGCCCCTTGGCCAAATAGATCACGATCGAACTCACATCTGCGGCGCTATGGCCGGCCGCCTGGACTCGATTCGCTGCCATCGTACCATAGCACGTCCACGCCGCAGCCAGGCCATCTGACGGCCACACCGCTACTGTCAGCTTCGGCTTTCGGCACTTCCATGGCGGACGTGCTTCTGGTCTGGGACTCGTACGAGGAAGCAATAGAGAGAGCGCGGAGAACAACCACAACGAGATGAGAGTGAGACCAGGGAGAAGGCGCACAGAGTTTTCACGGTTGTCGCACCCGCACGGGATCGACGCGGGCAGAACACGCGTTCGTTGCTTTCTCGGAGCACGGGCCCAAGCCGTCGACTCGTGAGACGACGGCCCTGCCTTGGTTGTTGCGCGCGAGGGGACATTTTGCAAATATTTTGCCATACAGACGGCACATTAATCACCGTTGTACGTGCCCTTAGAGCACCCCGTGCTGGTTTCCGTCCCTGTTTTTTTTTTTTTGTCGTTTCTCTATCCGTCCGTTTCGAGAGGGGATTTTTAAAATATTTCAAACAGTGCGCTTGCTCCTTTCCCCTTCTCCGCGCGCAGCCACGGCCGTTCCTTTTCCCCCTTCTGCTCATCGCGCCGGTGGAAGCACCGTCGTCACGGACGGCGTCGAATCCGAGTAGGCAGCCACCGCTTCACCTGTTGACGTCGAGGCAGAGGCTTCGTCGGCCCTCGTCGACGCCGGTGCGGCCCCCAGGTGTCCGCGCTCCGCGGCATCGATTTGGGTACGATTCGTCCTCACGATCCCGATTCGAGGCGGATGCAGATTCGAATTGAGGTGGATTCGATTTTTTTCGGGCGGAGGAGGATTCGGGCGGTTGTGGGGGAGCGAGGGACCTCGACAAATTTGTGCGCCTGTGGAGATTCGGCGGCGGCAGTCTGCGACACGAGGGGACCTGCTGCTGCGTTTCGTGGATGTCATCACCGGCGGCTGCCACCAACGATTTGAGCTCCTACAGGTATGCGCCTCCGCTAGCCCCCCGAGGCTGGGGCTCCCCTGCTCCTCTCCGCGGCTGGCATGAATTTTTTGGGCCTGAATCTATTCGACATCGGTGGTTTTTAGGGTTACGCACATTCAAATTCATGGCCCTCATTTAGGGGCACCTGCAAGTAGGTCAGCTCCAGTTTTGCATGGTAGTAGTCATCATGCTCGTGGCGTGATGCCATCCTTCTATAATTCAAAAGCAAACCAACTCGGCTGGACATCTGTTTCAGTTAGCTTTAGGTTAGGATAGAAGATGAAATTGAGATACACAGGAGCTCTGAAGTTTGATCTGTGTGTGTATGTGACTCTGACATAATAGACAACTGTGTTTTGTGGGAGTGTGTGTGTGTGTGTGTGTGAAAAGCTGTGACAAGTAGAGCAGAGCCTTCGTTGTCGACGCCGGGCATAGCATTGCTGCTGCGTGCCAAACGCAGATGGGAATTTGCTTCCTCCACAGCAAGCGGGCGCTTCTCTGCTGTATCCACTTGACCACTTGTGTGGGGGCTGTTCATAGCCTCTTCAGAACACTCGATAGAAATTGTCAGTGAAACATGTATAGCATGTCCTGAAAGCATGCAAGTGCATCTCAAGCATGCCAACTGAATTGTGGCACCAATAATGTTAATGTTGAATATAGAAAGTGTGTTTGCGTGTGTGTGAGCACGTCCCTGTGGTTGCTATGGTGTGTGGCTTGCCCATGCTTTCCACATTTAATATGTCTTTTCAATTCAAAGGCCTCAATCAAATGCATCTTGTGTTCTAAAAGACGACGATCTGATGAGTTCCCATGTAGGAGTAGGAGAGATCTAGAGTAGCTGCCTTTCCTTTTGTTTCTATCTTCATTCAGATTCTAGATTCATCAACCAGGTTTCAAAATATCCCAGAGTGAGCGAGCATGCCGTGAAGGTTGTGTGGTTTATTTTAGTTTCAGAAGAAAAAGTCTTCTTGACGTCAATGGTGGTGTGTTAAGAAGTCCTTGCTTGAATTAGTGTAACTGATGCCATGAGGTTGCAACAGCATTTTGTTTTAAGAGTCATGGCTCACGGCTGTGTTTGTATTTTTGTGTGTGTGTGTGTGGCAAATTTTGATTTCCTAAAAGTTGGAGATAGCAAGCCTAAAAGTATCTGGAAATTTTATTTCCTACAAGTGGCATATTGTGATTTCTTAAAAGTGTGAGATAGTAATTACGAGTAGTGTTTTCAGGGCTGTTGTTTTGTTTGTGTGTGTTATTTCTCTGAACCAAGCAAATCTAAGCTATTGTCGGTTCTATAGCTTCTGTTGATACTCCTTGAGCAGCTGCTACAGCATCATGGATGCTAGAGATGTAGCAAACTGCAGTTGATGTTTTTGAATGCATAGATAACTGATCGGGATTGGTTTTTTCAGCTGCAGGATGTTATCTTCTGATTGGAATTGGGAAGAGCAGAAACAATGACCAAGGAAGTCAGAGCATGTGGTGGTGAGAGTTCCAAAATAAATAGTGTAGCTGTAGGATGTTTGTTTGTTTACATAGTGATGCATGAATTTTTTTTCAAAGAAATAATGGTGCTTCAAATGTACCCTTTGATTTGCACAACTTCACGAACATATTGTTTATTTTTAAGTGTTAATGGAGCATTGTTAGTTACATACTACAAGTAAGGATAGCACTGTATGTACAAAATTAGAGCATGCAGTTACCTTTAAATGACAATACTAGAAACAAGAAGTCCAAAAGATAGGAAACTAAGCAAGGATCGAGGATACTTTTATGAGGACAACCCTTTCCTTGAAAAGTCTGCCTTGTAGGTTGTATACATTGTAGTGACTCATTGCTTAGAAAAACTAAAGCAAACATCAATTTGTTTGTTAATATTTTCTTTAAATCAATGCTGCAAGGCACCTTTTTGGTATGCACAGGTTGGTGTGAAACTGAATGACTAATGACCTGTTTTATATAATCTCTAGACCGTCCTTTTTTTGAAACTTACACATGTTCGGCACTTTTTGCTCTTTTTTGAGCCATTCTCCATGCAAGTAGCCAATTTGTAACTTTGTAGCAGCAAGTAGCCAATTTGTAACTTTGTAGCAGCTAGTCCTGTTGCAAAACAAATGAATTTGGTAGCTTGGAGTAGTTTTAGTCTTTTAGTGTGTCCCTTCTTTGTTTAGACTTTTTAGACATGCCTGCTAGGGGCACTCTATACTTTTATCATCATTGGCCATCGCTTACCAGTACTCAAGAGTATTGCTTTGGCCTGCCTCATGAGAAAGTAGAAACTGAAAACTCCTGTCGTCTGAGTAGGTTAGAGTGTCCTTTTTGTTCAGACTTTTTAGACATGTCAGCTTTTGGTTTTTTTCTAAGCTACACTGTTTTTTGCTATGCACCTATATTTAGGCTATGTCTACATATAAAATGAAAAGCAGGTAACCATAATACTGTAGCAGGACAAGAAATCTATTGGAGATAAAATCCATGCTTTTTAGCTTTTTTGACCGAATTGTTCCTATGAACCAATGGGTTACCAGACACAACAAGAAAGCTTTTTTGGTAGACCTGATGTCAGAAAATCTCCTATGTTTTTGTTCATTGCAGCACAGTTTTTAAGCATGTTCTTACAGTTGTTGTGCAAACCATAAGACTATAAAATCCTCTGTATAATTTTTTTAAACTGTTGAAGTTGTGTTCTTATGGCCCTTTTGGAATGAAGGAAAAATCTTCTAAAAACGAACTGATTCCTGTGGAATTCTTACATGAATACTAGAAAATTTCTGTGAAGGTATAGATAGAACTTGTGCTATTGTTTTTCTTTTTGGGATGAATTATATTGCTTGTTGGATTTTCGTTTATTGCTCCATATATTCTATCTTTCTAAGGTGTTGGGTATAAGATATTCTATATATAACATATGAGATTTAACTAATCAGTTCTTGTTATTTTTTTTAGGGTACCTGAAAATATTGTTTTCAAGGGTGGAAAACAGACAAGTCAGCTTTTAAATTATTAGGGGGGTTTGTTGTGTGCTCAGCTTCATTTTCCTGAACTAATGTATGTACTGAAACAATGGAGAAGAAGGTAGGGTCATAATCACACCTCAGCTTCTTTTTGCGACCTCCATGCAAGTTATGTAATTTTAGAGTCCAAGTTTTGAACCTAGCAATATGAGGTTTGTAATATCATAGTTAAAAGTTTATAAATTATGAGTGTAAATTTTTTAACCTAACAATACATAACTTCAAAATTTATGTGATAGTTCAAAGTTTGAAACCTAGCAATACAAAATTAGTAATGTCATAGTCCAAAGTTTTATTAATTATAGTGTAAAGTTTTCAACCTGCAGTACAAAGTTTATAATGTAATAGTTCATATTTCTCAACCTAGCATTACAAAGTTTGTAATGTGATAGTTCAAGGTTTTATAAACTTTAAGTGTAAAGTTTTGAACTTAGCAGTATAATGTTTTATAATGCTATAATGCAAAGTTTTGAAACTAATAGTACAAAGTTTATAACGTTATAGTGCCAAGTTTTGAACTTAGGTTTGTGATGGCATATAGAAAGTTTTTTTTTTTTTTTTCTAATTCTGAGTGCACATAGTTCTGAACCTAGAGCCGGATAAAGTTTGTGATGTCATAGTTGAAGGTTTCTAAATTCTGAGTGTAATGTTCTAAACCTAGCAGCACTAAGTTTATAGTGTCATGGTTCAAAGTTTTATACCTAGAAGTATAATATTTGTAGTGTCATAGTTCAAGATTGTACCTGATATGTCATGTTTTAGATTGCTTCATGGATCAATGAAAACAAAAGCGAGGGTCCTGTTAGCCATTGTTCTGATGTACAAACCCGTTCAGGTGGAAATGCTGTTGTTGTGAAGCCACCAGTACGGGCTCATCGTGGATAGGCAACTGATCCTCATAGTATTACTGAATGGGTGAGTTTTTTATGAGATCAGTCCATTTTTTTTATGAGATCAGTCCATTTCAGTGCAAACTTTAGAGTTACATAATATTTTTGAATTATTTGGTTTGCTTGCTTTTTGTACCATAAGTTTAACTACATACAATCTCCTATATCCACCTATTTGGACTTGTTCCTCCCTTCTTAACAATTATTGTGAACGTACTATGAGAACTTGCCTATGTGAACATTTTTTTGTGTGTTTCTAGGTCTCCGATAAGGTCCATGGATGAGTACAAATCTGCTTGTCATCCAACAAAAAAGTTCTTCCATACCTTTATTAGCATATTTAATTATACTTTGATTTACCCGTTCACAATTTTCACAATTTCTTATTACTTTGCTACGTCAAACTTTATTCTTTTACGCTACCAAGCTAATTTCATAACTGCTGCTGCTACTTCTGTTCTATATAATATATAGATGACAATTTGCTCCAACGAATGGGAATATGGATGATGTGCTGCACTGAATTGATCCATTAACTGACAACCTTTATGTGGTAATACAAAGTGTGAAGATTCCTAATGTTTACTGAATGCTATAATGCACCAGCTTTCAACTTGGGTTTCATTTACTAACCACATTGACATGCTAGGCTTAAGAAGGAATCCCTGTTAGAGAAAAGTTTAATAGGAAACGATATAGCCTTACTAAAGAATACTCAGTGTTCATTTCTTCAGTCTTATGCCACATTTACTATAACTGTTATCCAAGATTTGTATTCTCGCCCCGCGCAATGTGCGGGGGGGCTAACTAGTAGTTTAAATTTTGAACCTTACAGTATAAAGTTTGTCATGTGATAGTTTATTTTTTTATGAATTCTGAGTGTAGGTTTCTAACCTAGTAGTACAAAGTTTGTAATGTGACCGGTTTGATGTTTTGAACCCAGTAGTACAAAGTTTGTAATGGCATATATAATTTATTAATTATGAGTTTCACTAGCGATACAAAGTTTATAATGTGATAGTTTAAAAGTTTTTTAACCTACTGTTAATTTTTTTTAATGTGGTAATTCAAAGTTTATAAATTTTAAGCGTAAAGTTTTGAACCTAGCAATAAAGAGTCTATAGTAGAATATTTCACAGATTATTAATTTTTAGTGTATAGTTTTGAGGCTGGCAGTATGAAGTTTATGATGTGATAGATCAAAGTATTGAATCTAGCGGTATAAAAAGTTTATAATGTGTTAGTTTAAAGTTTATAAATTTTGAGTATAGAGTTTTGAACCTTGCAGTACAAAGTTTATAATATTATAGTTTAAAGTTTTAATGGTAGAAGTATAAAGTTTGTAATGTCATAGTTGAAAGTTTTTATATTTTTTTAGTGTATAATTTTAAACTAAGTAGTACAAAGTTTATAATATGATAGTTTAAAGTTTTGTATCTAGAATTTAAAGTTTTTAATATCATATTTCAAAGTTTATAATTCTGAGTGCAAAGTTGTGAAACTGAATGTGTAAAGTTTATAATACGATAGTTTAAAATTTTAAATATAACGGTATAAAGTTTATAATATTATTTTTTTTAATTTTGTAGTATACATACTTTTTTACATACACAGATATAAAGTTTAACATAACTTCATATATTTTTTTTAATTTGTTTATCTTTATTGTTTTTCAGGGTATTGATGGTAACTATTTAAAATTGAAGAATGGAAGCCACGTGGATGTACTTTATATTAGCTATATACAAAGACATATATCTCGACAAATAGGATGTACTCTTTTTTCTTTTTTTTCAATAACATTGCATTGGTTTTTGTGAATTTTTTCATTTATTACTTGTATCAGCTGAATTATTAATCCTAAAGTATTATTGAAAATAAGATATTATATTTTTTTTTGAAAATACTACTTCTACTAGAAAACAACAAATGCAAAGAAAATCCGACATGCATCAATATTGCATAAAAACTCTCAAACATGATCGCAAAGAGGGAAAGAAAAGTGAGGGGATGGAGATGCATCAATATCGCAAAAGAACTCATAAAAAGTAGGATTGGAAGATGGGAAGAAAATCGAAATACAACAAAGATTCAGCCTGTGAATTTGAAACTACATAAGATTTTTAATAGTAAGTACCAAGCTCTCATATCCAAACATTTTTCTATTTTGCTTTCTCTTAAACAATATTCATATATATAAGTACTTCCTCTGTAATCGTAGTTCGTTTGATTTTTTTGACTTTAAGTTTGACCACTCGTCTTATTTAAAAAATTTAAGCAAAACTAATTAAATTTAGGTCATTCTCGAAGATCTTTCGTTAATAAAGCAAGGTATAATAAAAGAAATAATATTTTGAGTAAATTTTTGAATAAAATGAGATGGTTAAATTTGGGATAAAAAAGTCAAACGAACTATAATTTGAGACAGACTTGTATTTTCTTAATTATCTTTTATCGAGTTGTGATACAACTATCAACCACCGGTATGAAAACAATTTTACAAGCAGTTGGTAGCTCATTTAGATAGGCTTATTTTGCGGGCCAAGCCAAGTTCGGGCCAGGCTGAAAAAATGCCCGATTATCTTTAGGCTAAAATAATTCCGTTCATGACCATCCCACTGGACTGAGTCAGACCTATTTTTTCAGGACAAGACCAGGTCTAGAAAGGTCGTCCGTGTATTTTTTGAGAAAAAGTTTAGTGGAAGGGACGTGCCTCATATTGTGATATGGAAAGCATGGCCATAGGAAGGTCGTACATGTATTTTTAGAGTAAGAGTTTAGTAAAAGGGACGTGACTCCTATTGCGAGATGTAACGCATGACCATGTAGAGGCACAGCTTATTCCTAGAGTACCGAAATCATGGCACCGTTTGAATCCTTGGAGTTAAATTCATTCTAATAATTATTATATTTGTGTTTGTAATGTATTTGTATATACTTTTTATGAATATGAGTACCCTAGTAGTACAATCATTCATTAAACTTTAGTTCAATTATATCTCATAGAAATAACAACCCATAGGTATGTGTGTTAGGTTTAGTATAAGGAAAGAAAAAAAAAATTTGTGCATATGTGATTGATAGGGCTTCGTTTCTGTACACAAAAAGTTCACCGCAAAAGCCTTCTAGCTACAATAACAAATTTGTAAAATTGAGATAAAAAACAAAGAAAAAGAATGTGAACCACTATTTATGTATATGTGCGTCTTTATGCAACAAATTTAAGGACCATGAAAGACTAAGTGTAGATATAGGTTTGCATGTCTATTTAGCAGTGTTCGTGTTACCCGTCTTTTTTATCTAAATCTAACTTCAGATTCTTGAAGATGTGCCTAAACCAAATGCATTGTTTCACGCACCTAATAGCCAAACTTCACTATTACTGGATGGATACCATTCTTAGCCAAGCTTCACTATTACCAGATGAATTTGTAGTGGCGGCTGGCTCAGCCGCCCCTCCGTAGGATGCTCTTACAAATCAGCGCATTGTAGGGGCGGCGGGCCAAACTGCCCTTACAAATAGCTTACAAATGCTAGGGTGGCTGCAGAACCAGTCGCCCCTACAGTTGATTTTCTAGTAAAAAAATCAAATTCGAATCCAAACCCAAATCTAACCACAACATATGATATATATAATTTAAATTTAAATTCAAATCTGATCACCACAGCCATGATTTATAAGGGCGGCTCAATCATCAACCGCCCTTACAAATAGCTCAGTAAGGGGTGCTGGTGAAGGTGATCCCTGCTTGTCATCAATCCTCTTTAATTTAAATATTGGCAATGTTAATTAGTATAGCTAAGCTGAATGGGAGGTTTCAATGAGTTGTTCCACATCTTGTAGACGATGACCAGTGCGCAGAAGCTAATATCATACTATTCTCTTCACGGATCATGATCTACTACAAGTCAAACATCCTAAACACAAAAGTGTTAAATACATTTGAGCAGTTTTCTATAAGAGTGAGCTCTTTTGTTATATATGGTAGTGCTAAGGATTGCAAGCAGGCCGGGGGCTTACTACCTTGTCAAAATATCTTGGTATTAAACTCTCTAACAAAGTAAGTGCATAAATGCAACTCCATGGTCGCCTCATCTCAGCTCTCATGCATGCATGCTGGAGTGTGATCCCATGCATTCGGGGCCATGGATGATATCCTGGCATTCCTCCTCTTGGGCAGCTTCTGACTGATGGGACACCATCAGCTCGATCGATCCTCCTACAGATGCATCACCACGCACCGTTGTATTGGTGATGGCAGGTCCACACGTCCTTCTCGGAAGACAGCAATGTGCCAAGGTCCTGTTTGTTTCGACGTATTTTTATCCTGAAACCATTATTTGCGATGTTATCCATCCTCATTCATACGTGTTTGTCGTATCGTCGCATCCGGACACGTGAAACCTCGTTCCTGGACGGTGTCGACGCTGCTTTCATCCCTGACTCAGCCTGCCCGGCTTAATTTGGGAGTTCAACAACCCTCTACCTCTCTCTTCCTGCTATGCTGCTGGTACCTGTATTGCGTATTGTTTAGGCCACATGCCATGTACACTTTAGTGAAACCCGCACTTGCCGGAATCAATTGGAAATGGGGTCCTCAACACCCCGAGGCCCCCACCCCCACCCGCACTCCAGGTGCTTGGCTCCAAAATTTCCCAGCTTCCATGCACAAGACTCTGTTGGTACTGACATTGATAGAGAGATTACTCCAGGGATCGATGAAGCTAGCAGCTTCACCGTGCATGACGGTGCCGCTCTCCTTAAGGCTTATTTGTCTCCAGCACAAACTATATATGCACCAGGTCATCACAATGGCCTCGTAGAATACAATGAAGCGTAGACAGCAAGTGCACCATCTTGACAACTACTTGGACATTCTGGAATAGAAAGCTCAGCACTCTGCTGTAAGCAGAGTACAATAGCGATCTGCGGGAATAGAGCACTGGATGTTTCTTTCCTTCTTTTTTCGAAACAACGGAGTGCCCACCTATTTATTCTTTGTCTACTTGAACATAAATAACGCGTGTTTGCTGTAGGCAGGGACGAAAGAAATGAAACAACTCGTCTCGTGAAATCAGTTCTGTACAACAGATTACCATTTATAACTGATTTCTATTATCAATGTATTTTCTTATTTTCCCAGTGCCTTTTAGCACACAATGGTAGTCAATTACTAAATACTTACACTGAAAACATGGCGAGTTTCTGGCTAACCAGCAATAGTGGGTAGTAACAATTTTAAACTAAGGTGAACCAACTTTAAAATATATTTTTTTTGTTAAAGTAACCCCTGCGCCCAAATATTGTGTTATGAAAGATAATAATACCTATTAATGGATCTATTCCATTTTCAATAGTTGCCTACTTTTTTTTTTTGCATCACGAAAACAACATAAAGTAACTCCCCAAATTAACCACCTATATGTTCACCCCAGTCCAAGAACCCACCACGGCATGCAGCAACAAGAACACCAACAACCTTTGTGACAGTTTTTAGGTCGACATGAATGTGACAAATTCCCATCTCTGTTCCCTGACCTTTATTTCTCTCTATAAATTAAAAATGTTGTGAGTTCGTCGCCCTCACATACCTCTCCGCTAGCCCATTTAGTTCATCAAACGAATCGCAAACTGGGAGGAGGAAGGCACCGCAGTCTCCAGGGAAGCTAGCTCGATCACCGCCGGTACCCGGTAGGTGTTCGCCGCCACGCCCGGCACTCATCTTCCTCGACAGGCTGCAGCGCCAAATCTACGAGAAGCACGTACGTACGGTGAGCTTATAATTAGCTTTTTTTCCTCCACCTTTTTAGAATGCATATACATGCACCCTATTGGAGTGCCAAATGGAGTAGATGATTACACCAAACTGACAGTAGCAGTTGAATTGCATCAGTGTTTAAATTCCTCGTAACCTCAAAACTCAGAGGGATTAATGGTACCTAGCCTATCAACCTATGCTCTCGCACAAGCTAAAATCTTAGAAGACATCAACGTTCCCATTTTCTAGTATTTTCTACTTAATAAAAACTAGCATCATGCCCGTGCGTTGCCACGGGATAATTAAATTTTTATACTAAAAATACACGGATCGCACAATAAAATAACAAAAATATGAAATTAAATACCAATGTTGAAGTCACATTTAATCAAAAAGCAAAACTTGTGAAATTAACAATGTTAGTGAGAACCCGTCGTTGCAGGCTCTGAGGCTCACAAACTCTATATAGACATTTTCGTGATGTGGTAAGATAATGTTTTATATCAGCACAAAGAAAGCATTTCTTTTGTGCTCCAATAAACCATTTCCAGTATATATGTGCCTATCACATGGATAATATTGTGTGCCTTGAAAAATCTAATAAAACTTTAAAACAATGTATCCTCATCAAACCAAAATTAAAATATGATGATTCTCCTCAGTAATAGTGATGTTCATTGAGATATTTTCAAATTGAACAATTACATTTTTCACTCCATTTAATGCATGCAGGAGTGATTCACCTTGTCACCCATAAATAACTCAACAATGAGCATGTAAAGCATAGTTAAATACACATGTTGCTACAACGAAGACATTACCAGTTCAGTTGAAAAAATACCAATTGTAGATAACACCAGGCATGAATGTAGTTAGAATTGTTTATACTTGTCTAAAAGTGCTTGCTAAAAAATTATGCCATATACATGAATATGTGGAATAAAATAACTAATTAAAACATCTCTGCGAATATTCCGAACAACCTATCATGGCAAAAAAATCAATGGCAGATGCAATGTCCATAAAGAATCAATTCATAACTATGCTGAACCATTGGTTCATAAAGGAGTGCACTACCAAGGTACATCTTCAGGTTGCCGTCAAGGACGTTTATTTTCAGTTCAAGGCTAGCAACTTCTTCTTTAGTAGATCCCTTTGTTCAGTATCCATTGCAGCAACTCGTTCTATGTCACGACGACGTTTACTCTCTTTTGAGGACGCTACGATGGAATTGTGTGCATATCCAGAACCTATATATCATGGAATGGCACTTTAATGGTCGCACAATCAGATGGTGTCTAAGCATAATTGTACAATAAAAAAGGGGCATGGTTAACCAGAATCTAAAGCGATGGATACAGAAGTCGATGGATACAGAAGTGTACTCGATTCATTATTTGAGTTTATATCTTTCTCCACGCCACCAATGCTGCTTAAAGGTACCATCCCGTCTACATATATAAACATACAATACAAATTAAACCATACAATAAAGAAACTATGTCACCATCACAATAATCGTAGTCGTTGCACGAATAAATAATTTAATTAGCAGAGCAAGTAACTTGATAATTGTTGGAAGCCAATACCGTAGGTTGTCTGCCTGTGGAGCCGGTCACTATTTTCATCTGTTTTATTAGTATTATTCCCATCTGCAAGTTAAAAAATAGTAGTATAAATAAATTGTTATTAATCACAGCAACATAGGACAGTTAAAAGTGACACTCAGCAACACAACCATATCTATTGAATGGGCAGCCATACTGTTACCAAGATCACAAAGGTCTTGGTTATTCTTGTTATACCTCTCACGGCGTTTCTTGTTTATTTCACTCTTTTTTTCATCAGACAGTCTTGCATACCGTTGTCTCTCCCTCCGTCTCTTCTGCTCTTTACGATCCCCATCTAGTGGCACCAACCCCGGTTGGGTATGATTACCTTCAATGAATGTTGATGAGGAGATGCAAATGTATGGACCTAGAATATGTAGAGATGTTGTGAAAATTATATATCCTCATGCGTTGTATTTGTAAGGTCCCCCAAAGATGTCCTATCACCGGTTGGGCTAGGTGTGTCCATCATCAACACTTCCTGTAAATATTACACTATGTTAAAACATGTTGACTAATCAATAAATGGTAATCAATAGTGCATTCAAATAAAAAATACCTTGGGTCAGAAGGAAAATTGGCCTTGTGAGCCCCAAACGATTTATTGATTAATCTGCAATTACACGATAAAAACATTTAATTAAAGGATAAGCCCTATATAACGAGGCACAGAAACCAGACTAACATTTGTCATGGGTCAGTGCTTAAAACATGAAAATTAATTACATGAAAATTGACTAACATTTGTCAAATTCAAGGATTATATGAATATAAGTTTCCAGCATTTGAGAAACCATGTGCATTGCACGAATATATGGATTCCAAGCACTAAAAATGTCTATGAAATTATTATACACCATACACAAGTGCAAGTACCTTTCAAAGCTTGTTGCACTACACAGGGAGTCGAAATTAGATATCTTTAAGATGAGATCGTCTAAACCGGCACAAGATATATATAAATCTAAATCCCGTGGAGATTTCTATGGAATGGTGCTGCACACAGGAGAATTCTAAAATATATGGAGAAATTTAAAAAATTAGACAGTTGCTCATAGAGTAAAATGAATCTTATCATGCTAGGAAGCAAACTGACAAGCTAGCTAGCTTAAGTCTATGATTTGTAGTATGGAACTCTAAACACAGCTCCACATATGGTTTCCAGCAAAATAAAGATTCGTATGGTAAGGTGTAACTTCAATTTCAACAACAGCTACAGTAGCATGCAGCAACAGTAACTTCAAAATTATGAATCTTGATCCACATTCTCTTTTCAGAACAGTCTATAGCACAAACTGCATGGTGGAGAAGCTACAGCCAAACTGCACATGCTTGTCATCTCTTTGATCCATGCTCCATATGATGAAGTCGTATTTGAGTTGTATTTTAAGGTTTTTTTATGAAAGAAAATGGCCAAAAATCACAAGATGAGGTCATGCTGATGACATCAAAAGCTAAGAATGATGTCATCAAAAGCTAACAAGATCAAACTATGGCTGTTTCGTTTGCTCGACAGTGCTGCTACGAATTCGAACTTCAGCGGCAGGAAACATATAGCAGCCAAATTTAGGCCGGCCGCTGCCGCCTCATTGCATCGCATACATGGGACTACCCCTAGCGCCGCCCATGCATGTACGCTACCAGCAGGCAAGAAGCACACAGCCACCGGCAGTGGAAAACCTAGCGACGGCCATGGCAAAACCTAGAGACTGGCATAAAACCATGTCTGCGGCGGCGGGAGGCATGCAAGGCAAATCTAGCAGCGGCATCCTGCAGGAAGCCATGACGGCGGCTCGGCAGCTGCGCAGCAAAGCATCGGCCGGCAAAATAAGGAAGCAAGATCGATGGATTAAGTACCTCGTTGCTACGTCGGCGGCGACATCAATCGTCTACGTCCGCGGCGTCGTCTACGTCCGTTCCTTTCCTCCGTTCCTTCCGGGCTTAGGCCGACGACCGATGGCAGGGCTGGGACCGTCGGGGCTTCCGCTGCGGAGAAGGATTGAGCCAAGGTCAAGGCCCCTCCGCGGCGGCGTCGAGTGCGGACGACGACCGATGGCAGGGATGGGACCGTCGGGGCTTCCGCTGCCGAGAATGTTTGAGCCCAGGTCGCGTCGAGTGCGCTAACGACGACCGATGGCAGGGCTGGGCTACGAGAGGGAGGCGAGTCGGGTTGGGGTGCACTCCGTGATTTACGTTGACATAGGATACGAGAGCCTACATACGGAAGGAAAGTGGAGATTATGGAGGGCCGATCGCATGTTTTTATTTTTATCACGGAGGAAGGAGGGGGGGAAGCGCTATTTTTACGGAGGGGGAAGCGCCGATCGCTGCAACCGGCAGACCGACGTAGCGGTGTAAAACTGCACGAAAGCGGTGTCCTAGTTTCTCTTTTTATTTTTGGGAGATACTTCTATATGGATGTCAAACTATCTCCCCGTTCTTTTTATCTCTCACATACACGCTATCCGAAAGAGAAAAAATATTTATAGGAATTAAATCTAGACAAGAGAAACTGGGTAGCCTAAAATAAACTAGACATGAGAAAAAAAGCAGCCCAGATTAGCGTCGGTCCACAGGATCCGTGCGCTGCTATCCCTATCGGTTCACGCGCGCCCCTAAGGTTCCTAGCGCACGCGCGCCGTCTAGTTCCTCCCGACCGAAGGCCGTGCCGTGCGGCTGTTGTCTGATGCCATGCCACGCACCGCCTGCTCGTAGATCAATGCCTACGGCTACGGCCGTGCGAGACCCTCTTGAGCGCGCGCAACGCCGGAGCCCGGCAGACCGGGACTTTGCCGTGTGTAATTGCACACGGCAAAGGTAGGATTACACACGGTAAAATATTTTGTCGTGTGTAACACATGGCAAAGTACACACGGTAAAATTCTGCACGATAAAGTTTTTTTGCCGTGTGTTGCACAGGGCAAAATATATAGAAACTTTGCCGTATGCGTGGCTTGGCACACGGTAAAGTTTTTTCTCCCGTCACGCCAGCGGCCGTTAACTGATATTTTGCCGTGTGTCAACACTGCACACGGCAAAGTTTTTTAATATTTTGCCGTGTGGCAACCAATTCATACGGTAAAGTTTTCTAATATTTTGCCGTGTGCCAACCAAGACACACGGCAAAGTTTTTTAATATTTTGTCGTGTGGCAACCAAGGCATACGGCAAAGTTTTCTAATATTTTGCCGTGTGCCAACCAAGACACACGGCAAAGTTTTCTAATATTTTGCCGTGTGCCAACCAAGACACACGGCAAAGTTTTCTAATATTTTGCCGTGTGCTTCTCCAAAGGCACACGGCAAAATTGTTTTTTATTTTCTTATATATATTTTTATATATATAAGACATCAATAATGATATATATATAAGCAACATGTATTATATATCAAAAGCACACACATATATCAGAAATCCATCGATAATCCACCAAAGTTCAACATCACAACTTTATTATTAAGTCCATCAAAGTTCAACATCACAAGTTACATCAAACAGTTCTACGTCTCTACTACGGAGGCGACGGAGACTGCAACTGTGGCCTCGGTGGTGGACCGGATTGCGGTGAAGGGTTGACGGCATCAGCCGCCGGTGACACCGTTGCGGGAAAGTTTGAACCCGTCGAAGGAGGCTGCACAAAAGAGAAGAGATTACATGTGTTAGACTCAAAATTGAAAATTTCGACAGCACCTCCCCTGCATCGGGAGGTTTCCAACCTGCAAGAAACAACGGCAAGAAGGCCGACAATCCCAACAGCACGAAGGCCGACAATTACAACAGCACATAGGCCAAAAATCACAACGGCACGAAGGCCAACAATCCCAACAACACGAAGGCATTAAACTTCCATACTTACAGGAGTGAAAACCGGAGCAGTAGGTGTGCCACCGGATGCCATGTTTTGGATCATCTGATACATTTCCGCTATCTGCTTCTGCGTCTCCTTCAGCTGAGCCTGCAGTGTTTCAATCACATGTTTCAGTATTGCAAATAGGATGAATGTGTGTAATGTTCAAGGTACGAGTGAAACCGGAATTACCTCAAGTTCTTCCACCCGTGACATCGTTGGAGTAGGCCGTGCACGTATGGCAAGGCTCGTGGCCGTGCTCCGTGACCTCACGTCGGAGAGAGAGGGTGCAGACCTCGAGGAGTCGGCGGAGTTTACAATCCACAACCTCCCATGCTTCCTGCCTTCCCCCAAACTCACGATCACCTCTGTCTCAAGGGGCTCAGTGCTCAGATTGTGATCTGGGCCACGGAGCGTTCTAACCGCCTCCGTGTAGTCTCTGACCTTGGCGTGGACGCTCGGGTCAGAGTAAGCCTCGGCAGGTGCATCTGGGTTGAAGATGACACCGGATTTCACCCGGCCCATGTGGGACACAGCCCATGCCCCAAACTCCAACATCGGCACGCCAGGGTGTTCTGCCTCCTGCGAGAAAGACGACTAGATGATTAGAAATCAGGCAAAATTGAGCATTAGAATAGATAAATGAATCTCGTACAGGAGCCTGCTTGAATGTGGCGAGGTTGCGGCTGCCTTGGTGGTGAGTTGGACCTGTCCTCATTTGTCGCTTCCGCTTGCCTTTCAAGCGCTTTTCCTTAAACGCCGGGGATAGGAACCTATCCACGAGCTTCGACCATGCCGCTCTATGCCACAACGGTTGCAGGGACACAAAACTAGAGAATGGCCTTCAGCACTCTCACCAAATGCATGCTCTAAGAATTCATCGACCTTCAATATAAACGACCACTCCCTCTGCGTTGTGTACATCCACTCACGGTCCTCCATCCTTTAACAGATATATAACATGAAGTAATGTAACTATCAATTGCATCTATGTGGTGTCCCTACTGTCTAATAGGTAAGGATAGGTCCTAATCCCACCCGCGGATGCGCGGATGAGTTAGTTTCCATGGTCCGCTCCTATCCGAGACAAAATTTTGGCAGCACCTCCCCACTGTTCTCCCGATACACGTCCTGCAAGGGAGAGTATGTATCCGGAGAACAACAGGGGGTGATACCGAAACTCCTTCTTGGACACGAGCAGACCATGGAAGCTAACTCATCCGTGCATTCACGAGCTGTCCAAAAAAAATGGACAATCCAAAACAGATACGGTCCAAAATATGCAAAGTCATGCATACCTGCATCCGTATCTCTTTTGGACGAGAGACGCCTAACTGGGTTACGCGCGCACTATGACAAACATACGAAAAGAGAGGTTATACCTAGGGTCGCCTAGGTGCTCCGATTCGCCTCCGACAGGTCGTACACTGCAAAAGAAGAAACACATCACTATACGATGAAAATTTCGACAGAACCTCCCTTGTACGGGTAGGTTTCAAAACCTGCAAAAAAAGCCGACACGATGGCCGACGTCCACATTAAAGGCATGATGGCCCACACATCCACAATTCCGCACGAAGGCCACCAACACATAAACGTCACCATGGCCAACACCCTGAACCTTTACCTTCTTCTCCGGCGATGAAGGGGGACGAACTCTTGATGCGCAACGAGGATCGGTGGACGAACGTGGATGGTCGATGCACTCTGTCCTCTTCTCCTCCTTGATCCCTTCTTCTCCTTCCTCTTCGCCTCCTCCCTTCTCCTTCTTCTCCTTCTCCTCTCCTCCCTTCTTCTTCTCTTCTCCTCCTCCCTTCTCTTTTTTCTTCTTCTCTTCTCCTCCCTTCTTCTCTTCTCCTCCCTTCTTTTTATTCTTCTTCTCTTCTCCTTCCTCCCTTCTTCTTCTCTTCTCCTCCTCCCTTCTCTTTCTTCTACTTATCTTCTACTCCTCTGTGTTTTCTGTTGGGGGCCGACCGGGCTGAGGGGGCTGGTGGGGTGTAACACTCTGGTGTTAAGCATGCATAATCATTCGCATTCTTAAGCATAAGCATCATTATGCATAGCATTGATGAAAAGATCGATCGTCATTTCATGTATCATGCTTGATTATTCGAATTTTGCTTGCCTTTCACATAAAGTGCATATGTGGTATGGGTGTTTGGTGTTTGATGACCCCTAAGGTAACCTAGACATGATTAGGACACCAAATTAACCTAGGTTT
>CM041631.1:10786195-10803894 GCA_023333625.1 Bothriochloa decipiens | reverse complement strand
TAGCATTCATATTTTTTATTTTATGATTTGTTGAATACTGTGGGTGCTCCAAAAAAATGGTTTTCAGAGTACAAGGACACATGGCAGCAACTGTACAAAACATCAAGCATATCATAAGTGGCTTCCTGAATGTGCTTTCAGTTTGCTATAACAAAGTATATTCGGCACAAGAAAAACCATGCTAATATGAACAGACTGCAAGTCTCTATAGTAAGCAAATTGTCCAATAGTGAGTACAGTATGTGGTGACCATAAAGATCTAAGACTTGGATGAACCCGCAATCATAAGGCTATTCCAGCATCACATACACATGACAATAATTTAAAGGTCTGAGAACCACAAAAGCAAAGACTAACAATAATAATAAAAAAAACTTTACCTCTCCATATTCTTGAATCCTCCTTGGTGACATAGATGGCGGGAAACCAAAATACGCAAAATACGGAGGGGGCTGAAAGGCAACACTTGACCTACAGACCTTCTCGATATTTAAAGACTTAACATCACGAGAGAAAAACTCTGAATTTGTTGTATCCTGTTCTTTTATAAAACGTGCTAGGAAAACATATCCTTCAGTTTGATCAGCAATAAAAAATCCACTAGTACCATCGAAAGGCAATGGGATGGTACTCTTCAAATGCCACTTATGGGACTTCTCAGTGCCATTTTGCAACAAGGTGTAATATTCCAAAGACGTGCCCCCAAGTACACTAAACATGGAAACCTTGCCTTCCCCTGACTCCGCAATGACGAAAAATCTCTCGTCATGATCAGGAGGGAGGTCATATGTGGATAACTCCATAGTGTTCGTGTCAAGCTTGAGCAACTTATTTCTGCAGCTTATTTTCCAGTAGAAGCAACCATAGACGCATTGGCCTGAAACTAGCCCCGAAACTTCTTCACACAAGCCTATATCAGCCCAACTGATAGATGTACCGGCAGCCCACTGACCAGAGCTTTTTGAGAAGATCAATACCACCAATCGTGTCTTGGAAATCATCAAGGTGATAACACTGGACGATGTTTCCTCCTCCATGCCTCTAGAAGGGATCAAGGCGGACCTGGAATTGCGCATGTCTTGGTTATGGAGGCCGACGGAGGTGAGTAGGTCGTCGGTAATGGGAGGCAGCAGCAGGTATCGCTGGAACAGGGGGTCGCACACGGCGAGGTCCCAGGAGAAGTGGCGCTCCATCCCCAGGCGTCCCACGAGGACACGCCCATCGCTGACATCACAAGGATACCAGCGTCGCGAAGGAAGGAAGCCGAAGGAGAAGTCGGCGGTCCGGGCGACAGCAGCAGAGGGATGGGTCGCCTAGACAGGGTGGAAGGCACCAGTGTGGAGGAATCCGAGAAGTAGCGGCGGGTGGATGGAGCGGTACCGGCGGAGGAAGGACGGATCACTGATGCGGCGGCGGAAGGAGACGCACGCGGTGGAGGCGCGGGCGAGGTCTACAGGGGAGGGGACGCGGAGGAATATCTCTTCCAGGAGATCGCTGGTGAGGTCCGGCGGCGGCCTCTCCGGATCCATGGCTCCTAGGCAGGGGAGGATCCGGCGAGTCCGTGACGCCATAGCCGCCGCCGCCGCCGAAAGGGAGGAAAGGAGATCGAGTGCGGTGTGGCGAGGCTCGGGCAGTTCGGGCCTTCGGGGTGCTTGACCAAGCGTGAGTGGCAGGTGGACCAGCGTATGTGTATTGGGCTTGGGCCGTCGGGTGGATCTGCCTGGCCCATTGCAATCTCGAGGAGCAACCCCCGTGTCGCGCCGCACTCTCCTCGCCTCTCCAATTCTCCCGAGACTCGGCATCGGAATGGCGGCGGCGGCTCGTGCCGGGTTCCGGCGGCTATTCTCCGTCTCGGCCTTCACTGCACCGCCTCCTCCCGCCGCACGTCCTGCGGCGGAGCCCTGCAACAACCTCTTCGTCTCAGGCAACCAACCTCGCTCCACTCTCTTTTCCATGTTTGCAAGAGAAACCCTCGCTGAGTCTTATGCTGCGCGCTTTATTTAGTTGTTTGTTGTGCTAGCAGGCGGTGGATGTTTGCGGTAGGATTGGGAATGGGCGAATTTGTTTACTTTTGTCTGAAACCTGCGAGTTACTTCCAATTTTGATAGAGCTGATGAACTAAACTGTCGTAGTGGAACAGTATTTATCTTGCGAATTGAGTCGATTTGCTCCATTCTGAAACTACCCACTCTCAATAAGAGAAGTACTGCACGAGCACATACAGACTGTCTGTGGACTAGTTGACCTTTTATAAGCCCAAGTATTGGTATACATGGAAGCAGAACACATCGGAGATGCCAGTGATTAGTGCTGGTCTGAGTAACCCACTTCCCTATATGGAAGAAAGGTAGAGCTAAAAGTTATTGCAGAACTAGGTCCGTTAGTAGCTTCCTACAATTTTTTTTTTTTGTTAATAGAAGCCCTTATTTATTTGCTTTGGTGATGGATGAGGTCACAAGGGACATACAAGGTGATATTCCTTGGTGTATGCTTTTTGCTGATGATGTGGTGCTAGTGGATGAGACTAGAGCAGGGGTTAATAGGAAAGTTAGAACTATGGAGTCACACGTTAGAGTCGAAAGGGTGACTTAGTAGGACCAAGACCGAGTACATGAGGTGCGATTTCAGCGCGACTAGGAATGAGGAGGGAGACGTTAGCCCCGATGGGCAAGTGGTGGCCAAGAGAGATACTTTTCGGTATTTAGGATCGATGCTACAAAAGGATGGCGACATTGATGAAGATGTTAGGCATAGAATTTCAGTCGGTTGGTTGAAATGGCGTCAAGCTTCACGCGTCCTCTGTGACAGAAGGGCGCCTCAGAAGTTAAAAGGTAAGTTTTATAGGACAGTGATTCGTCCGGCGATGTTATACGGTACTGAATGTTGGCCTACAAAAAGGCGACATATCCAGCAATTGAGTGTAGCAGAGATGCATATGTTACGATGGTGTTGTGGACACACAAAAAGGGATAGAGTCCGGAACGACGATATTCGGGATAGGGTTGGGGTGGCACCAATTGAGGAAAAATTGATTCAACACCGGTTGAGATGGTTTGTCCATGTCCAACAGAGGCCTCCTGAGGCGCCGGTGCGTAGTGGGGTTGTAAAGCGGGTCGATAATGTAAAGAGAGGTAGAGGTCGACCTAAACTGACTTGGAACGAGTCGGTTAAGAGAGACCTTAAGGAGTGGAATATCTCTAAGGATTTAGCTATGGATAGGAGCGCTTGGAGACTAGCAATTAACGTGCCTGAACCGTAATCTTTTTTCTTGTACCATTTATGTGTTCTTTGTTTATATGTCTCTTTTGGGTTTCATCTCTAGCCTACCCCAGCTTGCTTGGGACAAAAGGCTATGTTGTTGTTGTTGTTTTTTTTTTTTTAATAATTCATCCCATTATCTGTGTCAAATAGTCAGTCTCTTCATGAAGGAAAAAAGCAGCAGATATCGCAGCGGTTTGTCTTCATAAAGTTCTTACTACGAAAATATAAATAACACCACCAAAACAATAATCAATCATATACAAATATAGTTCCATAGTGGTTTCCAAAATTCAAGGTGTATTGTCCTATCATCGATTAATGGTTTACTGTTTGTTATCATCATTGCACACACTAATCATGTGTGAAATGAAACTAGCAATGTTGGTATATATCGTGGTAGTAGTAACGGAGGCATGTATGCAGGGTTAAATAAACGCACAACGTCTGATGGACTTAAGGAAGCATTTTCCAAATTTGGTCAGGTTGTTGAAGGTATATATTGAATTATTGCTAAGCTTTTTCTTCAAGCGCTGATTCCATATATTGATGTAATGAAGCAACACTATGCGTGCAGCAAGAGTAATCACTGATAGAATATCTGGATACTCCAGAGGATTTGGCTTTGTCAAATATGCGACTGTACAAGAAGCTGGTGAGGCCATAAAAGGCATGGATGGAAAGGTGAGTGCCAAGTTCACTGTTTTATTCATGAAAGACGTTAACCACATTGAATGTTCCTGATAATCCTAAATGTAGAGGTAGAGGACATCAGAAATATGAACATGTCTAAAATCATCTTTTCGTGACAACCAAAGATGAATCTTTTCGTGTATATACCCTGTTAGCTGATGTATAATGTCAGACGTTTTAATTTTGGAAGCACTGTGTATTCAGCCTTTTTTCAATTTTCTCCTCACACATCTGCATCTTCCTGCAGTTCCTTGATGGTTGGGTTATTTTCGCTGAGTATGCCAAGCAAAGAGAAGCCACACAGCCGTCACAACAAGGAGCACCCTATAAATACTCTAGCTAATGGTTGAAGTTGCCATGCACAGTCGATTACATAAACTGTATTCCCTTTTTTTTCTGCCGAGTGGAATAGTGGATGTTGCTTGCCATCCAAATATTTGCAGAGAGAATGTAGCTCGCGGTGCTCCACTTGAACTGCCTATGTCGTGGTGACATTGTACTTAACTTGTTACTGCAACTTCATGTGTGCCGCATATAAGATCTTTAATTTACAGGTCACTGCATTTTTTGACCACTGTGTTGCAAGGAGGATTACACTGCAGAAATGCAATGCGTTCGTGGCTCAGTATATGCGTGCGCCGTGTACAGATAAGCTGAGGCGCCTGAGAAGTCTAATCTGCATGAGAACATGGACAGTTAATTTTTTTTGTTATGTTATCTAAAATTCCACCTGAAATTCTATGTTATGTTATTGCCTCCACGTGCACGTACGCCTGAGTGAAGGCACCTCAAAGAATGCTTGAAATTTTGTCCACTGGCCTTGTTCAGGTAGTGATTTTGATTATCAGTTAAATGTGTTGTGTTGGATGATCAATCAACGCGTACTGTCTCCATTTTTTTACATTCGTGTTAGATTAGTTCTAAGTCAAACATTTCAAACTTTTTCTGCCAATTTCAAAAAATCCTTCAAGCTTCATAACATGTGAATAATATGTTATGAAAGCATTTTTATAGTAAATTATAAAAACATAAATCTTTTGTTACTAACCTATACTGTATTTTAAGAGAAAATAATAATAGCTAAAATATCCTAAATATTAACTTAGGAAAAATTAATGAAAATGTAAAAAATACAGGGAGCAAACAGCTATACTTGGCCCAAATAAATCCCTTCAATGTACGCCTTGTCAACTTTGCCTTCCTCTCGTCGCCTTCTCTAATCTCTGCTTCGCCGTCCGCCGCCACAATTAAACCCTAATGGAGTCTTCTCGCGCCGCTTTGGGCCTCGACCGCATCAGCGGTCTCTCCGAGGAGATCCTCGTCACCATCCTCACCGGCCTGCACTCCACGGCAGCAGCCGCGCGGACCAGCGTGCTATCCAGCCGATGGCGCCGCGTCTGGACAAAGGTCCCGGATTTCATCTTCCTTGACGACGAGTCCTCCCCAGATTCCGTCGACGCCGCCATCACCGCGTACACCGCTCCCGCGATGGAAAGGTTCGCCGATATGTCGCGCCCCGTCACCGCCGACCGCGCCGCCGCGTGGCTGCGGTTCGCCGCGTCGCGCGCGCCGAGAGAGGTCCACGTCTGTCTGCCCTGCAAGGAACCGCCGCCGCTGCCGGAGGACGACGTGGAGGAGGATCTCGAGGTGCCGATCTTTGAGAGCACCCTATGGTTCAGCGCAAATTTCGTGTACGACTTCCGGCTCCGGCTACCTCCAGCCGGCGCCGGCGTGTTCGCGGAGCTGCGCATCCTAAGCATAAAACTCGGCCGAGTGAGCAGCGGCGACCTCAGACGCGTCGTGTCCTTGCAGCGCCCGTGCCTCTGGGTGCTCGAGCTCGGCATGCTGGACGTCGATGGCGACATCTCCATCCACTCCGACACAGTGCCGACCTTGAGTTTTTTTTTTTTTTTTTTTTGGCCCGGGACGAAACCGAAAATCAGAGGCCCTTCTACGGGTTCTGTTTGCGTTACTAAAAAGTATATTGAACATTAATATTCGCTGATTTATTGCGTAAAAAAATATTATAACATAGCTTATAAGTTCAAGCAAAGGCCACATTCTAGCAACAATATTGTTCAAAAATCAATCAATTAACTAGATTCTCTCCCCTCCCCCTTCAAATTATCAAAAAAATTATGTCTAAAATATTGCTAATAAACACTTAATTTTATGGGACCAAAACAATATTTATAAGAAACCAATATATATATATATATATATATATATATATATATATATATATATATATTACTTACCGTCAAGCTAGTGTCAATGTTGTACCCTATCTTGAAGAGAGCACAAGCTAGCCAGCAAGGAATCAGCAAAAGCTTCGGTTCTACAGCGGTCAATTCCATCACCAGACGACCAGCAAAGCAGGACGCACATATTTAATTAATCTAATTAAATCACCGACAGATACACCAGCACGTCCGCACGCTACAAGCCGAAAAAGTTTCATCTTCTCTGTAAGGCCTGTACTACATACCCCCTAGAAGGCCCAAACTAGGCCCAAGGCCAAACAAAACGGTTCGCATCGCAGTTCGTCTTCTTCCAAACCTCGTCCTCCGACAAAAATACGCAGAGGCAGAACCATGACCGCCAGTCGCCGCATAGAAAGAGCTGATAGCAGGCACTGGATCCACCCCTGCCTAGTGTACATATTTGGGGTGGGGGCCCTTTGGAATTGGGGGCCCGGGGCGACGGCCCCGCTTGCCCGCCCCCAGCGCCGGCCGTGCTCCGACACGCTCGAGAGGCTCGCTCTGCGTGTCGTCGGCGTCGAAAACAGTCTCGACGTCGTTGCTCCGAAACTGGAGTGGCTGCAGGTGCACGGATGCAATTACAAGGAGGTGCGCATCGCCGCTCCTATCTTGGCGGAGGTAGAATGGGACGACGGTTACGACCCGGCGCGGCACCGCCTCACACAGACTGGCCGCCGTCTCCGCAGGCTGGCGGTGACGCAGTGGACTGCGATGCCGCCACTGCTGGAGCGGTTCGATGCTGCGGATGAACTGAGCCTACACCTCGTCATTCCACCGGTGAGTGAGTTTATTATGTCCCAATCCCTCTTTTTGGTTGATTCTGCAGCTGATGCTGAAGATGTGTGCCAAGCTGCCATGCAATTATTTTGGAAACGTGCACACATACGCACATCTCCCAATCTTTAGTCAGGCCGACAAGTTGCTTCTAATGTCACTTTACAAGCTGACATATATGCAAATAAAAATATCTACAGACAAGATCTTTTAGATATACATATGGAATATCTTTTGATAATGGACACAACATATTTTTAAAATTGGGCAAATTTTGACTCATTGGACAAAGTTCAAACGAGTTACAGTTTGGCATGGAGGGAAGTGCCAAATCATCTAAATAAAGTTCAAACCAATAACATAATTGATTACTTACTCTGTTATTCACTTTACAAGCTCAACACTTTTGCCAGGTTTGTTATTATTTCTAGAAGATTTTCATATTCCCTTGACTGCTTTGTTTTCCCAGCAATTTGTAGGAGGATTTTAACAGTTTTCTCAAGAAAATAATTGATCTCTAGGCAAACTAGATATAACTAAGAGATAGTAAATGTCAAATTAACCTTTTTCTTTTTTACATATGGAGCTGTGCGAACAGTCAAGGTTGGTATACTAGTAGTGGAGCATGAGTTGAAATTAAAGCATACATATCTTGTTTTCTTTTATCATGATATATCTGTTCTAGGGAATGGATTTTCCTCTTTTTGTGCTGGAGTTTTATCCACTGTTCTTATATATGCTATTGACAGTTACCAGATCAATACCGTATATTCCTGGAGAATACAAGTAAGCTTCCCAAGAGCAAAACTCTAACAGTGGGGCCAAAAGTACTAGCACATTCTATTGAGTCCAGCTTGCTGCACCTCCTCAGGAAATGTGATGGAATTACCAAGTTGGAGATTGAGTTGATCCACCATGATGCACCAAAAGTAAGCTTTCTTTTAATTTTTTTTCTCGAATACGTAAAAGACTTGCGTATCTTTGTATTTAAGTAAAAAAGTTTGTTACAACCACGATTTCGCGCGTTTTTGAGAGCGAAGGTATTACATGAAGCGCGGCTCTCATTCCTTATAACTTAGGTGGATTACTCACTAAATATACAACCTATTATGCGCGCATCGACTTGGATCCATAGATCGGTGGTGGCGCTCAAGCGCGTCTGCCGCGCCTCCCGCGAGATCGCCGTGGCCGTGCAGTGTCGGGGAAGGGCTCCCGCATCGCATCGGCATCACCGGGTTTGGGGTCGTCGCCGAACATGGCCTCAAGCTCCTGCGTGGCCTCCTCCATTGTCCTCCCTTGAAGCAGCCCCATCCTCTGCAAGATGAGATACACGCTTCGCTTGGCCGCCGGGAACCTGGACGATGGCTGTGCCACGATGCGCCTACTCCACCGCGGCATCTTAAACGAGGAAGGCATGTCGGTCGGCGACGACAACGACGACGAAACGGCCTTCTTGAACATCCGTTGCGTGAAACGCTTCAAGCGCCCGCTAAAGGAAAGCGAGCAGAACGGTCTCTGTTGTTGTTGTCCATGTCCCGGACGGCGCTGAGGTGGCCAGACGGTGGCACGTTGATCGCCGGAGTGTGGAAGATATTGCCGTCCCCAGTGTCAGCCTCGTTGGTCACACGCGGCGACGACGGTGGTGTGTCTTCTGAGAGCGAAGCGGCAGCGACGTCCGAAGGTCCGTCGGCCGCCGTGGCCTCCGTGTCCAGCACTACCGGCAGCGCGGACGGCTGCAACTCCACAGAGGCCCACCCCGACGACGTGGCTGGCGAATGTGCTGGCAAAGAGGCCTTTCCTTTAATTTTATATTAGTTATTCATGGTATCCATTTGCTGGACACATGTTAATTACATTTGTATGGTTGTTTGTAAGTTGAGCATGCATAGACTGAGCAGTTCTTTGATCAGGTGTCACTGTGC
The DNA here is from genome assembly GCA_023333625.1 of Bothriochloa decipiens. NCBI lineage: Eukaryota > Viridiplantae > Streptophyta > Magnoliopsida > Poales > Poaceae > Bothriochloa > Bothriochloa decipiens. Next base: position 10,794,986 of record CM041631.1, on the reverse strand, counting down.
AAATTCTTTCGTTGCCCTTGTGTTCAACAAGAGATGCTGAGGACTGACAACGTCGCCCTTGATTTGCTTGAGGTAGAATTCAGTTTCTTCAAAGGATCTGACGAAGAAGTAGACTTGGTGAAGCTGCTATTCGTGTGCAAGAATACACTTCAAAAGATGGTAATCAATGTGGCTGACGATGTCTCTTTAAGTGAGGAAGTATGCAAGAAGATCCAGAAGTTCTCACCCCCAAGAACCACACTTGAGATGGGTGGTCCTTCATCACATAAGAGGGATGTCTGCCAGTGCAAAGATCATGATTGGTATTAGTTGAGTGAGTCTGCCAGCCAGTCCTGCATCAATTGAAGATATAGGCCGAAAATTCTGTGCACCAAGACTTGGTCCTGCTCTTTTTAGATTTAGGTTTGGAAGTCCATTGCTGTTTGCTGGTTGAATATGGAACATTGTTTTCTTTTATGCGTCCTCTGTCGATTGTTACGGTTATTAGTGATGAGTTAGTATTATTATTAACTTTCGTATGAATAGGCTATACCTTCTGGAGCATTTGGGTGTTTGGTCATATTGCTCTTTTTCATGTTTTGCTCCTCTTAATCTTCAGAAATTTTCTCCCCTGTTTCACCCTCTTGATTGTATATTCCTTCTGGATTATTGCTTGACACTAGTAAAATCGACCTGCTAAAAAAATAGGGTGATGATGTGAAGATTACCTAGCTCATCAGTTACTGGTTGACGGTGTGGATGTGTGCCCACAGCCCACTCCTCGTCTCGGCAAATTTGAGTATCTGTAATATTAAATCCACCTGCTAATTCCTCCTAGATTGGCAGTTTCTTTTATTTAGTAAAGACTGCAAGCAATTTATCTGACAGGTTCTATTGGTTACTTGAAAACCATATGCTATGGAAGGTTATGGTTCAAAAAAGCATCACCAAAGTAGTAATGTGGTGTTTATCTTAACAGATTAAGTGCTATGCAGTGGCAGATTAGCGCTTGCAGTATTAGCAATACGAGAGATTCTTAGAGGATGTTGACATCCTTCCCATAAGTACTTTCCATTGGGACAATATATACCAAGCATGCTGCATGTCCTAAATGCCCATTTGGTTACGTCAAAACCGACCCGGGAATTCATCCAAGTGATGAAGTTTACACAAATTTAACTACCATTCTAGCTAGGAATTTTTCCAGTTGCTCATTCTTGATGAAACGAACGAGGCCTAAGGGGATCCAGGGGTATAAAGAAGTTTGTGGAATTCATGGTAAATTGGTAATTTTATTTGAACAACGGTTTTCTAATATTATTTTGCAATTCAGAAAGCATTTTGAACAATAAACGCATACGATGGCATTGTTACGTCTTAAGTTGTGTATATGTCTCCTTTTTTCCATTCAGGTGATTGGTCTGTGCTAACTATTAGGCTATCCTTGTGATTCTCCAGAGCCATAGTACCGACAACATCAACCTGTATTTACTAGACGAGGTAGAGATCAATCTGTTATCAAATGAAGCATCGTCAGATGCAATGCTGCATATGTGGAGTGGAGCTGCTGCTCGGGTGCAGGGCACCGGTGCTGAAAATGGTTGTCATCAACATGTATGCAGCTGCCATTTCATCAGGGAGTATCTGTACTAGAAGATCTCGCATCTCGGATTCAGAAAAACAACACTCGGTGTCAGATTGATTAATGGGGAGACGCCAATTCTTTGGCTTTCCGCTCCAACAAGTCTTTGATATTCCCCCCTTTTCTATACACATTAAGTGTAAAATCGTGTGATGATTTCAACAACAAAGCATTATAGAGATTCTACATTTCTACTATAGCAGTTGACAAGCTAAGCTCAACTAGTTAAGCAAAGAAATGCTTAGCCGTTGGATTTTCATTCATAAGCTAACCCAAAGTGACGTGGCACGTGCCTCAACAATCAAAAGCCGAAGATCCATCGACCGAGGGCCACGAGCGCCGGCTCCTCCTCGCTCTCAGCGCGGAGCGGCGCCTCCGTGTCCCAGGGCTCGTCGCGCCGGTTGCCCTGGCTCCAGCGCCAGCTCCACGCCGACTTGGCCACCGCCGCCGCGGCCTCTGGATCCCACCGCGTCGAGTCGTCGTCGTTCCGGCGGCCAAGGCTCAGCCGCACGCCGCTCCACCGCCTGGAGAGGGACGCGACGCGGTCGTCCAGCCACCCGCGGGACCCCACCGTCTCCACCAGAGCTTCGCCAGGCTCTGCGGCCGCCGGCCTCGGCCTCGCCGCGGGACGGACGATGCGGGACACGATGGCCTCGACCTCCTCGTCGACGCGGTAGTCGAAGGAGCCGCCGAGCGAGTAGGTGCGCCGCTCGTCGACGCCCGCGGCGGAGGAGCGGCGGTTGCTGACGCTGCCGAGCTCGACGCGGAAGCTCGTGCTGTTTGCCCGCGTGCCGAGCGGCTCCTGACCCCCTGCGGCGTCCGCGGCGACGGAGTGGGGCGGCGGGAGCGGGGACGACACGGCGGCGCTGCGGCAGATCGGGCAGACCAGGTTGGTGCGGAGCCACGCGTCGATGCAGGGGGCGTGGAACGCGTGGCGGCACGCCGGGAGGAGGCGGAGCTCGGCGCTGGGCTCGAACGGCGAGAGGCAGACGGCGCAGTCCGGGGAGTTCTTCGGCAGCGCCGCTAGAGCCGACACCATGGTGAACAAGGGAAGCGAGGCGATGAGGCGCTCCGTGTCGTCGTCCGCGCCTGCCTCAGGCTCAGGCTCCGCCTGCACTTCCTCCTCCACCGCCGCGGCGACGGCGATCATCCTCAACGCCCCCGCCTCCACCTCCACCTGCAGCCTCCCTGCCGCGCCTGGGTCCTCATGGTCATCCCTCTCCGCCAGGACGCCCCGCCCCCCTCCCGCGTGTCGTGGATGCGTATGCGACGACGACGACGACGCGGCCCAGCGGCGGAGGAGGCAGCGGAGCAGCAGGATCGCGGCGACGGCAAATACCAGCAAGCCGACCACGATGAGCAGCGCGGACTTGAGCGAAGGCGCCGCCGCCGTCGGAACGGTCGCGCGATCGTCGGCGGCTAGCGGCGCGGGGGACGGCGACGCCATTTTGCTGAGAAGGAATTGGCGGAAGCGAATGGAATAATGGGAATGGCGGCGGAAGGGACTTCAAATTTCGAACGCCGTGGCTTGAGCCCGCCGCCCTGGGGCCTTTTGCACATTTAGTTTGGAATTGGAGAGCAAAATTTCGGATTCCAATCTAAATTACCTGCTGCTAATAGAGAACGAATTAGTTGAGTTAATTCAGGTGGTTCATGTGCCCACTGCCCACATAAATAAACTTAGTAATGTTATATACTCCACTCGTGATATATATTAGTTGACATCTAATCGGATTACTGATTCATCATATACCGGGCGTCAGCTGAGCTTCACCTACTAGTGCCTCTGAAAGTTTAACCGATCAAACTGACAGATATCATGACCTTGAGCTTGGTTTAAATTGGAATGCAATCCAATTGTGCACTACCAGAAGTTTGTCCATGATTCACGTATAAAAAACATTCAGCCACCTGCATTAGAAAAAAAATGGAACTAGTGTAGTAAGTATTGCACCAATTAATGCTGAATACTTTGGACTAAACCGATCAGATTCGTATAGAGATTTGTGGTTTCTTTAACAATCATAGAAACGTGGCTATGCACTCCTCTAAGAAAGAGCAATGCTATGCTATGTATGTTACATCGTTTGCAAGATGCATACTGCTTAAAACACTGCCTATATGCTTGAGCCTGAGTCACTCGTAATACATAATCTGCTAATCTGGTAATGAACAGACGGAGACAATGTGACAACTGACAGCATAATATATAATGTTTTAAACATAGAAAAGGATCGCATACAGCTAGAAAAGGCTGCACAAAATCTGAAAAATACATACCAAAATAAACAATTTCAATACCATTTTTCTTATTTGATTGAGTCATTACTGGCGAACAAATCTAGCTCGATTGGTTAGGTCCTTTGTAGTAAAACATACCCACCCGGGTTTGGATAATTTCTTTACTAAACTTTTCAAATTTCTATACATTTGATTGTGATTTAGGTAGGATTTATGCTACAACTGAGACGTGTGTCTGACAGATTTGGTCATATAAAATTTGTCAACGTATAACTAATGTCAACTAGGAAGAACTTAGATCAATTACAATAAATTTGGTTTGGCTAATTATTGGTTTGGCCAGGCCACCGCACGGAGATTAAAATTTTGACCACCAAAGACAAGTTAAATTTTGGCTAAATGTCAATTTTTGTCTTGGCTACTATTGGGTCAGAAACAAACAGGCCCAAAAGGCTGAATTCATATGCCAACTAGTCCAGCCGCACGGCCCGGTAATTTTTGTTGCAAGTTGCAGGCTCGCAGTCGCCTTTACCGTCTTGCCGTGAATCGTGACGCCGTAGGCCACGGCGTACTCCTAGATCTCAAGATCCATGCCGCCGCCGCCGCCACAGAAAGAAGCTGCTGTGCGGAGAACAAGACCATGAGCACGGAGGGCAGCCTCCCCGACGACCTCCTCCTCAGCATCCTGGTCCGCGTCGCCGACACCGCGGCCGCCGCGCGCACCAGCGTCCTCTCCCGCCGCTGGCGCTACGTGTGGGTGCACCTCCCCGAGCTCTTCTTCCACTACGACGCACCGTGTCTTCTGGTGGACTCGGCACGGGCACGAGCGCACCAGCGCGTAGATGCCGCGCTGGCCGCGCTCGACGGGACGACGACGACCGTCACGCGCCTCGAGGTCACCCTGCCGCTCTGGGCTCCACAAGCCACCGTGGCCGTGGATGGTGCGTTGCTGCTGCAGTTCGCCTCGCAGCACGTCGCCGGCGAGCTCTGGCTCTCGCTGCAGTACGACATGCTGTCCAGAACGACCGGCGAGATCGTGGTTCCACCGTGCGAGATGGCCACAGCGATCACGCTCGACGTCGACAGGCTCCCGCTTCGGTTCCACCTGCTCTCCGCCGCCGGCACGTTCGCGGCACTGGCCGCGCTGAGGATTAGGAAAGCCCGCGTGCACAGCCGTGAGCTGGAAGACGCCGTGTCCACCCGCTGCTGCCCACGCTTGAAGGAGCTCGTCCTCAAGGACGTCGAGCTGGACGACGAGCCTCTCGTCTTCTCCATACTCCCTGACTCGCTAGGGAGGCTCAGGATCATTGTTTTGACGACGTAAGGTGCTCACAATGTAAACTTTATCATAGAGTCTAAACTATTTATTATTTTAAATAATATAGATTTAGAGTCTAAATAAGATTTGAAATCTTATTTTTTTCTCTTTCTTTAATAAATATGCTGTCATATTAGTAAAATACCATAGATAAAGACTAATAAATAGTCTTACACTCTATGATAGAATCTTACATTATAAGTGTCCTAATATAATTATAATAAATCTATTTTGAGATACAAATGTGCTAATACTTTACTATATATGTAAATCTATAAGCCAAACTTAGCACAAGTGTCGTACCTTCTGTGTACCGACTGCCAGTTCCAACTCGTGGACAGTGTCAAACCGTAACATCAGGTTTGCTCCCAGAGAAGTATGGGAGCCGATCATCAGCCGCGGCAGATGGCGTCCGGCCTCCATGATACAGTCGCTGATCGGCTCATAGTCTCCTAGCCAGCACACCTCCAAGAGCTTTGGTGCGACGATGTGGGCGCCGCGATTAATGAACCTCGGTTTCATCACTAACACCTCCAGCTTCGGGTCGATGACCGTGATGGTAGTAATCGATCTAACGATACTAGTTATATACCATAAATATTAATATATATATATTTAGTCAAAGTAAAATATATTTGACTTCTTGAAAAACGAGAGTAGCATTTTTTTTTTGACCACGGGACTTTTCTATACGCTATACTCCTGATCTATCCAGATGGTTTGATTAGTAGTGGATGGGTAACCACCTCGGGGGACGATAGTGTAGCATTATCTCCTGCTTGGTGTGTACTACTTCTGTCCTTAAATAAATAAATTTTTAGATTTGTTTTAAGTTAAATTTTTTTAAATTTTGACCAAATTTCTATGATATTAAATTAATATTATTAGATTTGTCATAGAATATACTTTCATAATATACTTATTTTTATATCAAAAATATTGTTAATTTTTTTATAAAGTTAGTTAAACTTAAAAAAATTTGACCGCTATGAATTCTAGTAATTAATTTATTTGGGGACGGAGTGAGTACATCTCTACACGGGTGATGCTAAAATAGGCAACCAGGGGAATGGATTTCGCATCATCGTGGTTTGTGTCAGGGAGACCTGCTCTCCCTGATGCTCTTTATCCTAGTGATGGACGTACTCAACGCCGTAGGTAACCATGACTTGTTTTAAACCATTTGATGTGCCATTTGTGACGGGTTTGCACGAATAGATTATATATGTATGTATATATAGCACTCATATATTAATGTATCCATATTATCTACGCCTCTCTCTTCTCTAAGTAAAAAGAATATATATATTTCTTCTGTGTTCTATCATGTGATTTCATCTAGAGGACGTCAGTAAACTTTCTAAGTGTGAAGTTTTGGTGCTCAGGTTGGGCGTGATGGGCATCATGTCATTAAGCTAGCCTTGCTACATCTTCTTAAGAAATGCTCTGGTGTGAAAAAGATCGTGGTGGATTATTTGGGTTGGTGTAACGTAAGTTTACAATTTTATCATTATCCTTTATTTGGTCCAAATGCCAATTTCTATGGATTGATAACACCAAAAATGATGCATGCAAAAACTAGAATAACATCATATAAGAGCAACATGAAGAAATGATTTTTACTTAAATAATTCTCTAAATACTTATTTAGAGAGTAAAATTTAGAAAGGCTCACGCAAACGCTCTAGTGGGAAAATTTGAGCCTGGGTTTTACACATTTTTTTTACACATTTTCTTCTATGAGAGACTGTTGTGAACTATTCCCTCTGTTTTAAATTGTAAGTCCCTTTGACTTTTTTTGATACATGTATTTTGTTATGTATCTAGATATAATAATATGTCTAGATACAAAGCAAAATACATGCATCAAAAAAGTCAAAGTGACTTATAATTTGAAACGGATGGAGTAACATCGTGCATGATTTGAGGCCTAAGTGTGTGATTAAAGAAATAGAAATAGTTTATTCACATTTGTAAAATTCAATATATATGTCACATAGGACAGAAGCGGAGGTATTTTCTTGTCTTATGTATGTTGATTTTTTTTTAATTTTGTTTCAGAGAAAATGTGGATGCACAGCATGGGAATGCCAATGCGATTCTTGGATTACGGAACATGGGAAAGACGACATTGTTGCCTTGGATTTGCTTGAACATGTAGAAATAGGGCACTTGTGCAAGCATACCACAAGGTGGAATTCGTTAAGCTGTTGTGTCAATATATTGCAACCTTTCAGAACAGGGTCACAGTTACCCTTATAGAGAACAAACACGACAACTTACAGGAGGAGTTACACAGCATTTGTGTTCCAAATGACAAACTTGTTATCAATGTGCAGTCCACACAGGCCGGCAGGGACTAGAAGGGATTCGCCGCTTTGAAGCTGTGAATTATGATAGCCAATCTATGGAGATTCTATAGCCTTTGTATTAGTGTACTAAAGAAAACACATATACAGCAATAAAATTGGTGGATATTGTATTGCGGTGTCTTATTTGTTGCCCCTTTCAGTAGTGCTTTGTTTCCTACGTTTTTGGCATTATGGGATGCAGACGGCCAGTGTTTTTATGTGTTGCCAAGGAATTCCCTCTCAGTAGTGCTTTGTATGAATTGTTCATTTTCCCCTCTTAACTATTAACTATTTAGTAGTACCTTTTACTTGTGCTGTTCTTGTGCCTCTGATGGCCTCCACTTTGGGTGTGTTTTGATTTTGCCTCCATTTGACATTAATTGACATCTGAGGTTCTTGTGAGAAAAAAAAAAGCTACCTACGCTTTATCCCTTTTTTGCCCGAATGCTGCACTAGGCCTGCTCATCGGATATAAAAATAGGATTCTTAGTTTGTCTCTAGAGATATGACAAAGCACTATATATTGATTTGAACTCTAAAAAACACTATATTGATCGGCGTATGCACAAACTAAACTCAAGCGGAATACATTTTGTACCAAGGATAAGCTGGATGGATGGCTGAAGTCCTGAATATAGCTCCGTTTTATCTGTCGCCCACGTGATTTCGCACGTGAAAACGCCGGACTTTGTTTTTTTCCCCCCTGCCATACGGCGGCTGAATGGCTGAAGGAGACTTGAGCAGCGTGAGCAGAAGCCGGGCGAGTCGCCCCCTCGTGGTCCGGGGGTCATCTCCGCTCTCCGGCTCGGCGATGAAACTCCCCTACAAATCCACTCCACCGGGCAGCTCCGGCTGCGAACCGCGGCCGACTGCTGACTGCTGCGGATCCTGAGCGGCACCAGCGCGCCCGCCCCGCCATGGCTATCCCCGACGCCTTCCCGTCGCCGCTCGCGGTCCGGTCGGCAGTCGGCTCGGCGCTGGCGGCCGCCATCGCCGCGCGCTCGGTCCGCCGCCGATCCCTGGACGCCTCGGGCGGGATCGCCGGCTTCGTCGTCATGGCGGTCCATATCGCCTGCGGCTACAGGTACGGGGCGCTGCTGCTGGCCTTCTTCTTCTCCTCGTCCAAGCTAACCAAGATCGGGGAGGACCGCAAGCGCCGCGTCGAGGAGGACTTCAAGGAGGGCGGGCAGCGCCACTGGTAACCAGCACAGCACTCTCTCTCTCTCTCTCTCTCTCTCTCTCTCTCTCTCTCTCTCTCTC
>CM041631.1:10695681-10767244 GCA_023333625.1 Bothriochloa decipiens | reverse complement strand
TTTGAAGCTTCAAACTATTATATTATCCGCCATTCTGTGTATTTTCCTTTCGTGGAAAATTGAGGATGTTTCACTCTGCCCAAGAGCTAAACATCTTTACTCGTCGTCGCTTTCCTCGACGACTGTCATGCAGCAGGATGCAAATATTTGAGTTTGGGCTGCTATTTGCCAAATAAATCATTATGTAAACTCTAGATGTCAGTTGGCTGAAATCACTAAATACTTTAGTTGACAAGAACATTTTGATCCCATTAGCAAGGTTAGGGTCAAGTTTGCAATTTTTCCATGAGGCTGACATGGTGTTAATCCCATTTTTATTGTTATCTTGAGAATTTATCTTCACTTTTTTTTGGTGCCACAAGGTTTGGTTATAACTCGTAAAGTAGTAGATGTAGTTGTAGATCAATACAAGTGATAGTGCAATCCGGCAAGAAATCTGGGTTTGGTCATGGGCTCATGGCCAAAATTTTCTTCGGATTAGCAAGGAGCACAAATACCTGCTAATTATTTACAGTACCATCCAGCTAATAATCATGTTGATGCTCTAGTCTTCTTCTTACTGTATATAACGATATCTGTTGCTCTACCGGGTGTATGAGAAAAAAATCATGATGCTCAAGTAACCTAATGACTTTGAAAGAAAACAAAAATTACAGGAGACGGTAAAACGTATTACTCAAGTGCTGAACTTAAATTATGCATGCTATAGAATCTGTAAGCTAACCCCCGATGTTTTTTCTCTGTGTGTGTTGGTTTTCTCCAGAAGAAATCACTGTGCAATCATGACTGTAAATGCCTGGAGCCAGAAAGCTGGAGAACTTACGGTGTCACCTTGGATTCGCTGGAGGAGCTGGAGATCACTAGTTTCACCGGAGCCAAGGATGACACCGAGTTCCTGAAGCTGCTGTTTGAGTGCAAGATCAAACTCAGGAGGATGGCCATCCACACAAGAAAGGGCGTTTCTCTGAGTCAGGAGGCGCAGAAGCATCTCTGGGGTCTGGCACGTCCACGCTGCATCGCCCTCGAGTTTGAAATCACACAATTCCATAGATAAGGCCTGGTGGCCTAAGCGTCAGCCTCCTCCAGTAGCACAAATGGCCTATATGTTAGCCCCTTCAGGGAGAAGGGGGCTGGGCAGGTTTGCCCACTGTATCTTCGTCATTTTGTTGTTAGTAGAGCCCTGCGTGGCTGTTGTGCTTCTATCAAGCACCTGTTGTCTTTCAGACTTGATACTCTTCTCTTCTCTTCTCTGGATGTGTGCCTGCGTGCTGGCCTAGTTGCCTTCGGCGGATGGATTGTAAGAGTTTTATTTGGACTTTGGGGAAGAACTCTATAGATGGCTCTATTGCCTTCGGTCACCCCCGTTTGTACTGGTTGCTCACATGTGTTTTGTCTTTGGCTGTCATCCGGGACATCAATGCAAGTGTATGCAATCTGTTATAATGTCAGCTAAAATTTGTTGTATAATGTGTTGAAAAGTCAGATGTTAGCAACATTAAGAAAGAGCTCCAGAGGTGGTCCGCCAGCAGGATCGGGAATGTTCGGCAGTAGCTGCTCATGGCTCGGGAGATCATCCTTAGGCTTGACCATGCCGCCGAGCGTAGGTCGCTTACCGATGCCGAGTTTGAGCTATGCAAGGACCTCAAGTTCAAATGCATCGGCCTATCCTCCCTCGAACGCACTATTGCACGGCAGAGGTCCAGAGTCAGATACCTCGCCGACGGTGATATGAACACCAAGTACTTCCACTTGTTGGCTCGTGGAAGGAAACGAAAAAACACCATCACTAAGCTGCAAGATGGGGGACAACACCTGCTCCACACACGAAGGCATCGAGGCGGCACTCTACAACCACTTCAAGCAGGTGTTTGGCCAGCCGGGGCAGGCCGACTATGAGCTCGACTTCCAGGCAATTGGCATCCAGCCGATGGACCTCTCCGCATTGGACCAGCCCTTCTCGGTGGAGGAGGTCAAGGTGGTCGTGCACGAGATGCCCCCGGAGAGAGCTCCGGGTCTTGACGGCTTCACTGGGGTCTTCTACATGACCGCATCGCCAGTCATGAAAAACTACGTAACGGCGGCCATCAACGCCCTCTTCTTTGGTGACAATAGAGCCTTCGATAAGCTAAACAATGCCTTCATTGTGCTCCTGCCCAAGAAGCTGGGGGCCCGATCTACTGCAGACTACCGTCCCATCATGATGATCCACAGCTTTGGAAAGATGGCTTCCAATCTCATGGCCAACCGGCTGGCTACAAGGCTACATGAGCTAACATCACCGAACTAAAATGCCTTCATCAAGGGAAGAATGATACACAACAACTTCAATTTCATCCAGCGAGCGGCCGTTCACCTGCGAAAGAAGAAAATCCCCAAGGCCCTACTAAAGCTAGTCATCTCCAAGGCATTTGACACTGTGTCATGGTCGTTCCTACTTGAAAGCCTCAGGGCGTTCGGGTTTGGGGAGCACTAGCAGCGTTGGGTGGCCACGCTACTAGCGTCGGCCTCCTCTAAGATCCTCAACGGCAGACCAGGCCAGTCTATCCAACACAGGAGAGGGTGCGTCAGGGAGACTCTCTCGCCGATGCTCTTCATTATTGTGATGGAAGCATTCGTACGACTGGTGGACTCGGTGGTCGTGGGCCGCCTTCTCAAACCCACGAGGGCAGCCCCCATCTGGAACCATTGCAACATCTATGCCAACGACGTGATCCTCTTCATGCACCCGAGCAAGGGTGAGGCAAATGCAATAAAAACAATCCTCCAGATCTTCGGCGATGCCTCTGGCCTGAGGAAAAATCTGGGGAAGTGCTCCATAACGCTGATCCACATCCCAGAAGACAACACGCAGCAGATGCAGATCATTCTGTGTTGTCAAAGTGTGGAATTCTCCATCACATACCTTGGCCTACCTCTGAGTTTGAATAAAGTGCCCAAGGCCAAGATCCAATCCGCAGTGGATGCAGTCGCTAGCTAGGCGTTTGTCGGCTTGCCACGGCCCCCTCATGAATAGAAACAGAAGGCTCATCTGGATCAAATCGGTGTTGTGCGCAATCCCAATCTACACCATCATCGCCGATGGTCTGCCTCCGTGGGCGATCGAAGAGATCAATGCCATCTGTATGAGATTCCTATGGACTAGCAAGGAAGGCAGCATCTGGGGGGAGTGCATGGTGGCATGGCCCACCGTCTGCCGTCCGACAGACTTGGGGGGCCTGGGCATCTCGGATCTACGACTCTCCTCCATCGCACTGCAAACAAGATGACTATGGTTGCAACAGGCAAACGAGAGCCGGGCATGGGCTAAGCTACCGCTATCTGTGTCCCGTGAGGTTCAAAGCTTCTTCGAGGTGTCAACATACACAATTCTCGTAGGCGATCGAGCCACCGCCTTCTGGACGAGTCATTGGATCCAGGGCACGGTGGTCAAACACGTCGCGCTAAACTTGCTAAGCTTCATCAGCTGCAAGGACATCCAACAGACAACCATGGCCGATGGCCTTCAGGGGCGTGCATGGGTACGCCAAATCATTGGAGGCATCTCCGTCCCCACAACACAATAGTACTGTCGGCTCTGGGACTTGATTGCACTAGAAACCCTAAGCGGCAACGCGGACCGCTTGGTATGGAGATGGACCCAACAGGGAACATACTCCTCCAGTTCAGCTTACAGGGCGCTACACCTGCCGTCGCATCCGATCCCCAGGTGCACCCGGATCTGGAGCACCTAGGTGCCGCTACGCATCAGGATTTTTCTATGGCTGGCAGTCCGGAGAAGGCACTGGACCGCTGATAGGAGGCAACACCACGACCTCAATGCGCACGACGAGTGCTACCTTTGCGACTAGGACCCAGAGACCATCGACCATATCATCACCTCCTGCTTCTTCTCCAGGCACATCTGGTGGACCATCCTGGCGGTGCTTGGAGTTGACGCCTCCTAGGTGGGTGGGGCCTCCATCATTGATTGATGGGAGCACTAGAGATAGAGGTGGCACAGAGAAAAGAGGAAGGGCGCGGACACCCTCTTCATGCTGGTGGTATGGGAGCTTTGAAAAGAGAGAAACGCAAGACTCTTCCGGAACGAAGCGGCTACTAGCGCGCAATTCCTCGCCAAGATCAAGTAGATCGCCAACCTTTGGATACAGGTGGGGGGCGTCATCTAGATGAATTAGTACGCGAGTAATCATCATGTGTAATCAGATAGGAGAGGCAGCGCATATTGTAAACATCATCCTCCCATAACGTGCCCATCGTCCCATAACACGTTCGTGCGTGATGTAAAAACTCTTTCTTTAAAATATAAAGATGCGCAAATCTTTTGCATATTCGAGAAAGAAAATGGAGCCTCATTGGTTTGCCTACAAGAAACAAAAATTGCCCACAGCCTTCTAGTAGAGATGGTTGGATCAAACACTGGTAATGAGTTTCCCTCTCTCCTCTCTTATTGCTTATAGTTTTCTTTTCCTTTTTTGTTCGGCAAATGTCATATCTCGTACTTTGAGAAAATACTTATTTTTTATGAATTGGCTTGTAGTCAAATGGTAGAACGGTCCAGTGGGACGCTACCCACCAGAGTTTAAATCCTGGTGCTCGTATCTTTTTTGGGATTTTCCTAAGATTTACCGGCGTTATGCATTAAGTGATAAGCGACGTTTCTGTCGCCAACGAGGCGCCAATGATGACTTCAGAAATCTCCAGATCAGCTGGCTGCTTAGTCCTTCGGAGGTGCTCGTAAGGGTAGGGGTAGGTTTGCGTACGTGTATTCATCAGGGTGAGTATGCGTGCGTGTTGTAAATGTCTGCGATGTACCGTGTCATTCTTAAAAAAATACTTGTTTTTTAGCAAAAATTTGGCTATACTGATACCCTACATTTCTCATCTTCCTCAGCTGGAAAAAATCGTGAAACAGTCTTTCGTTTGTGCCGCGGTGTGCCCGCTACACACTCTCTAACCTGAGCGAAGTTCCAATACCATCCAGATCACATCCACACACACCTTTGGGCTTTGAGTTTAGTCAACCCCCTGCTCATATCTCAGTCAGCGTCAGCGATGACACTTGTTGTGTAGTGTGCACACACTATATATTCACAAAAATCGGCAGTATCCGAGCTGGCTCAGAACTGAGGGCCGCCGCGTGACGTCACCGGCCTTCAACGATGGTGACGGTGACGTCGTTGACGGTGCATGTAGACGACCACTCGCCGTCGGTGGAGGCCGAGCCCCGGTCGGAGCAGTAGCCCGGATGCCTGGGCTGCGGGAGCACCGCGCCCGGGTTGCCGAGCGCCAGGAATACCGCCGCCATGTGGGGGCGGTCGTCGGGCCGCTCCTGCACGCACAGCAGCGCTACCTGCACGCAGCGCAGCACCTCGGAGCTCCGGTGCGTGCCGGCGCCGCGGACCACCGCCTCGTCCAGCAGCGCCAACGCGTTGCCCTCCCTCCACAACTTCCACGCCTGGCTCAGCAGGCTTGTCTGCTCGCCGCTGCTGAACATGCCCCGGTTCTTCCGGCCGCTGACGACCTCCTAGCACGCCGAAGCTGAACACGTCGGACTTCACCGAGAACACGCCGTCCATGGCGTACTCCGGCGACATGTACCCGCTGCGTGCGTGCATCGTCGTGCCAGGAACAGTTAAGTAGCCGGCAACTGAGGTCAATTGCAGTACAGAAAGAGAAAAGGGTTCCGTGCTTACTATGTTCCGACGACTTTCCTGGTGTGCGCGTCGGTGTCGTCGCCGAAGATCCTGGCCACGCCGAAGTCGGAGATCTTGGGGTTCATGTCCTTGTCCAGGAGGATGTTGCCGGCCTTCAGATCCCGGTGGATCACCTTGTACCGGGAGTCCTGGTGCAGGTACAGGAGCCCCCGTGCGATGCCCAGGATAATGTCGAACCTCTTGGACCAATGCAGCTGCGCGGATCGACTTTTGTCTGCTCAAACACACACACATATATCACATCGTCATATTGTTAGATTGATATCCTACTCTCTAGCTGGCCCAACGGCTTGCTGGGCCTTGATCTCGCGCCCTGATCGGGGGCGCCTAACCGGACTTGGTTGGTGGGCCCCGTCGCACAGCGCTATAAAGAAGAGGGGTGAGGGCCACGGCACGGAGACCGAAGTTCGTCGCGCCGCTAGTCCTCACCACCTACATTACCGAAACCCTAGCCGATCTAGGAGCGCTGCCAGCGGCGGGAAGTGCCACCTCGACGTCAGCGTCGCCGCCAAGGACGCCATCAACTACAACTTCTTCTCCGACCGTCGCTGCCTGTGCGCTGCCTCCGTCAACGCTCGTGATGGGATCTGCAGCGCCACCGACAACGACACCGACCGCTCCTCCCACTGAGGGCTTCGGTATGATTCCCATTCCCCTCACTCTCTCCCTCTCTCTCTGTTTCTCTCTGTCTCAGTAGTTCATGAACTAGGTTCTACGTTTATACACCATATTCTGATGAACCCCCTGCCTAGTCCTACTGCTAGAACGATCCTATATTGAATATGAACTAACAATGGTATCAGTATAGCCTCTAGTAAGTGGATCTAGTGACTGGGTTAAGAAATGAAAACAAAGATTGAAGAAATCGACTGATCCGAAATGGATCGGGGAAAATGAAACCCTAACCCTAACAAGAAACATCAAAAGGGTTCGGGATAGAAGAAATCTAAAGAAAATGACGAAGAATAGAACGATCCGTTGCGAATCGGGGAAGAAGTCGAAGAAACCCTAACCCTAAATAGAACAAAACCGAGAATCACGACGGCGTAGAGGGATTCTTACCTGGGGTCCTGGTCATCCCATCAACGCTGCCGGACACCTCCATTGCCGGCGCGCGAGATGAACGAAGAAACTGCCGGCCGGCGAGGTCTCGCCCTCGCGCAGCCCCTATCTACGGCGCTTGAATCGGGCACCGCCCGCGAGGCTGCTCGACGGCGACGCGCTCAGCCATGGGCGAGCGCGCGTCGGCGAAGGGGCCCGCGGCGGCGCTGTTTCCTCTCCGGCCGCCATGGCAAGCTGAAGGGGTTCGGGGGAGAGGAGAAAAAATGAACTAGGGTTCGGGGGTCCGGGGGCCGCTGAAGGGGTTTTTGAACCCCCGATCCGCGCCCTCGGCCGTCCGATTCAGATGGACGGCTGGCAGTGATCTGGACGCCTTGCTGGGCCGTCGTGGGCCGGTTGGCCGACCGCGCGGCGCGCGCGCTGGCCACTGGGCCGTTTTGGCCATCGGCCGAATGAATTGCGACGGCCCATGAAGTGAACAGTGACTTTTTTTTCGATTTTCTGAATTATAAAAAAAAAGGCAGGTCTTACCGGGCCGTCGTCGTGGGCCGGCCAACCGCGCGGCCCCGCGCGCGCGAGCGTGCTTGCCACTGGGCCATTTTGGCCTTCGGGCCGAATTGATTACCCCGGCCCTGCTATGAATAGTGACTATTCGAATTACCTTATCATTTTCCAGAAACATTTTTTCATATATATTTGAATGCGAATTGATTTTGATGTAAATTTTCTGTGCAATTTTATCCAACGATATTTTGCTCAGAGAATAGAATAGAAATTTAGAGTTTCTGGAAAATTGAGTTATGAAATTTATACATGTTTCCGCTGCGAATATTGAATTACTGCTCTCATATTAAATTTGAACCACCGGGATAATTTAATTTTTGAGAGAGAAAATATGAATTTCTGGTAATTTTATTATAGTCTTGTTATTTTCTGACCAACGTCGTTGATAACAATATTATAATGTTTTGATTCATGAGAATTATGCATAAATTTTACTTTTGCCCAACGGTGATGTAGAAATTTTGCATAGATGAATTTTGGTATATGTTTTAATTTGACCAACGTTAAGTTAAGACATGCAATTTTATTTATGAATATATCTCACTCTCTTTGATATGAATTTCAGGAGGAAAATTCTTTGTGAACATCAACAACATCCCGAAGCTCGATGGGACCAACTATCGAGTTTGGCGGGAGAAGTTTGAAGTGGAGCTTGCCTTGGGTGAGGTTGATATGGCAATCCATCACCTGTGTTCTGTTGAACCAGTGGCACTGGTGAGGGGAGCTGATGAAGCTGATGCTGCTTTCGCTACTCGTGAGCGTGAGCATGCAGATAATGTGATAAAATATCAACGTGAACATAGAAATTGGGTTGGCTCCAACCACAAGTGTCTCTTAGTGGCCAAGGCCACTATTCATGAAACCATCACTGTTAAAGAATACCTTGAAAAGGTGAAGAATCAGTTTACTGGGTCTACCAAGGCCACAGCAAGTACACTGATCAAGAAACTCGTCACTTCAAAATACAGTGGTGGTGGCATCAGAAAGCACATCTGTGAAATGCGCACTATGGCATCTAAGCTTCAACCAATGGATTTAGAACTCAAAATTACTGATAAGTTCCTGATGCATCTGGTTTTTGCTTCCTTGCCCAAAGAATATGAAAACTTTGTTGTGAACTATAACATGCAGCCCGAAGATTGGGATTTCGAAAAACTCATTGGCATGTGTGTTCAGGAGGAGGAAAGAATTAAAAACTTACAGGATGACACTGCTAACCTTGTGAGGGAAAACAAAAAAAGCACTTTCAGAACAAGAATCCTAAACCACAGGGGAAACCCCAGTGGGATAATGTCTCCTCTTCTTCCAAGCCACAGGGAAAGGCCCCTATGAATCATCAAAATCACCCAAATGACCTTTTTGGTGGTGCTGAAAAAGATCAATGCAAGTACTGCATGAAGAGGGGATACTACAAGAGAGATTGCTCTCTCTACCTGAAGTCTCTGCTAAAGAGAGGTGAGGAAACTATTACATTTGTAGATGAATCTCTGTATTTGAATTATGCGAAAATCACTTGGTGGATTGATTCTGGTGCAACTACTCATGTTGCAAATTCTTTACAGGGATTAAATGGGAAGAGAATCCTACAAAGAGGGGAAAGAACAATTAAAGTTGCGAATGGAGTGCAAGCCAACGTTGAAGCCATTGGAGAACTCTCTTTAGAATTAAAGAATGGTTTTATACTTAGGCTTAAAGATGTACTCTATGTTCCTTCTTTGCATAAAAATTTAATAAGTGTCTCAAAACTTGATGATGATTATTTTGATTGCCATTTTGGTAATGGCCAACGTAAGATACTTGTTAATAATGAATGTGTTGGTCTTGCTTTCCGACAAGACAAACTTTATTTATTATCTCTTACTGAGAATGTGAACAATGTCTGTAATGAGAATATGAATGATTCCCTATCTATGAATGTAAGTAAGAAGCGAAAGAGAATTGATAATGTGTCTTCGAAATTATGGCATTGTCGCTTGGGCCATATTTTGAGGGGGAGAATAGAACGATTAGTTAAAGAATCAATTCTCCCACACTTAGAATTTTCTGATCTAGAACAATGTGTTGATTGTATCAAAGGAAAATACGTTAAGAAAATAAAGAAGAATGCCAAACGAAGTACAGGAATCTTGGAAATAATCCACACAGACATTTGTGGTCCTTTTCCTGTGAAAAGTGTGGATGGTTATGATTCGTTTATAACATTCACAGATGATTACTCTCGTTATGGCTACATTTATCTAATTAAAGAAAGATCAGAAGCATTGGATAAATTTAAGATATTTAAAGCTGAAGTTGAAAATCAACACAATAAGAAGATCAAGTTAGTACGATCAGACCGGGGTGGAGAGTACTATGGGCGACATACCCCATATGGCCAAGTCCCTGGACCTTTTGCAAAGTTCCTACAGGAAAGTGGCATAGTCGCCGAGTACTCCATGCCGGGGGAGCCTCAGCAGAATGGAGTGGCTGAAAGAAGAAACCGTACCTTAATGTATATGGTAAGAAGTATGATAAGTTACTCCACATTACCGATTAGTTTATGGATGGAGGCGTTGAAAACCGCCATTCACATACTTAATCGAGTACCAAGCAAGTCGGTGTCGAAAACACCATATGAATTATGGACAGTTGCTAAGCCCCCTTGGTTCCGTCTTCATTTTTTTTTCTGTGATTGTTTCTGTGATTTTTTTTTAACCTAGCTAGCCCCCTTGGTTCCGTCTTGATGCACTTTAGCCATTGTGACAATGCACCTCAAGCAAAGATTCGGGTCTTTCTACTCGCCGCTCGAGTGACTCGTCACCGCGCGTCAGTCGACTTTTGCCCTGTACATCTTCAACCTCTCGCCCCCACCACCGACCACCGCTCCCTAGTGCCCGCGGCGGCCGCCCTCTTCCTCCCCTCCCGTCTCTGGCGAGATTCCCCCGCCCTAGCCTGGCCCGACCGCCGTCCCCCGCCGCCAGGGCATCCTAAGCCGCCAGCCTGCATCCCCACCGCCTGGCTTCCCGTCCTCCCCCGGCCGGCCGGGCAATCTATACCCCACCGGAGTTGAAGAAGAAGGGGGTGAGGTTGCCGGAGTTGGAGGAGAAGGAGAGGAGAGAAAGAAAGCAGCGGCGGGAGGAAAATCGAGTGAGCGATTTCTTTTGCTCACTCAAGTGAGCTTTAGATTAACCGAAAGATTCTCTAAAATCAACCTTATGCTTAAGGTGCACCATTGTGCATTTGGCTGAAGCTAATGCCACCTGAGCCAAATCTGGAGGATGTCCCAAAAATGTCCCAACATATTTTGCTTTCAGTGCAAGTGTCAGTTAAGGTTTTTCCCTTAAAACTGCTATATTATCCATAGGGTCTTATCTAGATTTGTTGGATAAAAAGTTCTTATAAAATAATAAAAATTTAGTAACGGTGTCTATAATAATTTGTAGGATGAAGTTTTTGGCATGACACTCAAATGGTGCTAATTGCCTAATTGGACGTTTGTTCCTTTGTCAAAATGAAGTATCAAAAGAAGGCAACATCTTGTGGTTGAGGCTCATCATTTTTAGCCTCGAGGTGGCTATGGTTGCAGGATTTGCAGTGTGCAATTAGAGGATCCTGATAGAAATAAGTATCTTGTTTTTGTTGATATTTTTATGTGCATTTCCTTCTTAAAAAACTCTGGGGTAGCATCTAATTCCTTCCGTTGCATTGCCTATGCCTATAGAGACACATTGATTGGGTTTCAAGCGCCGTTGTCCTGTCACGTACTCCCTCCATTCCAAAGTATAGGTCGCTTTGTTGTTTTTTTGTTTATTTATTTTGCTATATATCTAGACTTTGCTATTTTAGCACTGGGTACGTCCTAGACTTTGCTATTTTCTTGTTTATTTATTTTTATCTAGAAGCATAATAAAATGAATGTACCAAAAGTCAAAACTGACTTTATAATATGGAACAGATGTAGTATTACTTTTTCTCCATATATTTTCTCTTATCTTATTTTTATTTTATATTAACCTATCATTTTTTCTTCTATAGTGTGGATATATTTTTTAGAATTAGAGGCTTGTCCGCAACAAATTATTTTAAGAAAATGTTGGACAACAAAAACTTATGAGTACAAGATATGTTATTTGTATTTGTAAAATTTATTATATAAAAATGTGCTAGAAAGTTATGTTTGATATTTATGAATATAATTTGGGTTGCAAAAGCCATAAAGTTTTCACCATAAACTGTCTATAGAAAGGTTACGATAGAAAATTGCAACAGCCATAAAGTTTTATCAGCAAAGTATTTTGCACAAAAGTTATGAATATACCCTATAACTTTTTTGAAAATAAAAAATCTTGAAATATCATTTAAAAAATCACGGTTTTTCAGATTGGACAACCCAATGGGTTGTATTTTTAGATTACACGGTACATAAAAAATGTCCACAATACGCATATACACTCACTCCTACCCCTATAAGCACCTTCGAAAGAAAATCTCAAGAAAAGGTGTCAGCATTAGGATTGGACCACATGTCCATTCGCGGTTATTTATTTTTCTCTTTTGAGAAAAAACACCCAATGGGATGCAATCTGTATCCAGTAATGTCGTGTGTAATACTGATTGGGCCGCAGTCCATAAGAGTCAGAACTAGTCTTGTTGGGCTTAGGACACCGGAAAGGGCTTTCTTTTTTTCCTTTTTGCGTGGAAGTAGGACAACGGACAACCGTTTTGCATTTTTGCGTTTTGCCTAAGAATCGGACTGCCACAGTGTCATCTGCATGTACATGTACCTGATGTGGCGGTGTGGTATATGGTTATGTACAGCTTCGTCCGATGCAATTCCCTGCCGCTGCATCCTATATATACCTGCCAGCCAAGCTACCTCCCATGCAGCATGGTGACGGTGAGGTCATTTGAGGAGTAGGACTCATCGATCCTGTCCGGGAAGATGCCACCATCCCTGTCCTCCGACGTGCACTGCAGCGTGAACGTGGGCGGCTTGGGCATCGGCAGCACGGAGCTGTCGCTGCCGAGCGCCATGACCACGTAGGGGATGTCCGGGCGGTCGCACGCGTGGTCCTGCACGCACAGCAGCGCCATGTGCACGCACCGGAGCGCCTCCCGCACGGGGCACGCCGGCAGGATCGCCGGGTCGATGAGCTGCTCCCCCTTACCGGCGTTCCACAGCTGCCACGCGTAGCCGACGATGTTGAGGGAGCCCTCCATGTGGTGGAAGCTGCTGTTCTTCTGCCCGGACACGATCTCCAGGATGAGGATGCCGAAGCTGTAGACGTCGGAGCGCACGGAGAAGAGGCCCTCCATGGCGTACTCCGGCGACATGTACCCCAGCGTGCCCACCACGCGGTTCGTGTTCACCTGGTTCTGGTCGCCGCCGAAGATGCGCGCCATGCCGAAGTCGGAGATCTTGGGGTTCATGTCCCGGTCCAGCAGGATGTTGCTGGCCTTGAGGTCCCGGTGCACCACGCGGAGCCGCGAGTCGCGGTGGAGGTACAGTAGGCCACGCGCGATGCCCTCGATGATGTGGAACCGAGTCTTCCAGTCCAGAAGCCCTCGCCGCGCCGGATCGAAGAGGAAGGCGTCCAGGCTCTTGTTGGGCATGTACTCGTACACCAAGATCTTCTCCTCCCCTTGGATGCAGCAGCCTAGCAACTTCACGAGGTTGCGGTGCTGCAGCTTGGCGATCAGGATCACCTCGTTCTTGAACTCCTCCAGCCCCTGCCCTGAGCTCCGGGACAGCCTCTTCACTGCAACCTCTTCGCCACCAGGAAGTCTTCCCTTGTAGACATGGCCGAAGCCTCCCTCTCCAAGCTTGTTGTCGGCACTGAAGTCGCCGGTGGCGGCTGCTACGGTCTCCAAGGAGAAGAGAGGCAGCTCGCACTTCTTGCCGCCCTCTGCTTCCTCTTGATCAGCCTGCTTCGGCCCTGATAAATCCTGCCGTGCTTCCCTCAAAGGAAGCAGAGAAGGGAGCCTTGTCTTTGTCTTCTCCCTACCAGCAATGCCAAGTTTCTCTGCACAAGATGAACGCGCTTGCCATGAATAACGAGCTGAAGCCCCCATCAAAGGTAAAAACTAGCTGAAAATTGTCACACTGCATGAAAGGGCAGATTTGAAAATGTCTCAGGTATGAACAGTTCCCTCACCTTTGATTCTTCTCCTGCATTTCCACAGGAGAAGGCCGCATCCTGCCAATACAACCACGACGATAACTACAGCAACAACAGCTGTCGTCCATCGCCTCCTTTTGGAGCCCGTCTCTGTAAAAGGTAACAAGCAACATAAACAGATTTCAGTAATTTGCTACTGTCAGGTAAGTAAATTTTTAATCACTAACATAAATAAACCGTATGCATGACTTCAGCATTTTAGACAGCAGAAGGAAACAGCTAGGAAATGGTCAAAGTTTCAAAGATTTCTTTCTGAACACTCTGTGTGCGTTCAGACCATTGATAATCTTATATACAAGGTCAGACATGTTGGCTCACTAAAGGTCAAAACATGGTATGGTTCACATGGTTCTTGTGCGCTACTACTACGTAAGTGCAATATAATATAGTTGAACCTAACAATCCACCTCATGCATGGCTTCATCCAAAAGAAAGCTCAGAAAGAGGATGAGCCACATGTTAGGTCCTTTTCATGAAGCCATTTCTTCTATCCTTTATCTCGAATATTCTAGTTGTTGGAGAATACTTTAATGATCTGCCCTTGTCAAAGTACTCTTTAAGCTAAACAAGGGATTTGTCAGTACATTGTTCTTTTTTGACAAGTCAACATCCAAAATAATATCCAAAACAAATGGTCTGCTGTCTGCCTATATTTAGAAGTCCTTATCGGTAAAATTTTATTTGCGGTTGAAATAAACGAACATTTACTGACATGATTAGTCTTGACGCATTGTCGAACAAAGACAGGTAATAAATCCCTAGAGATGGTGGTGTGACACCAGCATCTGAACGTATGTGCCTCAACCAGATGATTATGTGCATTAATTCAGAAAAAAAGTAAGCAAGAAAGATGTGCTATGATTTTTCTTAGAGTGAACCGATCTCCATCCAGGCTTTTCTCCCTTGAGAATCGGTGTTCACGAGTCCAAGTTTGCAACCATCTTCTACACGCCTACTTCGGTGAATCCGCACCACCCAATGGGACACGCAGTTTACACTGCTCACTTCTCCACTTTCCTATGGCATTTCTCTACGACTACGCGGCTAGAAGACGACCCAGCTGCCATGCCATGCATTGTTCTTTCTTAAACCGAGTGGTTTGGCATTTAGCTCAGTCAACTTGTCAGTTGTTGCCACAACCGACAAACAAAGAATTTAAAAAATATCATTTTTCTAATAAAAGATTTGAAAATTATTTTTGTACTAGCAAACAAAGAAATCCGTTTGACAGCAATTTTGTATCCCAGCAGCAAAACAAAACTACTCCTACGTTATTCGCTGGTTTTGTTTTACCGTGCATGAATGAAGCAAGAACATGTAATCGTCACCAAAATAAAAGAAGCAAGAACATGTGTAATAAGGACCTTAATTACCTAGCAAGTATGCGGGGACCTTGATCTGCAGATCGTATCCTTCTCCATCCGGGAACTGGTAGATGTCCAGCAGGTCCTGTCCCCAGGTGAGGCAGCCGGTGTTGCTGCTGTAGCTGTACGCGCCGCACGAGCAGTTGGCCAGGCACGACTGCTTGCACGCGTCCTCGTCGCCCACCGTGGATCCCCACGCCGCGAAGTTGGGAAGCTTCACGCCGGGGAGGTCGGCGAACCCAACGCTGCCGCCGCCGCTCGCGTTAGCCTCGCTGCCGCATGTCAGCGGGGCGCTCCTGACGCAACCCTGCGTCCAGTTCCCGTTGCTGTACTCCGACGCATTCCTCGGCTCGAAACCTGTCAAGCAGGTGCACACAGCCTGCTGACCGTCCTCGCCGGCGGCGGAACACTGGGCGTTGGCGCCGCACGTGTTGTATTCCTGGCACGGGTTGGTCGGCTGCGACCAGACGGTCTCCCAGTCGCCGGTGTCCAGCAGCATGTAGCACGTCTCGGTGCCGTTGGCGTGGAGCATGAACCGGAACTCGGAGCTGTTGTACGCGTTGAAGACGTACGACATGTCGCCGGAGTCATTGTACGGGTCGCCGTTGAGCTTGAAGCCGTACACGTAGAGCGACCGCCACGGCACGCCCACGAAGTTGGTGTTGGCCCACTGCCCGGACCGCCAGTAGGTGCTATTGTTCCCGCCGGTCGTGTTCCAGATGTAGAGCTGCGCGGAGCCGAGCGGGTCCTGCCCCAGCGTGAAGTCCCCGGTGCCGGGGTCCCCGGGGCTCCGCCACGACGTGAACAGCGTCCGGCGGACGGCGGCCCCGTTGCTCCGGTCCAGCGTGATTTTCATCCCGGGGAGGAACGTGTCCGCGGGGTGGTTGAAGCTCTCCCAGATCACCGTCGCGCCGCCCGCGGTCGTTAGCTGGAGGTTCCCGGTGTCGAGGAGGGTGAGCGTCACGTTCGCCGCCGCCGAGGAGGAGGAAGCCGTCGTCGTCGCCGAGTTGGTGCGCCAGACGACGTGGTCACCCTCCAGCACCTGCAGCTCGCCGGCGGCCGTGACGGTGGCCGAGTACGCGGCGCCCGCGGTGACCGGCGCGTCGCGGTTGGCCACCCACGGCACGGTCTGTTCGTTGGACTGCGCGTACATGACGCCCAGGTACCGCCGCGACGCGTCGCTGGCCCCCGTCGGCGTGAAGAAGGCCAGCTCGAAGGTGCCGTTGGCCGACACCAGCTTGTCGCCGGCGCCCAGCGACTGCCCCTGCGACAGCGTCGCCGCCGCGCGGACGCCGACGTCCCGCACCTGCGCGCTGAAGAAGACGAGCAGAGCGAGCGCTGCCACGGCGGCGGCATGGGCCATCGTCAATGTAATGTCGATCGGCGACCGGATATGGCTAAGCTAGCTAGAAGCTAGCTGCCTTCTTGGGTGGCTAGCTCGTGGTAAATTGAGGGTTTGAGAAGAGATGGAGAAGCTGCTGGATCAGATGGTGAAGATGGATGTCTAGCTGCTGCCGCCGGAGCCGTGTATATCATGAAGGTGGGCGCGCGCGGGAGCCGCGTGGACGCGCGGTTGATTCTTTACTAAGCCGCATGGTTTTGATTTGAACAGTTGCTAATTATTAGCTTTCATTAGGATTGCCATGGCGCGACGCGCGACTACGGTGAAGTAATAGTAAAGTGGTGTGGAAACGAAGGGGCTGCGAAGGCTGGCCGGGGTTCACACGGCAAAAAGTAGTGTAAGGCTGCGTTTCGCGCGCGCACGATGGCACGAGAGACAAACCAACCAGCGTTTGACCTGCGATTAGTAAGCGACTGACGGCGAAATGATGGTTTGGTGATTGGTAGGTTTAGTCCTATTAGATTGGGTGCGAGGTTTGTTTGATCAATCGTGATAGTTTAATTGCGCGTTAGTTAGTTTATTATCCAACGGTCCAGATCAACTCAGTTGCATTGCAGTCGTCAATCTTTTTGTGTAAAATTTCTGCTAACTTGGATGAATTTACTACTCACAAATTGTCGTATTTATGATGGTAAAAAATTCTGCTAACTTGGATTAATTTACTACTTACATATTGTCATATTGATGATGGTAAAGAGAAGCTTCGTTGAGAAAAAGGAAGAAAGAAAGAAAGAAAGAAAGAAAAGGTAGCATGATGAGGTGGGAATGGGACAGAGACGAATATTAACTTTTTAGGTTTCGTGTGCGGTTCTTCTCCTAATCCAGTAATCCTACTAGTTAAGCCGCTGACCTTTGCCATCGTCGGCCGGCTGCCCAGCCGGCGAAGAATTCTGATGCCCGCAGTGCAATTCGCAATAATCTAGTGAATCCAATCCACGGAACAATATCGTAGAACGGCGCCGGCGGCGCTGCCGGTGAACACGCACCACGTTTTTGTGAACGAAATGCACTAAGATTGTTTCCTTGGGCCAAAAAGTGCAGGCGCCGTTTCGCTGGCAACATCCGTTCTCTAGAACCGATGATGCTGCACTTAGCTGACGTGTCTCTGCTCTAGAAATGGGCCCATGGCGCTGCCAGTCTGCCTCGATCTGGTGATGGTCTGACTGACTGATCGTGGAGCACGAGCCGGCGATCGAGCTTCCGTCCCGTTGAGAACGCAGGTGCTTCGGTCCCGTTGAGAACGCAGGTGCGTGTTCTCGAAACAAAACCATGTCAGCGGGGGATAAAAGGAGAAAACTCTTGGTTCCGAGCAGAATCTGCACTGCACGCGAACAATCGGATGCATGAACAGCTGCAGAACGTTTCTCCCCCGCTCAAAACGGGCAATTGCACTATTCAGAGATGTCAC
Organism: Bothriochloa decipiens; assembly: GCA_023333625.1. Lineage (NCBI taxonomy): Eukaryota > Viridiplantae > Streptophyta > Magnoliopsida > Poales > Poaceae > Bothriochloa > Bothriochloa decipiens. The sequence continues at coordinate 10,749,575 of CM041631.1, read as the reverse complement.
CATCGACGGAACGGACGCCCGACCGGCGACCGCGCCGGCCAAGCCACGAGGGGCGGGCCGCGGCCTAGTGGAGTTGCCACTTGGGGGAAGCGCCAGGCAGCCAGCCAGCCACGGTCGCCGTGCCGAACGAGAAAAATAAACGGCGCGGGGCACACACGTGCTCCACCGGGTCCCGGGTGGAACAATTCTCGGCGCCGCCTCCGCTAGCTCCGGCCATCGGGTATTCGGGTCCGCCGTGCGCCACGCCATGGGGCCGGGATCGATCTGGAATTGAACGAAACAAAATCGAGTCATGAGCCGGAACTTTTGGCCTGTTTGCATGTCTCCAAAGCTAACAACAGGCAGCAGTAACTGCTAGTAAAAAATATACCCTTCCTCTTAAATTTTAAGTTATTCTAAAAATTTTATAGAGTCAAAACATCTTTAGTTTTTTATCAAAATATATGCCACCTAAGTATATTATTATATTCTTCGTTAACTGTATTTTCATAATACATTTATTTAATGTTATAAATCTTTGTAATTCTCTCCATAATTTTAATTAAACTTGAGATATTTTGACCTTTTAAGATTTTTAAAATGACTAAAATTTAGAACAGAGGGAGTAGTTTTTTTCGAAAATGTGCATTGCACATACTTCATTAAGGGAAGTTAGAATTATTTTTATATTTCGACTATCTAGTGGTGAGGTGTCAAAAGAATTAGACGGATATAACACAAACAAAGGCTCCGGCTCGAACGGCGGAGCTTCGAAGGTCGTACTAACTATTAAACTGATTGCGCAATAATGGTGTCGAGGGCGATGACCCTAATCCGGCGACGGTCAGAAGTCCGGCGACGGCGGTGAGTAGTTCAAGTCATGTTTGTAGTATCATATCATCTTGACAGTAAAAAAATGTTATCTAGCTTTCTTCACCTACTATTCATGTCATATATGATTAATCGGTAGTCGAGTGAATCCAAACGACTAGAGGAAGCTTCTCTTGCGATCGATTTACAATGGACGTAGGAATATGATTGAATCGAAGTAGTACGGTATTAGGTGCTGCGATTCCGCCTTCTCTCTAGAAGAACTTTATTTTTTTCTCTATACAGAATAATTCATACTACAACTCCCTAGCTACTGACCGACCGGTTACCTACGATAGTACGATGCAGTGTTGTGCTTCTATATTGTGGTCGATTAACTAACGTGCGTGGCGACTGTCACGTGCTGGTCATGCTGCTTCCAGCGACTGTCCTTTCCGTACCGGCACACCGTTGCCTAGACTCACCGATGCCACGTGTCTTGGTCCGGTCAAACCTGCGTTACGTTTGTTATTAGGGCAGTCTGTCTGATCTCTGATGCATTGTGCACTTGTGCGTCTTTTCTACCCTTTTTGTTCTAAATTATAAATTATAGTTTATTTATAGAAATCGCGGTAAAAAATTTTTCTTCCTTTCGAAAAAAATATAGTTTACTTTAACTTTTTTTATTCATGCTTTATCTAGATACATATCAAAATGTATGAATTATAATTTGAAATGTAGAAAATGATAGTTTACCGTCCGTAGTAGTAGTATGGTAATCTGGATTTCTGTTGTACAATACAAAGGAAAATAAACATCACCGCGTGCATATTTGAGGCGAATGTAAACGTTCCTTACATGCTGAGATAGGGATATAGTTGGGTTCTTACGCGTGTTCAGTACCTCTGTTGTTGTCCCATCCGAGCGCATCTAGCTAGAGAGAACGAATGAATTCCTTTACTTTTTCCCCCTTTTATGGTTCCGCGTTTCAATATCATGCCAGCCAAGGAAGCAGCTAGCGTCGTCTTTGTGCGCGGACGCGGCCGGCCCTTGAACGAGAGCGGGCGCTGGCTGCTGCCCGGGTCGTCACAAATGGAAAAAAGCGGCAGGCGAGACGACGAGCCTCTCGAGCTCAGTAGTATATACAAGTGCACTCTGCACATGCATATATGCACGGTTGGTCATCTGGTCAAATGCCCAAACGGAGCTACATACTGTCGTCGCTCCCGACAAGTTAATATTCGTCGTCTGGGATCCAGGCCAAAGAGGTTGGGTCTGTCGCTTGGAGTCGCCAATGCCGCGTGGTCTCGTCCACGGTCCACCCATGATGCAATTGGCCCGCGTGTCTTGTTTCAGCTTCTTCTCAGCACCAGATACTATGCCGTGCTAGCTAGTCTCCTTCAAAATATATATGTGGACGACGGGTCATGTGTGTCCTCCGAGTACAGTCATAGTCTTCTCTTTCAAGCAATGCGAGGTCCTTGTGTTTTCCTTTTAGCGAAGCACATTACAAAAATTCACATCTATCATTAGTGTAGTTGGTAGACGCAGCTGTTATATTTTAGGTCATATAAGAGCTACGGTTAACAAATTCAATACATATGTTTTGTTCGAACAGACGCGTCACCTGTGGCATATGGTCCGGAGATCTGGACGCTCACGGAAGGCGACGACAAGCCCCTCGAGCTGGAGCTCAGTATAGTACCGGTGAGCTCCAGATTGAACATACTTACTGCACATGCTTTCTTTTTGCACGGTCCGTCATCTGGTCAATGTGTAACACCAGCTGCGTACTGTCCGCACCCAACATGTGGAGGTTGGCGTACGTCTGCCCTGCCGTCTAGAGCCGACAGTGCAATGCCGCTTGGTTTCATACACCTCACTGCTCCTTTTACCGAGTGCATAAGGCAAAGGGTACTCGAAAAAGAACATTGATAATGCTGTTTTTATCGGTTACTCGTCAAAGAGTTTTATTTTTTTAAAAAAAATATTTATAAATACCTATGACACTAACATTCGGCGAAGTTTTATTAATAAAATCTTTACCGAGTACCATCGAACCCGATACTCTGCAAAGATTTAATTTTTTAAAAAAATCTAATTTTTCTTTTTGCCGAGCGTCAGAGTCTTGTCTTTAGCCAGCTCCAGTCCTAGCATCGAACCGAGACTGACACACGCCAGTTGAAAATCGATTTTGCATATGGTTCGGTGTTCCCAGTGCAAGCATCGGTTAATGGGGTCATGAAACAATTAAAAAAGTACTACTTCATATGCACTCTCCTCCCTTCAACTGCTTGTGCATGTGATTTGGGAGCTGTGCTTCATTTTTTTTTTAATGCCCATGGTTTGAACCGAAACCAACGTCCGCTTTCAAAGTTCGATGCGCTCGGTTCGGTTGCTGCAGTGTTGAGATCGAACCGTGCTGCTGCTTTTTCCTCCCATGGTTCGGTTGCTGTAGCACACTGGAGGTGCTCGCGAAGCTCACTGCACAATTCTTTCGAGTGCTATATTGTCAGGGACGTCGCCAGACGTCCAGACTTGGGGGCACCAGCAGACCACCATCAACGCCTTGTTTATATTGCTAATTTTTGCAATCTTGAGCAACGTAGTATTTTAGTTTGTATTTAATAATTATTATACAATTATAAGCTAACTAGGTTTAAAAGATTCGTCTCATAATTTTTAATTAAATTATATAATTAATTATTTTTTTATTTATATTAAATGCTTCATACAAGTAGCTAAAAATTAACATGACAGAGAGAATAAAAAAAATTAAAATTTTTAAGTCATCTAAACGAGGCCCAAGAGTTGCATTTTGTCTAGCGAGCAACCACTTCCAAGCCACAGCGGCCGGCTGACTGTTCCGAGACGTGACTCCACCTACTGACCAAGATCGATGCCCCAATGCAAACCACCGTGTTCTCTGTTGCCTTTTCCTCCGCGCGCGGCTGCGAGCTGCGACCGCGGCGGAGTCAAGCCGCGACGGTCGCCGTGGACGGGGTGGGCGGGCACGTGCGCATCTGTCTGCGCACGGTCAGCGAAGCAGCGTTGTTTATTTTCTGGGCCGCGACCATGGACCACCACGCGCCGCCGACGCGACGCGATGCGATCCTCGGACGGTGGACCGGACTACACCAGTGTGGAAAAGCAGCAGCGAGAGAGGCTTGAAAACTGCTCGAAACGGGGGGGAAAAATCGCGGGAAAATAAATGGTTGCGGATCGGAGTCCTGTTCCTGTATGGGTGGGCTGTATGGCCGGCCAGGCCGCGGCATGCGATGCGAGCGACGACCAGAAGAAGGTTCTGCTGCGCTCGCAGCTCGCTATTACTAGAGGTCGAACGTGCCGGTAGTTCTAAGTACTTCTCTCCTTCCAAGTGGCACCTCGAGGCGCGTGGCCTGCTGCTCCACCGCGTCACGGCTCACCTCACGTGCAACTCCAACAGCTTCTCTTTACCATCTCCTATCCTCGTAAACCTATCATATTGGAGGAGACAAGTAAAAAACAGTGCTCCAACAGCTCCCCTTTCCTATCTCTAATTTATAACGATCATTCATATCTTCCTCATCTTTCCTCAAATAAAGAGGAAGATGGATCTCCCCTAATATAGTGGGACCCACACTAACTACCACTTTTTGATCTCTCCACAGCCATGGGGCTTGAGAAATTCGAGCAGGGGCACGGCTGGGGGCAGCATGGTGGTGGCCGGTGCCACTGCTGGGCGACACGGTGGCCGGATTGGAGCTATTTGCCGGCGGCCGAAGGTAGAAGCTTGCTCAGAGATGGTTTGCCGGCAGCACGAGGTCACGCACGCGGCCCTAGCTCAGCCATCATTTCGGGGAGATAAAGAGCGGCGGTCACCTGCACGGCCACTACCTATGCGTTGGTCCTGCTTGCCGGTGTGGTAGCAGCTTGCTTGCCGATGTGCTTCTAGGCAATAGTGGATGCCTCCAATGCGGGGCCAAGGCTTGATCTGGCAGAGTACAGAAAGAGGTGACGATGGGGATGAACTGTGAAGGAAGAGGCAGCGGGGAAGAGAGAAGACCAAGGATAGAGAAGAATCTGACAGTGAGGCCCTACATATTGGGGAGGTTTTTGGTGATCTGTTGGAGCAACTCACCCAATAATTTAAAAAAATAGTATTGGTGATCACCAATACCATTCTATTGGGGATGAAGTATTGGTGAGATGTTAGACATGCTCTAAGTACTTCTCTCCTTCCATCCACACTGCACAGCGTGCGCTTTCAAGTGATGCCAGCAGAAAAAAAAACAGCTCTTCACCTGCAACAAGCGATGCGCCAAAAAAACAGAGAGCGAAGCCAATATTATGTTTTTATTTATTTAGTCACTTACTTAGTGGGTCCCATAATATGATGTCTTCTATGTCCACCCGCCATGTCCTGTGAAGAGCAATGTCACTGACTGAGTGATGCAGAGGTCTATTAAATGGGAGAAGCCTTCATTACACAAGTCTAAATTCAGGCTAACATAGGCAACCAAACCAGACAACATGCACGTGCCATGAGCCACCGACCCTTACTAGGTCTCAGGACACCCGTCATGGGATATACTTCCTCCGTCCCAAAATAAATGTCATTCTCGTTTTCTGAGAAGTCATTATTTTTAAAATATCAGCAATTATATATTAAAATATATAAATATTTATGTTAAGTAATTAATATCATTAGAAAGATCTTTAAGTCTAGGTTTTTAATTAATTTATTTAAAGATAAAAATATTATATGTATTTTTAACAAACCTAGTCAAAGTTAAAAAAGTTTGACCGACACGTATTCCATAGCATCATTCTTTTTTTACAGAGGGAGTACATCACCTTGCTTCAACAGGGTATGCCAGACTACTAGTTCCACAACATACAACTCGCTGTCAGAAACAGACTAGGGGAGGGAGAGGAAAACTGGTCACCAAATAAATATGGTATCAAGCTTTCTTTATCTCCTGATGGTCAGCCTTTGGATGCTGTGGGTTGACAAATCCCATATAAAGTTACGAATAACAATGTAAAAAATATCTCACCTTTGCAAAATTAATTGCCACTTTACGTATGTATATGACGCTAATGTGATTTTCATACAAATTCACTGCCGCCGTCATAAAAAGGAGAAAAAAAGAAAACTAATCTACAGCAAACAGAAAATTATCAACATCACAAAGGGAGAACAAAAAGAAAAAAGAGATATCACAACTTCAGTATATTTTTCATGCTACTATACTCTATCTTCCATGAGTGCACAAAAAAAAAAAAATCTATCTTCCATGCAGCTGTGTCATTGACACAGTGCCAATGGAGTGGCTCTGGTCCTTCTCGCTCGACTTGCTGGACTCGATCTCGCGGCCTCGAAGCATCAGGGTAGGCGGCCTCGGGTTAGGAAGGCTCGAGCTGTCGTTGCTCAACATAAGGATAACGGTGGGGATGTCAGGTCTTTCATCGGCATGATCCTGCACGCAGAGCAATGCAATGTGGATGCATCTCAGGACTTGTCGAACCGAGCACGATGCTCTTATCACTGGATCGATCAGCTCCGCAGCCTTATCTTCGTTCCATTGCCGCCACGCCTGAAAAATGTTTGTGAAGTAAAACATCAAGCGGTCTCGAACAGTATGAGGGCGATGCCTGTTTGTTCAGGTGAGTTCCCTCAACCTATAGTTATAGGACAGGCCATGTGCTTACAAATCCTGCGATATTCAAGGAGTCCTCATGAAAGTGGAAGCTCACAGCCCTCTTTCCTGTGATGATCTCCAAGATCAGGACTCCAAAGCCGTAGACATCAGACTTGACTGAGAAAATGCCTTCCATTGCGTATTCAGGAGACATGTAGCCACTGCAAAACAAAGTTCAGCATATCATAACCAAGTGGCAGTGGTGTGGTTCCTGCATGGCCTATTGAATTGTACATACAATGTACCAACGACCCGATTCGTGTTGAATTGGTTTTGGTCCCCTCCAAACATCCGTGCCATTCCAAAATCTGATATCTTGGGGTTCATGTCCGCGTCCAAGAGAATGTTGCTGGCCTTGAGATCACGGTGAACAATTCGCAACCTCGAATCCCGGTGGAGATATAGTAGCCCTCTAGCAATGCCTTCAATTATATCAAACCGTTTCTTCCAGTCTAGAAGCCCTTGCTTTTCAGGATCTGTCCAACCACAATGATCGGAATTCAATCAGCATATTTATCAGTTTGGATTGGGAAATGGGATGCGTGGAAAGTGGAGATGACACATACTGAAGAGGAATGCATCTAGACTTTTGTTAGGCATGTACTCATACACCAAGATCTTCTCTTCTCTCTGTATGCAGCACCCCAGTAGTCTTACAAGATTGCGGTGCTGCAACTTTGCAATAAGTATGACCTCATTCTTGAATTCTTCAAGGCCTTGACCAGAATTCCTACAAAGCCTCTTGACAGCTACTTCTTCTCCCCCAGGAAATATTCCCTGCAGTGTTCATGATATTCGTTATCTTTAAGCCGAGTATTGACATAAAAATCCGTGTACATCAACTGCTATTCACAGTTGTGAAAGTTAACATACCATATAGACAGGACCAAATCCTCCTTCTCCAAGCTTGTTAGAGTCACTAAAATTACTTGTAGCAGCTTTTATGCGTTCCAGGGAGTACACTTTGAGTTCATGACTTTTTCCATCCTCCACATCATCATCAAAACGAATTGACTGTGAGATGTCCAGCATAGCACTATTCAGCTGGGATTGGGAAGATGAATGCCTTGATCTCCAACTTCTGTGCACTACATCTGCTCCAGAATGCTAATTAACATTATAAATACTGCCAATAATTCACTTTGAACTGCCTATTTGCACCTTTTTTTAGCGATCATTATAGTTTCAATGAACTTATAAGTAAAATTTATGATTTATGTTCTTTTAGGGGAACAAAAAATTTATGATTTATGTGACCTTGGCTAGAGAATACCTCAAATAGCTAATGTTGAAAATGTTTTCCCACAGCAATCACATAACAAAATTTATGGAATCATTATGGTTACTTAAAACCATGAAGAAGATGGCTTGACTCCAAACCTTAACCACTAGCTTATTTTTTTCTTAAACCACTAAGGTTTCTAATTGTGTCGGTGAAAACCAAGCTAATGGTAGGTTTATTCTCATTCCAGTATAATCATAACTATTGCCAAAATAGTCAGGCTGAACACTTGTGAGTGTCCACAAGAATTTCTCCACATGAATGATGTGTACAGTGGAATCTTACCTTTAATATTTCTACCACGCTTCCACCACAGAAGAAAGCAAGCAGCCAAAACAAATAGCACTATGGCTGATGCTACTGTGGCTATTTTCCAAATTGGGTGATGTACTCCTGCTCATCAAGAGAGATCGGGAAATGGCATAAACATAATGTTTTACAGGTGGTAAATATAAAAATGTGAACTAATTAGCCCATTTTTTAGATAAACGTAATTACTTACGTAACTCAGAAGCAGGAAGCTTCAGGTTTAGAGTATATGCCCCAGTTGGCAATTCATGCATGTCGATTAATTCGTTGCCCCAGGCTAAGCACCCTGTTCTATCCGTGTATACATAAGCACCACATGAGCAGTTGTTCAGGCAGTCATTTCTGCACCCAGTCTCATCTGCCACTGTAGATACCCAATATGAGAAATCAGGCCACTTTATGTTTCCCATGGGAAGAAATCCATCCCCAGATTGGTTGGCCTCACAACGCAAAGGAGGGCTCCTGATGCAACCTTGACTCCAATTTCCTGCATTCCACTGATCCTGCAACTTCGGACGGAAACCTATAGAAATAAGCGAAATTTTGATGTTAGACAACAGCTAGTTTTTATTTGGTAAGAATGTATGAAAAAAATTAAGATGTACAAAAGAAGTATACATAGCGCTCCATGTCTTCCTGTGTTAGGAATCCTTGTGAACAAAGGAAACAAAAACACAAGCTCAAAAATTTAGAATATTGCAATACATTTGATGCCGCTAAGAACCTCAGTCAATGGAGGAACAGAAAGAACTAATGTTTTGATGTTGGAAATTTGCAAGAAAAATGTTTTACAGAATTGGTATGAAATTACCATGCTCAAAATAGAAGTCTATTCTCCCACACCATCAAATCTTGGAATTGCAAAAGATATTTTTGGCTGGGGGCCATACTTCTTGCATTGTAAAAAGGATATTAGCACTCTAAAATTTTGGTCGAGTACAAACCTTTTAGGCAAGTGCATTTTGCCTTGCCGTCTTGCAATGTAGTGCATAACGAATTGGGTCCACATGTAGCATAATATTCACACACATTTGATGGTTGGTACCAGACAGTCTCCCATTCTTGTGAAGAATTTTTAACCATGTAGCAGATGTCTGTGCCATTAGGCAAAACCCTAAACCTCTGCAGAGAAGTGTTTGTTGCAGTGTATGTGAAATATTGTCCTAACGCTGGATCATTTGACAGTGCCCACCCAGTCTGGTAGAGCGGCCTCCATGGAATGCCTATAAAGTTGACCCCATTCCACTGTCCTGACCTGTAAAAGAATTCAGATCAAGTTATGACATGTCTTGCAAAGATATATATTATATATATTCAACATCTTCAAACCGAGTTCTCTGTTATCTTGAGATCCTTTATTCGAGTAGCTACACAGCTACCAGAAGCTATGATTCACAGTGGCTAAATTCCACTTCATTTCGCTTCCTTTTTGTTCTGTGGTTACTGATTACAATGAAGATACACGTGCACGTGCACACTCACACACAACCCCAAACATGCATACTAGACTCATGCATCAGTGCACCTCCTATAACAAACTTACAATTAAAGCTGAAAGCACAGGTGCTTGTAAATTGTGGGCAATGTGATGGCAGCAGAAGATGGCAGCCCACTTCATTTCCCATCCTAGATTGTTTCAGTTGTGCAGCTAAATTTCCAGTATTTAATTCTATTTAATATGGTTATTCACTTATACATCCATTAGGATATTCAAGACACAGGTATCAGGGTTCACATAAGCAGGCATTGTGAAAACAATTTGCACTACAAATTTCACAGGGGGATACTAGCAGTTACCAAGATAACTCTGTTTTTTTTTTTCAGAGAATCATCCAAATGGCCCTCTACCATGTAAAAACAACAGTTTCAAGCTGAAGGTGATCACCCATGAAAGGGAGACCCTCAAAGTTCCCCATTACCAACTAGGAATGGCTGCCCAGAGGCAACTGCTGAAGGTGCCTTGGTGCATAGCAGGGGATCAGGCGATCAGCACTTGGCAGCAAAAGTCCAACCAACCACCAACCAATCACAATGAGCACTACAGAATTTGCACACATTTTTTCCTTGAAGAAAAGTCTTGGGTTGCTCCTATGAATCAGAAGGTAAGATATACACTCTAAATTCAGAATTTCTCGAGTCAGATGGTGAAATAAACCAACAACCAGCAATTAGTACAGTACTTACTACAAAGGACTAGTAATAAATTCCGTTGCCCAAATCTCAAGCTTGTACTAGCATCCCAATCCTTAAAACCTCTTCTATCAGGAAAAAAAACATATGATGACATACTACCAAAAGTTCAAGTACCTCCTAATAAGAGCCGAAATAGCCAGTAAATAAAAAGGAAAAAGAAAGACATGCTTTTCTTTGTAAGCAGGGGAAGCAAGGAGAGAAGCAGCAAGAAGCGGACCTCCAGAAGGGAACATTGCCGTCTTTCCAGATGTAGGCCTGAGCGGAGCCGCCCGGGTCGAGGCCGAGCGAGTATCTCCCCGGCGAGGGGTCCGTCTCGGTAGCCCAGGACGTGAAGAGCAACCGCTCCTTGGGCCCCCTCCCGGGCGTCTGCAAGGTGATGCGCATCCCGGACAGGATGGTGTCCGTCGGGTGCGAGAAGGTGTCCCAGAACAGCCCATCCTCGCTGCGCACCTCGAGGCTACCAGTGTCCTGGAGCACCGCCGCGTAGCCGCCCCGCGGCGTGGCCCGCGAGGAGGTGTTGGAGGACCAGAGCAGCGGCGCCGCGGCCGTGCCGTTGGCCGTGGTGCCGTCGAGCACGCGGAGCTCGCCCGTGGCCGTGAGCAAGAGGGACGGGAGGGCCGAGACGGCCGGCGCGACGCGGTTGGCGACCCAGACAACGGTCCGCGGGGAGATGCCGTGGTACCAGATGCCCAGGTACTGCCGGGACGGACGCTGCGGGTCCGGCGCGAAGAAGCCCAGCTCGAAGAACCCTTCCGGCGAGGACACCAGCGTCGCTGAACCGGATAGCGTCTCCCCCTGCTGCAGCGTGGCCGTCGTCGTCTGTGTCGTCTGCGCCGCCGCCGCCAGGCAGCTGGACATGCAGGCGAGGAGCAAGAAGAGGAGGCGCGGAGAGGAGGCCATGGAGGAGAAACGGAACACGGGCACTCCTCCCCCCGGATTCATCCCCACCATCTCGCTTTTCTTTCTCTCCCGGTGTGCCCCGCGCGCCGCGGCCGGCCCCTATTGGCAGAGGCCACGGCTAGTCGGCCACCACCACACCAACCACTCACGCCACTCTGGAGAAGAGAGAGACTGTGCGTGCCTTTTTAGTGGCGGACGCGAGAGCACGCCGTGGTGGAATTGTTTAGTGCGGGCGGGGCGTGTCACTGCAGGTGGGGCTCGTGGGAGTGAGAGTGGATTAATTAGTGTGGTTATATTGGTTAAGCATGTGGCTTTGCTTTCGGTTTTGCTCAAGTCTGTGGCGTGGCAACAGCGAGCTGATGGGGGCCGTGGCCGTCGAAGTAATTTAAGCGGCCAGCGGCGGCCGGCTCCGGTGAGCTCGATTGGCGTGGCGGCCGGAGGATGGGTCCGGGCCACCGGGCCCCCGGCGCGTGGTTTGATGCGGGCCTCTGGGCAGCCGTTGGAATAGAACGTGGCTCGAACGAAGATACGTTGACGGATGGGACCGATTTCCGACTGGCGACTGTGATCGTGCATCGATGCCTTTAACGTCGACGAAAACGAAAGGTGACGCCAAGGAGATGGACCGAATTCCAGATCGAGCCACTGTCCTACTGTCCTCTACGTACTCGACTATCCTCTACGAACTTTTAGCATGGCTAGAGCTTGCGCGTGACATGTTTTGGTTGCAAACCAAACAAATAATGTGCTACTAACTGATATGATCCAACCAAACTGATAAACAGATGGTATAAAAAAATACTTGTAGAAGGCCACAAATAATTATTGTGTCAACTAAACCAAATGTTGACGTGAATGATGAGAGAGAAGGAACTATGTCTACAGGGAAACTAAGATACTAAGAGATGTGATTGAAAGAGAAGACATTTGGTTAGACAAATTATAATTTTGATGAAGATATTATCCATTGTGAATGTGGATTCCATGTGTATTGTCTACTTGGTAAGTGTGGAGACAATCTATCTCAAAGGTTTTTTTTTTGGTTGGAATACTCTGACAACAAATATTATGGCTAAAGTTGCACTTAATAAATACTCCAAATTAGAGTGTAAAATATTTTGGAAGGAATTAGTATTTATTATATTCATCATATCTTTAATGCACGATGTCTATGGATGATGTGAAGCGGAAGATTTAGCGCAGATAGTGTCTTTTAATTCTGAAGATGGCTATTGTCGTACTACACATATACGTAGTATACAGTATAGCTGTGGTGGGTCTTTTGCCAAGGCCCAAAGGTTAACATCTGAAGTAGTTACAGAGATTTAATGTGCAAGAATTGAAGTTGCACACGTGAATCCATCAAGTTTTCGAAACGTGTATGTCATGATGGATGAGTTTGGAGTACTCGCTCTTGGACAGGAACCAGGCATGACGATGACGTTAGTAGGTTTGGACTTGCTGGCCGCGCCTCTGCATGCTTTGCCTCGATGAGCATGCAAAACAGAGTCGGAGCTGTTGTCTGTCGTCACACGACCTCATGTTCCATGGGATGGATGATCACGGCGTGGGCGTGCTACTGCTGACTTGGAAGGTTGAATGAATGGCTCTCGAGAAAAAGGTCCTGTAAACTAGGGTCTTGTTTACGTGTTAGAATTTTTTTAACTTTGTTACTATAACATTTTCGTTTGTATTTAGTAATTATTATCTAATTATAGACTAACTAGGTTTAAAAGATTTATTTCGTAATTTATAATTAAATTATACAATTAGTTATTTTTTATTTATATTTAATACTCTATATAAATAGTTAGACATTGATGTGATATAGAGAGAGTAAAAAAAATTTAAAATTTAAAGTGCATCTAAACAAGTCCAGAGGTTTGCACCCTCCGTGTGCTGCTTTGCACCCAACCTCCGCTCAATGCGAGAGACGAAGAAATAAGAAAGAAATGGCCCCAACAGCAGGAACAGCAAAGGGTGTCTGGCATTATTCCTCGTTGCTCCGACAATTGAAGGTTGTGTTTATGTTGACACCGTTTTTTGACACGTGTCAATATGGACCGAAAACTGTGCTGATCGGTAAGGGAGTGGTTCTTCTCCAGCGTTGATTCTGAGTTGACCGATGGATGAGTGCCGATAAAGGACATGTTGATCTCGTACATTGCCGATGAAGCCAGAGGGCTGTTGCCGATAGAGATTGAGGCATGGTTGCCGATGGAAAGCGGAGCTGAAGGACATGGAAAGCGGGTCTGAGCCATTATTGATGGGTTGCCGATGGAATCTACAGGGATGAAGAGCATGCCGGTAGAGTTTTCATCGTAAAGCAATGGATAAGGGAACTGGCGATATTTATGCCATTATTTTATTAGCTTATTTTTGAGTCCGACCTTGGTACGAGTCGTTATTTTTATTCCTTAGAGATAAGACTTGTTTAGGTAATACTTTGTCGTGTCTGTTTAGGACTCATAGTACCAGGGTATAAATATGTACCGAAAGACAATGAAAAGGGAATCATCATCAATACAACAAGCCTACTATTTTTATCTACTTTCCAAGCAATCTACTTTTCGGCGACTTCGTCATCAGTACTTTTTTCTTTTCAACGAGTTCTTTCAAGAGTCGACGGGCTGCATCAACTTGATCTCCGGCGGCCTTGCAGGTTCCGCTTTTATCGAGCAAGATTCAGGCTTTGACGTCCGAGCGTATCGCTGTCGTCTCGTCTGATCTGTTCAACAGTTATCGAGTATCATCTGAGCTTTGACGTCCGGGCGTATCGCTGTCGTCTCGTTCAGGTTTTATTCAAATCTATCATCCTTGTCGATTAACAGGTCAAATCGACTGGCACGCTCCGGATATCGATTGTGGGTATTAGCCCGGTGTGTTTGCAGATATAATTTTGCATCAACAGTTTAGTTACCCAGAAATCATCTCAAAATTTACTATACAGAATTCCTATCATCCGTCACATCAAAATGCCGGCACATACATGAAGTACTAAATGTAGATAAAATCAAAAACTAATTGCACGGTTTTGTTGTACTTTATGAAACGAATATCTTGAGTCTAGTTATTCAAACTTTAGATAATTTTTACCAAATACAAACGAAATACTACAGTGCGCTGAGGTGACACGAGGTGACATTTTCTTTCAAAATTCGTGGGAACTAAACACAGCCGAAAACGACAAAAGGCCATAGTCAAGATTACTTTGTCTTCTGTAAGAAAGCAAAAGGAATAAGGGTTATCTCAATGATCTAAGGGCACACAATAAACAAAAAGGAAAAGGAAAAGAATTTTGGTTGGGGTTCCCTACCTTATCTTGTGCTATTTGGCTTTGCGCTGACAGTACTGTATTTGGCAACACAAACAGTAATAACATCTTAAGCGCAGGCACATTTCAGGGCACTCACAGACTGAAATTTTGGAGGTTCCTGCTTCCTATACGAGGACAAAATAGCTTGCGCACGGACGTACTGGCCCAGCGCTTATGGTTGTGCCATGAATTTCTTTGTCAAAGAATGGATAATGATGACGGTTTATACTAATATAGAAGATATGTGCATATACCGATGATGTGCACTCGCGTGGCCTTTCATGTTTAATTTTATTCACCCCACAAATTCAGCTAAGAGTTTGCATCTTATTATACTAAGATTGTAAGATGTATGCTTGTCGTGATGCCAAAAAAAAAAGAGTGGATACAACACCCACCGGTGCATACCAACCACAGTTCACAGATGATTGACACTTATCCACCAAAATAATGATCACATGGATGCCTCTGTAGCTGGTTTGTAGCTGATACACATAGGTGAGACGTTCTCTTGCATCTTCTAAAAAACTCTTAGATTTGCTAATAAAGCTACTTGATTTGATTATAAGAGGTATATAATTTTTAATCCTAGATTTCCTCACAGTAGTCTGCATTCTAGGGAAGAAAGAGCTTTAAAATACAAATCTTATGATACATTTTTATGCTATACATGTATATTATTTGTCTAACTATTTTTCATGACTACTTTAGATATTCTTTTAAAGCCTCCATGCATGCTGTCATCACGAGACGTACTAATTAACAAGAAGGCAAATCTTACAAATTCTCACAAAAAAAGGACATCATTGGTACAACGTACAACTCTGAAATTTAGGTTGGAAATAGATAGAAACCAAATTCTACTCTAGCTACGAATCCTAGCTCTAAGAAATCCACATGCTTGTTAGACCTGAGAAAAATCTGCTAGGTAGACTCTAACCACTTTCCAAAAGTAACCACATGATGCGGTCCCAATCACTACACGGGTATATATTTGTCAAAAGCACGGAGCTAAGCACAAGAGATGCGTCCCAAATACTAGCCTCGGTCGTAGATTTGACTGTCGGCGGAAAGAGAAGAGATATCGGCAGAAAGGAGATACTCCTAGTGATGACCAACAACAACAACGAAGGCTGCGGAGTTGAGCGCCAACTGTGATCAGAGGAGAACTGAACGAAGGTGGTGTAGCCGAGCGAGAGGGCCAAGACATATTTGTCGGTGCAAACTATATCGTCCTCGATGATATGCATATGTCTCCTTGCGCCATTCTACAAGAATCTGCACACCTGAAAAATGAAATCCTTCAATTGCTTGCTAACGTGCCGTGCATGGCATGATGGATCGGAGGGTCACGCACGGAAAACATGCATATTTAAATTAAAGGCCCCTTAATTCCGTACAGGAACATGTCTTAATGTAAAATATTCCTGGCTTGTCTCCATAAGAGCTTGCATTTAGTATTCCCGCGCGGCGCCCTAGCGAATGGACGAAACACATTTTTTTTTTAGCTGTACCAACACACATTCATGCATGTTCCGAGGGATGATGACTGATGACCACAGTGGAGTGGAGTACGTGCTAATACACCTCTGCTGACTTGGAAAGGTCACGCTGAACTCAATGATCGTGTCTTTTGGTACAGTACAGACCTTGGTCACTTGGACTATTTTAGACGACAGCTCCAGCCCCGCACAGCCTTGCTGAAGTTTCTCTATACTCTTGTGCAACACACTAACACTGAGTTGGACAACACTATCGTCAGTGGCTGTGAATTTCACCAAAGCGCCAGTTACCTCTGGTGCCCAATAATGCTTAGATGTGGCACTCCGTGCCAAATATATTAGCATCAGTACTCAACTACTCTACTCATGTACAATTATGTCTTAGTATTCTGTTGTAGTGCCAATTCTCCCTCTGGAAACAGGGACCATTTCCATTTCTGTATCTAAAGACTGCCCTGCACAAACGCCGCGTCCTAACCGGAGTCCAGAGCAGCTCGAGGCAGTCCAGCTCCGTCAACAATGATGTTCCGCAGGCAGGCCAACCACCCGAGTCCACAACATCTATAGGCGTGTTTGGTTACTGCGCCTGGCCCAACCAGGCTGGTTTGGAGCCCAAAAGGCAGTGTTTAGTTTGCTGGCCAGCGCTCCGGGCCAGGCTTCATCGGGCCAGCCATACACCCGAGGCCTGGCTAGGGGCGAACGGCCAAATCGGCCGTTCACCTGGGGCCAGGCTTGCGCCAGCCCGTGGCCGTGGGCCCAGTTGGCCCGAGCTGGCCAGGTATATAACCCGTGCTCTCAACGCCCCCCAACCCTAGTCCGGCCACTGTTCACTCCTCCCCCCCCCCCGAGCCACAGCTCTCGCTCTTGCTCTGCTTCTCCCTCGCGCCTGCCGTCGTCCCTCCTCCCTCCCTCCTTAGTGTTCCGGCGGCCGGCGGTCACGCAGTGGTAAGGCAACGCCCGCCGTCTGTCATTCTTCCCTTCTCACTCGCCTTCATGAATTTGTGCTCATCCTGTTGTACGTTTCTTTGTTCGATTTGTATCGATTCACCTATGATCACCTGTGATCTGTAGCTGAGCTTTAGGGAATGGTTGATGATGTTGCGGATCTGGGTGGCACACCCTTTGTTGTGCGGGCCGATCTAGAAAATGGTTAGGGTTTCGATTCATACTGCTATGAACTACATCCTAGTTGTTGGGCTAGCCTTGGTCTTGTTTGTTGGTTAGATTCATTCCATTGTCACCGTATCTGGGTAGCGCACCATGTGTGACGCAGCCGATCCATCTGTTTGAGCTCAATGTCTGAACTTTGTTGTTACATTGCATGTTTAGCGCCATGGATCCGGTTGCTAGGCGTCGTCAGCTGATCCGTAGGGCAGGTGCTTTGGTTGCTGTCATCTCGGCATGGATGTTTGTCAGGTTCAGGAGACTCTCTAACGCCAGGGAAGGGATTTGCTATGGTTCTTTGACTGCCAGAGACCGAGAAAGGGCCCATAACCTTAGGTTCATCTATTACACCACAGATCACCATTGTCTAGAGGTTCTTAGGATGAGGAGAGAGCCCTTCTTTCGGCTGTGTGACCTGTTTCATAGTAGGCATCTGCTGAGGGACAGCTACCACACCAACATAGAAGAGCAAGTTGCAATGTTTCTGATGATTGTAGGCTACAACCAGAGATTCAAGGTCCTCCCACCTATCTTTAGGCATTCCCTTGAGACCATCAGCAGGTACTTTCATGAGGTATTGTATGTTGTTGGTGAATTGAGGTCAGAGATGATAGTACCACCCTCCACTGCAGTACACCCTAAGATCAACAGGTCTAGAAGATGGAACCCTTGGTTTAAGGTTGGAGTCCTACTCTGCTCATTTCTATAGTCTTTGTTTGGTGTGTCTTGTCCTCACTATAATGTTTTTCTAGAATTGTGTGACTGCAATTGATGGGACACATGTGTTAGCAAAGGTTCCATCTAGGCAGAGGGGAGCTTTCATGGGGAGAAAGCACACAACCACACAGAATGTGCTTGCAGCTGTGGATTGGGACCTTAGATTCACTTATGTCCTGGCTGGTTGGGAAGGATCAGCTCATGATGCAAGAATTCTAGATGATGCTTTGGCTAGGGACGATGGCCTTAGGATTCCACAAGGTATACCATTTTAGCTGCATTATTTATCCCAGCCCTTAGACCCTTCTTCCATGTTGTAATACCTGGCATCGTATCTTTGTTTCTAGGCAAGTTTTGTCTGGTGGATGCTGGTTATGCTGTCAGGCCCGGTTTTCTTCCACCATATCGAGGCACAAGGTACCACCTTAGAGAGTATGGTGTCAGGAGCCCATAGAATGCTAGAGAACTGTTCAACCTGAGGCATTCTTCTTTGAGGACCACCATTGAAAGGGGTTTTGGGTCATTGAATTGAAGGTTCAGGATCTTGGACAACAAGCCACACCATCCATACAAGACCTAAGTGAAGCTAGTTTTAACTTGTTGCCTCTTGCATAACTGGATCCTTAGGTATGGTGCTGATCCCATCATTTCCTCTGAGGCTGATTGGGTAGCAAATCCTGTTAACCCTGCTGGCCCTGGTGACAATATTGTGGACAACCAGGCTTGGGCTGCTATGAGGGATGAATGGGCTGAGCAAATATGGCAGACTAGGAATGGTCCCAATTAGTTGATGTAGTATGCAGCAGTATGAGTTGTAGACCTGATGTACCTTTCCCTTTATGTTTCACTAAGACCATTCCCTAAGGCAATGATGCCTTTTTTATTTGGACATCTGATGTTATGTTATGAATTTGGTCTGTGATAATTTGGTCTGTTCTTATGCAACTGTCATGTCATATTCTTGTTGATGTTGCTATTTTATTCAAGTAGCTATTGCTATTTTATTCAAGTACCTATTGTTGTTTCATTCTTGTTGATGTACCTGTTGGTGACTCATGTTCTCACACTCTCATTTTGTCTGAATTTTATCCTACTGACACTAACATAGTAGACATGAATGAGTTGGGTGAGTTTAACCCCTTTGAGGATGAGGTTGAAGCCAACCACTAGCACCAGGCTGAGGAACCAGCAGCAGTCCCCCTAGCAGAACAATGCTCAAGCTGCCAGGTTGATTTGGACTCCTCTGATGTCTGCACACATCTTGGAGAAGTTCTCAGAACTGGTAGCATCTGGAGTGAGGACTGACAAGGGGTTCAAGGATCACCATCTGAACGCTGTTACTAAAGACCTTTCTACCTTCATCAACCAGCCAGTGTAACACACAGATCCACACCACCTGCGCAAGTGGCGTACCAAGTGGGTCAAGATATGCAGGCTCAATGACCTAAGTGATGCAAACTGGGATGAAGACGTCTGCATGATCACCATGGACCCTCAGCATTATCAAGGACATGTCTTTGTAAGCTGGCTGACTTTGTACCTTGTTCACATGTAACTGTTGACTTGAATAATGAAGTTGTGTCTCTAACAGTTCTGTTTATATTTTGCAGACACACCCCAAGGATGTAGAATTTCTGAATGTGCCCATCATCAACTACACCTACATGCAGAATGTGTTTGGTGGGGGTGTTGCTACTGGTAGGTTTGCCATGGGTTCAAATGAGCCTGTTGGGCAGCCAAATGAGGAGGAAATCATTGACCTAGAACAAGAGGCTCGGGCAGTAAAGAAAGAGAAACAGGAGGCAGCAACATCCAAGAGGGACAAGGGCAAGGCAGTCCTTGAGGATGACAGGAAGGACAAGAAGAGGAAGAAGCCTCTAAGTGAGGATGATGTTACTCTGCTGATAGGGATGAGAGATGTTGTTTGGAGTGTTGGTGCTGCCATCAGTGAGGGCAATCACAATGAAGCTTGCCCTGGCATCTATGAAGCAGTCATGGCAGTCCTAGCTTTGAGAAGTCAGACTTGATGGTGTGCCTGAACTACCTCATGAAGAACAAGGGGATAGCACTGGTGTTTGTTGGGATGAAAGCTGATGACAAGGCTCTCTTGCTGGCTCATCACCTGGCAGAGGCTAGGGCCAAGATGGCCTTCCAATGAATAAGGAGCAGTAAAGACCATGGATGGTGTGGCTAAACACAAAGACAACACAAGATTGGAGCAGGCCTATTTTGACTATCCTAACATAGGATGTAACTGTAGGTTCAGTATAATATAAATAAGATGAGACAACAACATTCATGATAGTTGCCTTATCATCTTTATGAGGGCTGTTATGATATGCCAACTACATGTTAGTTGCCTATCATAGCTTGTTGTTCCAATTAAATTCTGTCTATGTAAATAGCCTAACATTCATCTGATGATGTGATCCTGTTGGTTTGAGGAGTTAATGTTAGTTCATGGGTTCATGTTTGGTTTCATTACTGTCATTACTCTCAATTTCTGAGTTTGCTGTTATGAGGTGTCAAACATGTGTACTTCTCAATTTCTACCAATGTTAATTGTTGTTAGTTCCTTATTTTGTTTGCTTTAAAAATATGTAGATGAAGTTCCAGGCTTATGCTGTGTTCGAGGGGTTCAATCCTGGTGTGTACAACTCCTGGGCTAAATGCAATCGAGAGATCACCAAGTACTCAGGCAACCTGTACCAAGGCTTCCCAACCTATGCAGAATCTGTTGAAGCATTCCAGAAGTACCAGGACCATAAGGCACGTGCTAAGGGAGTACATGATGCAATTGCAGATGCTGTCAAAGCAAAGGAACATAAGAAGATTGCAATTGCCATTGCTAAGAAAGACTTGATCATTGCAGCTCTGGTGGTGATCGTGTTTGTCCAACTTTTCATTATTTGCAAGTACTGATGTAATAGGCTAGCTTTGAAACATTTGATCAAATGAAGACAAGACTTGTAGCTGTATTGAAATTAAACTTGTAGCTATGATTCAACTTCAGCTCACACGGCTAAAACAGTATGCCTGAACAATTAAAATTGAAGCACTGAAGTGCATGTCTTCTTAGAAAAGTGCTTTTCTTTCAAACTGAATTAAACACTTCAAGCACTAGAAGCATTGATGTAACACTTTGAGTTCACCAGAAATAAATGTATGCATTAACAAGCTGGATTAACAAGTAAACAAGATATCTTAAACATGAACTAACTCAAAAATTTAAAACCAACACAGACTCAGACATGATCAAACCATAACTAAGCATAACTTAGCATTACTGACCAAGTAGTTTTCACAAGCACCAGTTCAGCATTACTGACCAACTATTTACATATGATGTGACTTAGAACTACACAGTTTGGGCACATTCAAAATTTGCCAACCTAGGGCAATGGTCATCCCAGTTCAGTTCAGCCAAAACGACATCAGATGGCAACACATGCCACTAACTGCCTGCATCAAACTAACATGACTACTACCACCATTACCAGTGCTTCAAGTTCCAGACCACAGACACCATCAAACCAAGGAGACACTTCAACTACTACCAGCTATAACCAAAATACCACCAGGACGTCCATGTCTTGACAGCTGCTTGACGACGTCCTTGTTGGTGGTGCGCCATCACTTCTTCATGGCCACAAAGATGACTGCAGCCTGGAAGGCAATGACTCCAAGCAGACAGTACAGCAGGTTCATCAGCTTGCTCTTGTCGACAAGAGCATAGGCCGCCTTGCGCTGATAGGTGCCACAAACTTCTTCAACAACTCGCTTGGTGTGAGCGGCATCTTCTTTCAGCTTTTCTTTCTCCTTCTTGGCCTCCTCGTTGAGCTTCAGTGCCTCGATCAGATGGTCATGGGCCTCCATTTCGATGTGCATGGTAATGTTCAGATCCTTCCAAAGCTTCTTGAATGCCAGCTGAACACGCTCCCGCCATGGCTCCTCCCACCACTCCATGTACTGGCACCTCCTAGCCACGTCCTGAACAATTAGTCATGAACAAGAGTAAAGACTCATTCAGTTATTTAGTTCATCAGGTACAGAACAATCAGTCATGAACAATAGTAAACAGTCATTCAGATATTCACAACATCAGGTACTCCACTATCAGTAATGAACAAGAGTAAGCAATCGTTGATTCATTCATAACTTCGGGTACTCCACAACCAGTAATGAACAAGACTAAACATCCATCCATTCATAACATCAGGTACTAATTCAAGGAAGAAGTTCATACAAACCTTGATCGGGCATGCCAAGAAACGCCTCCCAGTGTGCCTGCCACCCCATGCCTTCTTCAGAACAACATGGCGACCAAGGGAGCACTTGTGAATCCTCACAATGCCCAGGTCCAACCACTCGTTTTCTGAAACCGCCGGTGGGATCTTGGCATTGCTGTCACCCTAGAACGCATTGGGGGGGAATGTGTGTCAATGAAAGGGAAACAGGGCAATCAAAGGTGCATCAATTGATTTCACATGGGACCAAACCCTAGATTAGGGAGTAAGCATATAGGTATGGCAATCTTGCTACAACAATCGTTCATCACAGCATGGAGAATCGACAGATTTGACAAGCAAATCAATTTAAAAACCTAACTCAAGGAACCGTATGCCCAATCGAAACCATAATGACGAAGAGGAATGGAACGGAGCACAAACCTTAGATTCCGACGAGCCGCTGGTGTGGTCGGAGGAGTCGCCGGAAGCGGGGCCACCAAGAGTAGTCGAGCGGCTCCTCGAAGATGAGGAAGGGGCGACGAACGCGCGGATGGCTCGTTGACGCACGGGCAGCCGGGGCCTCTAGTGCAGCGCTGCAGCTCGCAACGCATGGCCCTCTGCGACGAGGCCTCGTCGTTCATGGCTACGGCGGCGGGGACTCGACGGAGACGGACGCGAGGGGGACGACGAAGACGAGGCGACGGATGCGAGGGGGACTGAGAGTGAGGGATGAGAGGGGTGACCGAGAGGGTGACTGAAGGAGAGGGCGTGCGACGGGTTTTATATAGGAGTACGGGATAGGGAGGGGTACCTTCACCGGATGCCTGGCCAAGTGAAGCGTGCCAGTGAACCAAATAACGCTAGACTTGGCTCCAATGGGCCAACCAAGCTACTGTGCAACAAACTAAACAACGAAGCAAGTTGGGCCAGGCCAGATTTACCAGCAAACCAAACAACAGTCCGTGGCTTCAATTACACAGGCCATGGCTAGCCAGGCCACCTGGAGCTAGCCAGGCTTATTTGGGCTGAAAACCAAACACGCCCTGTTGCCAGTCTAGAGAGACGAGTTGGTTCACGTCTCAGCGTCATAACCCCAGATTGCCGGTCGATCAGTATCGAATCATCAGTCCCAAGACGACATAGCTTGATCCTGTCACTGCTGAGCTCAAACACAAGGACGGACGGCGACGAAACGATCAGTCCACGGGTCTCATTACCTGCCACGGCGGCTTCAGTCAGAGAGAGCTTTCTGCTTGGTTCTTGCCTCAGAGTAAGATATCATCCTACCAAATGACTAACCCTGTAGGGTCAAGTCAAAATCAACTTAAACAAAAGGTAGAGAACACGAGCACAGCAAGCACCTTTGTATAGTTGTCACTAGAGAGTAGAGACCAACAGAGCGAAAACAAAACAGAGCTCATGTTCGGTCCGCAAAACTGAAAACGACGACATGGATTGAGACTCGTAATGGTTCAGTAACAAGCCGAAATTCAGATTGAGACTCGGTAATGGTTTAGTGACAGCATATATAGATTCTTAATGCATCCGCCGCGATTCAACACAAGCACATGGAATGGAGTGAAGCACAAGATGCGTCCCAAATACTAGTACGGCCAATAAAAGGACCCAATGCTGGCAAGTGGCAACGTGAGCCTGAAGATAATCAGTCAATACACGGCAGGTAGCTGAGATGGAAAGTTCGTCCCAGGAAAGGGGTGATGAGTGGCTACAGACCAAATATACTGCCGCAGAAGGCTCGTGCCAAGTTGAGCTGGAAAATGAGCAGCTCAGATGAACCAATGAACAAACACATGTAAGAGAGAAGTGCCTCGGCACGAATGGTAGAGTAGGGTAACTCTGAGTTGTTCACCTAAATATTCACACAATTCCAACAAGAAGGTTCCTTTTGAACCCGTCTTCCCCCACCCACCCCAATTCTTGAATAATTGTGCACACATTCACAGCAGCTGGGCATCCTAGCATTCCCTGATCACATGAGTATTATTTCTGGAAAGGACAAGGATCTACAACATGCTTGTGTGGAAATTTAATACAGTATTATTAACACCTTGAATTGCTCAATATTAAATATTGTGGTGAACCATGCTAATCATGCATGTGATTCACTTATTCGGTAGGATCCTTTGTATGATACAGGGGACAACACGAACTGTCGAACAGTGCAAACAGGCGATACCGCACTACGGCAGCACATCCATAGCAGAACATGTTCTGAGTTGGCGTCACCACTTTAGGAACCAAAAGTTCCAAACCAGCCAAAATTTAAAGATTAGATAACCCCAATACCATAGGGTATGGCAAAATCATTGCGCGAGTTAAGCACAGAACCAATCCAAGCACATTGAGATGTTACTGCCACTCATTTCATAAAAGTAATCCGAATAAGAGTAGATTCCAAAGCGTGGCTCCCAGGTCCTAATGGAAGATAAATCCAACCAGCCACAGCGGGAAAAGGATCGGGGAACATAGTACACCATGCCAGGCTCTGGGAAAGAAAAAGGTTGCTCCATCTGAAGTTCACCGGAAAAACAGTGTAACTTTCCTTGGGACTGGATGTCGGCATGAGCACATTGGACGGCTCACAAAATCTGCTAGAGTTCCTTTAAACTAAAATGGAGCAAATAAAAAAAGGGAGGAATTTGCACCCATGATTAGTTGGTTCTATAGAAGTGGTTAACCTGTAACTTTCATTAGAAATACGGTGCAATGCAAAGTAACTACAAATGTTCAGACAGATATTCACCAGGCAGTGGAAGGTCAGACAAGCTACATTAACAAAGGTAACCGAAGATACAAACAAAGCGAAAGCACGGATAAGACACGGGCAATGGAAGTTCAGAAAACACCACATGCACTCAAGTAGAAATCCCAGCTTAGCACCCAGCCAACAGCCGAATGCACCTTTACATGCTGTGGAAGGAAAGGACAAGAATTAGAGAAATAAACAGAATTGAAGAAAACTAGTATAACAGGTTAACAGGTGCATGGTAAATGAGAACTTTTGGTGGTTGCCAAGGCAGATGCCACAGTTTTGTTGAAATTAAAGCCCTGCTTCAACAGTGCACGTCCAAAAGTTCCAGTAAACTGTCCATGGAATACCCAGTGACTGGTTGGGACACATAGAAGCACATTATAGTGGACCTCTAATCATATGGGAGGAAAATGATCAAATCAAAGGGAGCTATGGTTTTCTATGAGTATCAGTTATTAAAGGGTAGGGCCACTGGGAAGTACACTCAACAACAACAACAACATAGCCTTTTGTCCAAGCAAGTTGGGGTAGGCTCCACTGGGAAGTACACTAACAATCTAAAAACTTATCTCTTTTTTTTAGGGAATCTAAAAACTTATCTGGATCATTTGCTCTAAAAAACGAAAACAGGTTCCTGCTTCGTAGGCCTGAATGATATATTCATATTGCACATAGGCACAGAGCTATCCTTGATTTGTGACAATCAAGGATAAAATTCTCCTATCTTTCATGTCAAAACTATATATAAAAAAAAACTCAAACTTTACAACCTAAAGTAAATACATAATTTAGCATGCAATAACTTTCTCCTGCACTGTTCGAGAAAACAAGCATGCATAAGTTTCAGTACTGCATGCCAAAAAGATGCCTATATCACAGCGAAAATGAAATTAAAAAATATCATATATGATGCGCAACATATATACAACAGAATGTGCAGCATTAATGCCTTAACCAAAGACTGGACAGGTACATGACAAACTATTGAGAAACAATTCCATAGCTGAATGCTGATGCCCATCATACAACAACAATAGAACCAAAATGGGACATTTTAATTCTATATGCTCACCTGAATCCAAGAGGACTTCACAATGCATCAACGAGGTCAAGTATCTGCAGAAATTGCACCAAATCTAGATATTAGCCTAATTAATCACAAAGGGTACATGCTTTTTTTTTCATTAAAGCCATCGTAAAAATCAATGAGAAGGATGCAGTAAATTAAAACCATTAAAACTTTTGAGAACAATTTTCAGTTTTTCAGGCAGTAACTTATAAGAAAACATTGGCCCACAGCTTAATACCACACAGAAAATGAAAACTCAGCTAAAGGAATCTAAGTGTAAGCTGGCCCTTTCATTGATGAAAACTGTGATACATAAACTAATTGAATTTTTGGATAGGAATAATGATTGCCAGCAAGTTATCTCGCAAATATGAAAATATAGTGCAGCAGGTAACATTTGTGATGCTTAATATATTTTTCTATTTTATTAGGCATAACAGAAAAGGCCGAGTTATATCAACATTTTCAACTAGTTAATGTCAGCTACTTGTTATTTAATCCCAGCTGGGCAGGTGGGGGGTACCATGCCGAAGGCCGGTGGACATGACGTCCTCAGTGGCCACCACATGCAGATCCACCAAGGCGGTGACATCAAGTGCTCGCGACTCACGAGCATGGCTGTATTGGGGCTGGGGCCACAAAGCAGGGGAGAGCACCAACCAGCAATTGGATAAGGTGGGAGCCTAAGAATAAGGAGTGGCCATTCAGACTTGGGCTTGGGCTGCTTTGACAGGCCTTTCTGTCCAATGCTAGGCTGGTAGGCCCGGGTATATATGTAAGTGTATGGCACATGCCTAGGCGCACCTAAGCTCAAGGCGGAGGTCGGTGGGTTAGCACCTAGAGAGCACCTAGAGCCTTCCATAACCTTGATTTAATCACAAAAACTTGTGACATGACATCACTCATTCTATAAAATTTAACCAGCCAGTGAAGAACATATGTTGAAGTTTGCATATATTGAATATTGAATATAAATGCCAAGGGGGGCATAACGGTTCAGGTAACTAATATTATCATCTACTTTTAACAAGGGGAGGGATGAATCAAGATCCATATCCAAATCAGAGGAGACCAAGGCACACCCAATATGAGATGTCCATCTCTAATTCAATCCAGTGAGACTGAAGAATGGTCCAAACAATCAATTAAAGTCCAGCATCCATCCAATTACCTAACATTGGGAAACAGTTAACATCAAGAAACAGTTGAGAACACTTTAAGAGAAAATTCCATGCAAAGAGGGGATCCCCCTGCTGTTTCCGCCCATTTTTTTTAAAAAAAAATCCAACGTGTAAAATCATAAGAGATGAGTAGAAAATGAATTTCTAGCCAAACTTATCTAATTGTAACTAGATTGAGTCAACCAACACTTCTAACCATCGGTTGAATCAATCCAAGCATACAAGCAATTGGGGGCAGAACCACTGCAGCTTCACATGCAAATGCAAATGCAAGCTCCTGTAAATCTGTAATAGATTGCAGATCTAGCGGCACACCCACCTGAGGTTCCTATGCAGTAAACAACCCATTGAGCCTATAGTTGTCCAAACAGCACGAGGCCCTATTTTGGCCAATGGCCTTATGCTAATCGCACCCATGCCTCGGCTGTTACTTGGCCCGTTGGGCTGCACAGGCACAGCCCTTACAACCTTGGCCTGTTGCTGCCCAACACATTGCTAGGCCTTGCGTCGTCTCCTCGCCCCAGATTCCCTTTCTCCTTTCCACCCGCTGTGCTGCCCTCTTGTCTGCTGCTGTATGCTCTCCACTTCCCTTTCCTCTGTGCTCTTTGGCCCTCGCCTTCTCCCCAGATCTGCTCTATTACAACACCCCAGTCCTCGCCTTCTCCCCAGATCTGCTCTATTACCACATAACAATACCTCTTTCTTTTAAAGGCAAACCAAGGGTAAATCTACAATTGAAAATTTAATTCAGGTGCTCCCAGCCAAATGTTCTGATAGGCAAAGAACAAACATAAAGTACTGATCAATTGATGGTAAGGAGTGAAAATAAGGTTTCAGAATTAGTTGCTTTCACCAATCTCAAAACTTAATAGAACCAAATGGACTAATGACAGAGCGTGTAGAATAGTAGAATACATGAAGCCTAAATTGTAGAGCTTCAGTAAGAAAAACTGAAGCAAGGAGAACAGACATAGAGTTGAAACATAGTTACAGCAACCCTACATGGGCAATCTTCTTTACTAAAAAAGGCCTATAGTCACTAAACCTAGTTTTCATTTCATACACCAGGTTGTTCCACCAAACAATCAATTTCAAAGTATTGTAATACCATATGAAGCGGACACCTTAAAAGATAAACTGAACCAAATACAGTATAGAGGGAAACGTAACTGCAACCCTTGCTAAATATTTCTATTCAAGTTAGAATGACTACTTAATTGTGAGAGTTACAAATAGATGTTAGTAAGATCTCATACAGCATGTGTGTTGCAAGCGGTGTCTATTTTGGCATGTAATCAGTAGTAGTTAAAACTTAAGGCTTCACGATGTTTGTGGTTGCTTGGTTCTGAGTGCAGCACATGCAGCATGCTAAACCCTGTGCGTTCAGATGTGGTGATGCATTTTTGGAAGTTCCTGTTTTCATGGTTAAAAAAACTCTGAACACTTGGTTGCTGTGAGTGTGACGCAATAAACTTTGGCTCCCCGTCATGGATAAAAGAAAGAATGACTACTTATAGTTGGAAGCAGAATACCCCAGAGTTAGTCAGAGCCAATTCGTCGATAGTAGATTTGTTCCGCACATTGTCCTATTCTGCCGTTATTGTGAGCTAAATTTTGGTGCATTTCAAATGGATAGTAAAGGCCCTATGACATGCACAACATGTAAATATAGGAGTATAATTCAGTTACCCTTGTGCTCCTCAGCAGCGTCATGGTACTCGGCCTCCTCCTCCGGCACGGGGTGCAGCACATCCTCCGCCCCAACCGTGGCCGACAACCCGCCGGACGCCTCCCCAGCCTCGGCGGGGCCGTCATCGGGGAAGCGCACGACGACGACAGGGCAAACGCAGTGGTGCACGCAGTAGTCGCTGACGCTGCCGAGCCTGCCCTTGCTGGTCCTCCTGGCGGCGCCGAAGCCCTTGCTCCCCATGATGACGGCGCTGAGCGCGAGGCGCTCGACCTCGAGGCAGAGGCGCTCCTTCATGTCGTGGTCCCTGACGATGTGGATCTTGTATGGGATCCCGGCGTCCTTGAGCGGCCTGGCGAAGTCGTCCGCCTTGGACGCCGTGAACGCGTCGTAGTCGTCGTCCATCCTGCTCGCCGCGGCGGCGGCGTCGGGGGCGTCGGAGGAGGAGTCCTCGGCGGCGGCGGGGGTGTTGTTGCTAGGGTTGGGGAGGGAGACGTCTACGGCGCCCCAGTCGGCGCCGTAGAGCACGGAGGTGGGGCGGACGTGGAGCAGGATGACGGCGTCCCCGGGGCGGAGGTAGTTGGCGACGGCCCAGCGCACGGCGTAGGCGGACTCGTCGGAGAGGTCGACGGCGATGGCGATGCGGCGGTGAGCGGTGCCCAGCGGCGCGACGGCGGCGGCTGCGGAGAAGAAGACGCCGGGCGACTCGGGCTGCAGCGACGCCGGCGGCGGGGGACGCGGCGTCGGCGCCTTCACCGGCGGCGGCGCCGCCGCCAGCGGCAGGTCGGCGACTGAAGAGGGCGCAGTGGGAGCCTGCATCGCGGGATCTTCTGCGGCGGCGATCGCTCTGGGTCTGGGAGGTCGTCGGGGTCGTCGGGGTCGTGGGGACTGGCGACGACTAGGGGTACTAGGGAGGGAGAGGAAGGGGAGAGGAAGGTACTGGAAGGATCTGGAATGCTTGGACTTGAAGTCGGGCAAGGAGTTTCCGCTGGGGGTGGGCGAGTGGATGATAAACTTGTCACGATCTGGAATGGACGAGGTCACGAGGAGCTTTGTCTGGTTGCATTGGAGTGGAACTCGACGGCCTAAGGATTCAGGACAACGACGCCGCCCAGATCCAACGGCTTTGGACAATTGGACCAACTTGGCCAGCTTGTCGCTCCTGTTTCGTCATTTCCTATACTAGGTAACATGCCGCTGTTTTGTTTGATATAGACGAAAATAGAGATATGTACCAAAATGCCTCTGTTTTGTTTGATTTTCTTAGACAAAAGGAAGAATTATATTATACGATAGATATGTACATCAAAACATTTACGGGTACCCCAAATTACAATAAAGTACACACTGTGAAAAACAGAACTCGAGATCTAACCTGTTAGAAGCTTTGCAGTATGGATGACCGCACAGGCAAACACTCGTAACGAAAGACGGTATGAGAACAGATATCCAATGAACGACGGGCAACATTCATGTGGGAGGAACTGAGGATCTTCTTCTTTCTGGTGTCTTCCTTTTTCTTCTTTCCGCCACCGAAGATTAAGGAAGACTGATCTGAAAATTGTTCTCCCTAGTCCTTCATTGTGGCCAGATCTAACCACAGCAAAACGAAGAAGAGACTGGAGAAAAGTATTCCATGGCGGCGACATCATCTCCGCCTTAATGCCGCCGTCCGGAAATAAAAGTCTCCATGTCGTCACGTCGATAAAGATGTTGACGCCGAAGTTGTCGCCTTCATTTTCAACGGAGCTGTCATGGAGAAGAC
Source organism: Bothriochloa decipiens (assembly GCA_023333625.1). Lineage (NCBI taxonomy): Eukaryota > Viridiplantae > Streptophyta > Magnoliopsida > Poales > Poaceae > Bothriochloa > Bothriochloa decipiens. Next base: position 10,719,015 of record CM041631.1, on the reverse strand, counting down.
GATTCCAACCTTCCCCTTCACCGTCACCAGAGAGGAGAAGGAGAAGATAAATCACCATTACCAAACAATTTGGCATGAAGAGACATTAACTCTAAAACTTGATCTAATAAGAAAAACTTATTGAAAACAATGGATCCCCACTCCCTTCAGCCCCCGATGTGATGTTGAAGGAGAAGGGAGGGGGACCAATGATGGAGAACAGGAGAGACCGACGGCGGCGGCTACTCTAGGTCTGTCGTGCAGCGTTTTGTTTGATCCTTTCCGTTGAACCCTTCAATACAGGGAGTAGGAGACACTCGGGGATAAATTGCAGCTCGCCGATACCGCGATCTCTCAACTTGTGGAGCGCAAAAATCATTTCATTACGCTGGCTTGGTCTGTGTTTTGTTCTAATCAGCGTGCACCAAATCCAAATTACTTAGCTTATCCTACATAGAGCTGAATATCGAGCCAGCTCAGCTTGTCATTGGCTCGCCTCTTTATGGCTCGTTATACAAACGAACCAGAAGACTAGCTTAGCTCGGCTCGTTAGCAAGCTAGAGCTGGCTTGTTAGGCGAGCCAAAGCAAAAAAAAAATATAGAGAGATTATAACCACAAATCAGAAACAAACACATCACATGCATATTTGAAATATACATACAAATTTTACAATAGAAAAAAATATGTATCACCTATGACTATGATCCATCATCATCCATTGATCGATTTCACTGATCCATATAATATTACTATTTATTAATGTCACTAATCCATATAATATTTATTGTATCTTGTCTTGTATGGCTTGCGAGCATCTCGCGAACTAACTCATTATAAAGCGAGAACTAGATTATTATAAAATGACTAGAACTCGAACCGAACCATTAACGAGTGAGTCGAGCGGGCAAGCAAGTCCAAACTTAATCAGCTGCAGCACTGTTTCCTCCACCACGCTCCACGTGATCAGTTTTGCAAAGCGCAAGGCTGCTAATTCCTGCTAAGATAAGTAAGGCCCAGCCAATCATTACAGTACGTTGCAGGAGGACCGCGACTTGGGAATGGATCGCATTACCCTTTCTTTGCTGGTGTGGTGTCAAAACTCAAAAGCGCACCGCACATTGCCAATCAGCATCTCCAGACCGCTCTTCGTTTCAGTTGCAACGAACATTCTGATAGCGGAATCGTCTAGTCTACCCACTACTGGCTGACGTATAACCATGGCTATCGACCTTTTTTTTTTTAAGAATCCTATGGTATCGGCTTTATTAGTTTATCCTGTTTGCCTACCTGAAATAGACTTGTAACCAACATTATAATCTACAGTAGTAGATCATCTTATTGCACCAAGGAAGATTTAACAAGAATAGTTTATCCTGTTTGCCTACCTGAAATAGACTTGTAACCAACATTATAATCAATCTACTGTAGTAGATTATCTTATTGCACCAAGGAAGATTTAACAAGAACAACAGTAAAGCAATAATAGAAGGGAACCATATACTAGGCAATAAGACATGAGGAAAGCCGGAACAGAACACCAAATCCAGCTACAGCCTTGTGTCTTCTAATTTTTCGTTTCAAGGATTTATTATTGCATTTAAGAGAATTGCGCTCTATTCGTTTGGTTGTTTCTGGTTGATGATTTGTTGTGAAAGAAAAATACTACAGAATCGTTGGCTATTTATTGATTTTTTATAGGATAAACCAAACATGCCTACCTATTTATTGGTTTCATAATAGAATTAAACACATCATCACAAAAACCAAACATGCCTACCTAGAGCTAGGGAAAACGAGCCTTCGCTAGTCTATGAGTGTCCACATTGGACCTCCTACCCTTATAAACAAACTTCAGTAATAGTTTTTTTTAATTACACAGTTCAATGCTGACGTTAACACGTACGCAGAAAGCAGAAGTATATACCTAGGCCGATTATTGTTAGTCTATTTGTGTGTAATGGGCCGGCTGGTGGGCTGATTCCACGAGTAGACAGGAACGCGGCCGTCGGAAGCAACAAATAAAACCGAGCTCTTCTGCCAACAATTGTAATAGTTTCTTCTTCTTTTTGTTTGTTTTCCCATAAAGGCTAAAAACCAACAGCAATAAATAAAGATCTTTGAACCTTTGACCCACTTCTACAAAATGAATATTTTCATCACCGAATTATTGATCTAATTTTGATTAAGAACCAGACTTTTCTTATTAGAATATGGATTATATATGTTTTGATTAATTAAACTATAAACTCAAATATTGATAAATTTGTTGTCCTAAATATCTCTAAGCTTTGATTTTTTGTGTTGGATCACAGATGGCTGCTCGTGGAAATAGAGGTAGAGGCCGTGGTGCTGGAAATCAACATGTAACCAATGCGGAATTGAGGGACATCCAGATGCAAATGATGCAGGCTATGACCCAGTTTGTGCAAGACTCTGTGATGAATATTGGTTCGTTATGTAATAAACAGGGTGATTATATTGTTTATAATTTATCAATTTATATGTGCGACTGATGCAGCTATGACCCAGTTTATGCAAGACTCTGTGATGAATATTAGTTCGTTATGTAATAAACGTGGTGATGATACTGTTTGTAATTTATCAACTTATATGTACGACTAATTCCTAGACGCATATAAGGCTTTTATATATTTTATTTTTATCCCTAAAAAATAGGGTGTGACAATAATAGAGAGCTATATCATGTCGTAGTTAATCACCATTTGACAGACCAATACTTGACATCAACAACTAACTCCTTGTCAATTTAAATTAAAAAAATTATGATTTTTGTAGATCTTCAATATTTTCAATATTAATAAAAATTTATATTATTTAAGGATGTCATGACCATCGTACAATAAACAAAAGTTTTTAAAAAATTATTAAAAATAAATATAAATTTATTCTATTAATAAATATTTGATATTTGCTATCAGACAATAATCAGCTAAACCCACCACGCCAAGAGCTCGCCGGAGATATCGCGCCAATTCGTGGCCATCCTCCAAGCCAGAACGCCGCCACAGAACCTGGAGCCACTACCGCCAGGACCACGACATACGCGGACGCGATGACAATGAGCACGATGACGAGAAGGACGAAGAGCAGGTAGGGCCGCTCGCTCCATCGCCCCATGATCCCGAGCGCAAACGGTACAGCAGCAGCAGCGCAGGATCCACACGTTGAACAGCAGCCCGCTCGCCGCGTCGGCGACCTGCGCGAACGACCACCCTGTTAGAGTAAATACGAACAGTTTCGTACTGTCTAACCACCACGACAGGTGTTAGTTTTATGTATTTTATATAATTAGTCCATAAGGTCTAATGTAATATATCTAATATTTCACTAATTATATTCTTTTTCATGGTATCATTCGTCTAGATTTAGATCCTAACCCTAGCCGTCACCGTTTTCGCACCGCGAGCCCCTAGGGAGAGGCCGTTCTCCACCGGGGGCAGCGCCCCCGTTTAAGCGCCCGATCCTATTGATCCGGCAGCCATTGTCATCGTCACGCAGCAGATCAGGATCTCCCCTACATCATCGTCGAGCCGCCGTCGCTTCGTTCTCAGGCTCGTCGCTAGGCTGTCGTCGTCAACGTCTTCTGATCTTCGTCGCATGGAGGCTGCTGGATCTCGCCTCGTCCCATGCCGCCGTGGTGGCAGCCTGGCCCGGCGACACGCCCTGACCTGTGCTGCTATGGAGGTAGTCAGATCTAGCATGTCGCTGTAGTGAGACGGATCTGCCTATCTCCACTACGTCGATCTGCGTCGGCGTCTTCGACCCGCACGTCCGCGCCCCGTCGTGCACTCTTTCACTGAGGGAGCGTCGCCTGATGAGGTCGCACCACCGCTGCTATGTCGTCACGTTGGGTACACCTGATCTACTACTGTTGTATCTTTTTGGTTTGCCTGGTCATTGATCGGGATAGAGTCGCCCACCGCCCGTTTACCTCGTGCGAACTACTCCAGCATCGACATCGGCATCGACTGCATCGACACCACCGCCGAGTACTACGCGCATCTTCTCTGAGCAACAGGGCTGCTGTTGTGTCGCCTCATCGGGCCACAACACCGCCGCCCGTGTGTCCACCTCACCGTTGCATCTACATCGTTGTTCCTTGTGCATCGACGGTTGTGTCTCATGTCGTCGCCGGGAGATGCCGATTGTGCGCCTGTGCGCCTGCAGCTCCATTGACAAGGCTATCCGACCACAACTACGACGACCGCGGCCACATCAGCATGACTTCCTCAACCACGGCTACTGCGCCCTCACGTTCGGCCACCTCGAGATCGGCATAAAGGGCTACCGCCTTACATGAGGACTCATCGGCTTCTTCTTCAGCCACAGCATATGTGCCACATCGACTATTATGATTGTGGGGGGAATGTTAGCTTGTCAGCTTTTTCTCCAGTCTCACCGTCTGTAGCGCTCCTGCTGTAACTGCGGGGGAGTGTTAGAATAAATAGGAATAGTACCATATTGTCTAACCACGAGATGTGTTAGTCCTATGTATTTTATATAATCAGCCCATAAGGCCCAATGCAATATATCTAATATTCCACTAATTATATTCTCTTTCACACCCCATGGCAGCCGCCCTGCCAACCGCCACTTCGATAGCGGCGACGTTCACGGCGATCACCAGTACGGTCGGCACTCGGCAGCAGCGGCGGCGTCCACTGCATTTGGTAGAGCTCCGCGAACCTCCCCCTCGCGGCGCCGCCACTGCTCGCGGACACCGGCTTCCAAGTCAGCTTGAACGGAAGGCCCTTGAGGCCAACGAGCCTGAGCAGGCTGTGCAACACCGCCGCCGGGTACACGCCCGTCGCGCCGATCATGTAGAACTGCAGGTTGTGGCGCCAGTCCAGCAGCGTGAGGCCCGCCCACATGATTTCCACCATGCCGCTCAGCTCATAATGGTGATGCTGACGAACAGGTAGAGCGCGTAGGTTTGGAACTGCTTCTGTATGTCGAACTCGCTGTGGCCGGAGAGCCACGTAGTAGTGGCCCAAGCACGAGCCCATTTTGGCCATATATATAGTGACGATAGCATCCATAGAGGTATTCAGTGGATGCTCCTCCAATCCTACATTGTTTAACTTCCAAATCATGAAAGCGTTCATTCGCTCGCTAGCTAAATTGGGCTTCAAAGTTCACTGGCGACAACTTTCCAACAAATTATTCAGTCTAGCTTATCAATCATATATACAATGCTCATAGCAAACAGCCACAGGAACCAACAAAGACGTTGCTGCTTTGCTGTGAGAGAAAAACATTATACTGCTATAACTATTTTGCTTATATGTATCCTATAAACAATGCAACGTACTCAATCAAACAATGCGTGCATGGGTAACATCATCGGTTTGGGTTGGAGGTAACCACATCTACTTTATCATCTCATCATCATCATCCATCAACCAAACAGAGAAAATGGTACTCTATCCAATAGATAGAGCTGTCCATATCCATATAACCAAACATGCAATATGAATAATCATATAGCAAAATTCATAAATATCCATATCCCAAGCCTGATGACATATTAAGGAAATATATAACTGACTTTAGAGAATCTGCTGTCACGGAACTTTTTTCTATTTGGGTATAAATTTATATATGTATCCAAAACTAAGGGGATATACTTTCACAAAAAAAAGGACACAACACACAGGGGAAGGGAATCAAGGGATCCATCCATGTGCGGCAGTACATACTGGCATCACGTGCTGCGGCCCCCTCGCGGGAGATCCGGAGCATCCGGTGCCGGTGATCGCGCCCGAGCGTTCTGCCGTTCACGGAATCACAATGACGATGGCGTTCTGCCGTTCACGTGCTTTGCACGATATCGATGCAACATCGAGATCGACGACGACGCCGGGAACCAAATAATCTCACATGCAGCAAACGTGTAAGCCAACTCGTAATCCCTTGCCGTCTACTGCGAGCCACCGACGGCCGATGTGACGTCGAGGGCAGGCACACTACGATTCGGTGAATGATCCATGCATGGACCCATTGTAAAATTGATGCCATCGTGTGAATGAGAAGGACACAAGGAGCAGAATTTACCAATTTACCGCTTCATGCTGGTCGCAGCCATGGTCCGGAATCTCGATCGAGATTTAACGATGTTTCATAAATTTGGACCGAATTTTCGGGGGGTTTTCTTTCCTGCCAATCGATCTCCTCTAAGATCCGCGTCGCTCCGAACACCGGTCGCAGCCGCCGAAAACTATACTATTTGTGGCGAAGTTCTTGTTAGGATGTCAGTGACCGTAGAAGCTAGCACAACTGCACAATAAGCTTTGCTCAAAAAAAAAAAAAAAGCTGCACAACAAGAACTGGGCAATAATAAGGCATCCAAGGAAATTTGTCCTCAGCTGATCCTCTCTCTCATAGGAGTTCTTAGAACAAGACCCGTGATTTAGAAAGCACAATATCGAATGAGATAATTAAATAGGCGATATATGACACTGTGACGAGTCATGCTGCCTCCGTAGTTTCGTTTGGTTACTGCCCAACTAGCCAGTGCTTGCTTCTTAAATGAATTTCACTGGCTGTTTTATTTGCATTATTGTCTCCTCCAGTTGGTCTCCTTCTCATTTGTTCTTCGTGACCTTCTCAATTAGAGGATCAACAATTGAATCTACCTCTTTCTTTATCTCGTCAACCTGCCAATAATAATGTCAGCCAAAGCCAAGTGAAACAGTTATATCTTTTTATTTATATATGCTAAACTAGTCTATCAATCCATGCTTCCTATGTTATATAAAGTATTAAAGTTTGTAAATAAATTTAACATATACAAGTACAACTAATAATCAAAATTGATTATTTTTACTCTCTCTCTCTCTCTCTTCATTTTCTAACACAATACTCATTTGAATAACTAATAATTTGTTTCTGTTTGTTGTAAATTTAATAATTATTACTCTATACTATGTAATTTCATCCTTCGCATTGCACCTCATGAGTTTTAATGCGTATTTTTTCAAAACATTATCTTATGTTATATCACATTTTTATCTCTTTTTGTGACTTCATAAACCTATATTTGTTTTTTGTACCTTTTGATCATATTAGTTGTTGCAAGTATTTTATTCACATGGTAAGTTCAAACTCTCCTATTATATCTTTATTCATTTTTGTCTTTTACACTTTATTAAAAATCTAGTCTGGGCCTCAACTCCTACTAGTTGCCACAATGGCATGTACCATGTTTTTAGCATGCACCATAGCACCAGATGTTGAATTTCATTTACTAAAAAAGTTTATGTGTAGTAGCATTGTTTATAAAGAAAATAGATTGTTTCAAACAAAGCAGTCAATACTGATATTTCATTGTTTTTTATTCAAAATGTATAAACTTATCTCTAAAGTCTTTCTAGAACTCATTATTTAGAAAGTCATTTGGATAAAAATCAATTTCTATATCTTTCTACTCTTCAACAATTTTTTATATCTTGTGTGCACTCTAAACTGTTAACCCCATTGTCCATCTTTGGCCAGTGAAAAATCTGGAATAGACGATGGCTAGCAACTCCAAAAAGACTCTATATCCTTTTCTAAATGTTAGGAATAGTGATTTTGATGAGAAAAATATCTCCCAACAACCTCTCTATTTAGTTATCCAAATATAGCTATACTCTTTTATTGATTTCTCACTAGCAAAAGATAGAAAATGATAATGGCTCTCTAGAGTGCACACAAGATCCAGAAAAGCATTGGAGAGCGAAAAGATATAGAAACGATTTTTATGGAAATAATTGTCTGAATGATGATTTAGAGAGGAAACTTTAGAGAGGCTAAGTTTTTATAGGGTTTTTTTTAACTAAAATCTTTATTCCTAACAATTAGAAGAATATAGAGAGTCTTTTGTAGTTGCTCTTACAACTTACAAAATACTCTCAGTACCACTGTTATATTACGAGAACATTTTTTACGGTCGTATATTTATGTATGCATATTTGGTCTACATGGTCGAGTGGATTATTTGTTCGCTTGGCTTTAGCTTATCATTTTGGCGGATCCTCTTAAAGTAGGAAGAAGAATGTACACGAAAAAATAATAGTTCGGCGAAAGAATAGCCGCCCTGCAGTTGCTGGTGAAAGAATAGCTTAGGGGGGCTCACGAGCGTGCTTGACTGCTTGTCAATAGTTTGGCGGCCCCAATAAATATAAACAGTACTCCCTCCATTATAAAATATTTATCACTCGATATTTTAAAAAATAAATATTAGTAATTATATATTAAAAATATTAATATTTATAATACATATAGTATCATTAGAAAAGATTCTTAAATCTAGTTTTTTAATAAATTTATTTAAAGATATAAGTCTTATACGTATTTTATATAAATCAAGTCAAATTTATAACACGAAAACTCAAAACAACCGACGTTTTGGCACAGAGGGAGGATGTTCACGAGCCACGTAAAGTCAAAACGACAACCCCACTGGTACTCCATGAGCCATCATGAAGGAGCACGTACTGCCAGTACAGCAGCCCCAGTAATCGGAAGCCAATAGACGATTAGCTTAGGTAAAAGTAAGACTAACCTTCTCAATGAAGGCCTCAGCTTTGTCAGCATCTTCCTCGATCTCATCCGCGATCGCCTTAATCTTAGAGGCTGCCTGCTTCAGAGATTTATTCTCGGGGAACGCCTCGGCAATGTCTTCGGCGACCTTCTCCGTCGCCTCCGCCACCGAGTCGATCACCTCGATCGCCGCCTCCGCCGTCTTCTCTATGTTATCTGTTACCCAAAAGTTCGCAATCAAAATATACGCATGCTATACTAGAAGGAATTTCAGGCACACGGTCGTCTCTCCGCCATGTTTATACCTTCTAATGTTCTGAACCTTCTGTAGAGAGGTACTGCTGCAGCTATGGCGGCACCAAACATCCAGGGCCTGGACAGAGCAGAGATGGTTGGTGTGGTAGACCGGTTTGGAACGCGAGAAGTAAAATTAATCGAATAAATTTGGAAACTGCATCTGAACAATGAACAAGCAAGTACTGTATACGTTTTCTCCTCACTCACCATGATAAAACTGAAAGCAGATCGGGTATTGGGATTACGAGGTTTCCGCCGCCTGCAGAGCCTGGATCTACTGCAAGGATTCTGAACAAAGGAAACAGGTGAAACTTTACATGTGTTCCTGATGAATGAAACTTACTATGCATGCTAAGAAACAAGATAGTACTAAAACACAAAGTCTTGAAAGAACATATATATGTGTGCTAGATATATATAGTGCATATGTCTTAGGATCTGTGACTATGATGAGCTTTAAGAGAGAGAGATGCATTTACCGTGTAGTTCTTCTGACCGGGCTCGTGCCTGCAGAATTCATGGTTGAGCCGCCGATAAGACTCTGGCGGTGAGCATGAGGTGATACCGAGATGAATGGAGTCCCGCGGCAGCGAGGAGGAGGAGAAACCACAAGGGCGGTCTGAAGTGCCAGGCCTCTATAAGCAACCGAAGAACTGAGCGCGGGCGCCATATGGGATTTTAATGATACGTACTTCGTTGTAGTTGTAGCCGAAGCTACTCTTCTCTTCTTTGGTGATATGCTGTATCTAACTATAGTTTAATTTATTGCCTGGAGAAGAGAACTGCTTCTACCGATGTCTAATTCTGGGTAGTCTCCTCGCCGTGAAATCTGTCACTCACGTATGAAGAAACTAACCATTGACGATACGCTGCAAGAAGAGATATATAGAGAGAGTCAGAGAGGTGGTTGGTGACTGGTGAGCCGAAAAAACCGACAGGCCCAAAACCAAGTCTGAAAAAACCAGGATACGCTCCAATTTTTTAAAATTTCGGCTACGGTTCTAGGGCAGGCCACACAAAGCGAATCTTTATCCCGGTTGTGTCCAGCTAGTCAAGAAATAAATAAACTCGGGTACTCAGGAAAATGGAGTTGGAGATGCGTGCTACACGCCCAATCGTGGTCCACCCACACAGGCATGCGCACATGCATGCTACACGGCCAACTAGGGTGCTAATCAGTTACTACTTGCTCGAGGATGCCCAAGATTTAAGTGAGAGATTGATGGCGCTCATTGTACGAGTTTTACCATCTACTTCAATTATATACTACCAATTGCTAAGAAATTAATGACACCGTAGTCCGTGCGGTGCCCGCGGCCGCGCCTGAGCCGGCCTCCAGGGCCTCATCGCCTCCGGCAGCCCCTGCCCCCTCCGCCTCCACCCCCACGCTACTGGACCGGGGCGAGGACGCAGATGCCCCCGCCGCTGCTTCGCTCAGGTTGAAGATGGGGATGCGCCCCTGCTAGTCCGGCCACTATCGCCGCCCTGCTTGGTGTCGGTGGCCGTTGCGGGGGGTGCTGCAGCGAGCTCGCCGTCGTTGCTTGGGGAGTCGGTGGCCGTTGCGGCGTGTGCGGCAGCTGCAACATCGTCGGATGCCACCACCGAGGTGGCCGTCGTGTGCGCCCCTTCCTTCGTCGTCCTCCCCCTGCACACAGATGTGGGAGACGAACCTGGGACGAAGAAGCTGCTGCCTGAGAACGAGGTTATAGTCGAGGACGTCTTCGACGACGACGACGATGAAGACGATCTTGACGATGGGGTTCCGGCAACGGTGGCCGCCACCGTCAACCCGGGATGCGCGCCGAAGCTGTCGCCGACGACTCTGTAGCCGCCGGCCGCACCACCCTCGAGGATGTCATCCCTCTCCCCCCACGCTGCCCCCTTCCTTCCTGGCGGCACCTCAGTGGGCACCCGAAGGCCAAGCGCTGGGCGGACGATGACCCAGGTGCAGGCGCCTCCGACGACGAGAGCGCTCCTGCCTCGCGACTGTCGTACTTGGAGGTTGCTCGTAGGGCTACTCAGGCCACGCCTCTACCATCGACTGTGGCTATGAGGGCTGCCGCCGTGGAGGGCGCCCCACCACTACCTGCAGGGGAAAAGAGGCGGCGTCAACGGCGGCGCCGGCGGCGCAGGTCCACTACCCCACCACAACCACCACCGCAGCCCGCGCGGGTGATCGCGCATCGTCGCCTTGACCTGCAGAAGGCGGCGAGGGTCCCACTCCACCAGCGGCTTGACCCATGGCGACGGGACACGGTTCGTCGTGGGTCCTGCGTCTACGCTGATGGTTTTAGGACTGTCGTGGGACGTCGTCACCGCCGCTCATCGGAGAAGGCGGCACCCAGGCGATGCTGTCCAGTGCCGCCAGAGTTGGTGGGCCGTTGCTTCAACTGCCTCGTGAGGGACCACATCGCCGCTCAGTGTCGCTCCTCGTCGCGCTGCCTCCGCTGCCAGGGCGTTGGCCATCGGGCTAGGGCGTGCACGAGTGGCCGTGCGCCACCCCACATGCGAGTGCCGGCAGCAGCGCGAGGCCCGAGCCAGGAGGCCCCGGTACAGACATCGGCGGGCTCCCCGCCTCCTCATGTGCAGTGGTCGTCTGCGTCCCCGCACCAGCCGCCGGCATCTCTTCCTATGGATAATGTTAACCATCCTAGGATGGAGACCTTCATCGTGTCTTCATCGTCGACCACGTCGCCACCACTTTTTCCACCTCTGGATGACGTAGGCCGTCCTAGGGCCGAGGCCTCCGTCATCAAGAGTGTCGCTGCCCCAGCTGGTGCAACTGTTGCCCCTCTTGTTCTTCTCATGCTTACTGACGCGGCCGCGCTGGACGAGCTCCTGGCGCACCTTGCTTTGAAATTCGAGGTGACCATGTGGGTGGCCGGAGGTCGTAAGGTTCCTTTGCAGGATGGTGGTGTGCAGCCTCAGGTGGCCTCCTAGCCCGCGGCGGACCCGCTGCCACATAGGGAATTCGATCCCATGGACGAAGAGGCAGAAGCAGGCAGGTCTGCGGTGGAGGCCGCTTCATTTGTCGCGGGCTTCGTCGAGGACGGCCCCACGCCACCGCGGAGCTCCCGGCGCCCGTCGATGAGGCCACTGCTCCATGCGTCATCGAAGCCGTAGAGCCCCGACCGATCGACGACATTGGAGGGCTAGTTGCTACCGACCTGGGCGCCGACGTCGACGCCATTGAGGCTCCATCGGAGGGCACCGTGGTGGGGCACGCCAATGCGGATGTGTCCGACAGCGCTGTATCCGTCGACGACTTCATCAACTCCTTCATGAAGCCGTTGACACCGTCGCTGCTCTCCACGCCGACCTTGCTGATCACTAAGGCGGGTCCCAGCAAAGACACACTGGAATGGCTGCCCAAGCGTAGTGCCCGCCTGGCCGCTAAGAACAAGCTCAACAAGCCGGAAGCGCAGGCAAGAATGGTTCTCATGAGGAAGCTCGGGTATGAGGTCGAGACGCAACTCCCTAATGAAGCAACGTTCGAGGAGTTTCACCAGGGCGCGTTCCACGTCGCACTGACGGGTGACGTAGAAGAGGTTATGCAGGCTCTGCTTCATGGCAAGAGGCTGCGATCAGGGAGGGCCAAGACTGGGCGCTAGAGGCTTCGGCTCAGTAACTGCTACCTTGGTCTTTAGTCGCAAAATTTGTACAATATGTAATCCTTTATGCTGTATCCAGTAGCTAGGTTTTTAAACTCTTGTCTGTCATTCGATGTGTGCACCTTGCTAACATCAATGCTTTGATGCCCTGTTGTTGTTTTTCGTTTATTCCTCTTAATAAAAATTAGGTGAAGGCCTGGTCTCAAAAAAAAAAAGAAAAAAACTATATTGACATAATAGACAGAAGTTCTGCATGACTGCTTATTAACATCATGGATAGAAGAAAATCAATTCCATTGTTAACTGACAATTGATTCCACTTGTGTAGTGCTGCTACACTGCTACTATCGATTTCTAAGGCTATACAAATGTGTAGCTCTGTTATGTTTTTGGCACTCTAAAGCAAAACATATTACTAAAAATTACTGATTTGCTATTATTTTGGATCTGCAAGGTGTCATGTTAATAAGTTGTAGCATGCGTTTCATATGACCAATTTGAGGATCATCTACGAACTGTTGTAGAATTTTTTCTTCTTCTGAATGCAAGTCCAAGTACCACGAGTTCACTATACATTGATTGAGCTACAAGCATGCTTTAATTTTCTGGTTTTGGCAGTCACAATGTGCTAAACACAGTCGTTTGTGCCTTGATTTATATTAAGCTAGGACTCATCATTCAACTTTACTCAACATCCTCTTTCATGGTTGCATCCATCTGGTGACACCATGCATCCATGTGTTCTGTTATTATTGGTTTAACATCTGCAGTCTGCTTGCATTTATAGGTGCCTGCAATCTGTAAACAGTAGGCCTGGTGACATTTGAAATAGTACCAAGTGCAATGATTTTGGAGCTAAGAAAAGTTAGTGAAGTTTTTAGTCAAATAATTTAATTGACTACTAAAATGCTAACATGATCTGGTGTATCTCACCAATCACCATAAGGAACAAAAAAACAGTTAGCTTTAGCCCACCTCAAATGTGCAACACTTGTTTAGTAATTATGCATATGACCGTTGGTCAGTAGCTAACCACAGGTCTAGAAGCAGAAAGAAAATATTAGCATAGGAAAGTTTTCTATAGAATCATTGCCTGAGTTTTATAGGCACCTGGTCTGGCACCTTTTTATTTTTACCCAAAATAACTAAAGTAAATGTTACCAAATTATGTAGCAAAGATTTCATATAATAGACAACAAAAAAATTATCGGCAGTCAACCTTCACAATTTGATGTTGTTAATGTGTTGGTGTTATGAATATCTCAAATTTGACCCGCAGGAAGCACAACAATCAAACCACTGCCTGCATGCCCTTATCATTCACACAAGTATGATTGCAGGGGTTCATCAACCAAGCAATGCCTGAAATCAACCAACCCTACCATTAATATGTATTTGCTTGCTACTTCATGATAGGTCCCACTGTCGTCGTATTATGAAAGAAAAGTAGTCATTCTGGTACGTGTATCATGAATTCATGATTGGAGCGGTCAAAAAAATGGGGAAGTTTTATGCTCATCATAACATACGAGTTTAAACAAAATTTTATTGTATATTATCATGCTTTATTATATTGCTTTGGTTTAATGTTGTGCTACGGTGGTTTGAACAAAAGTTTATTGTATATTGTGATGCTTTAATGTATTGCTTTGTGGCTTAATATCGTGTTCCCGTTGCAACGGACAGACACTTAACTAGTTAGCTATCAAAGTACAGTTTAGATAGCTAAAATCAACTAATAAGGTAGTACCGTAAACAAAAACAAAAATAGGAGTGGTACCAAGTCAACTTTCGTTCATCAGTCGACAGTGGATGCTAATTGTGTGGTCACGTTTATTGTGCCCTATCTATCATCCGTGGGCCCACACGTAATTTGCAGCATCAACCACCACGCTATGCAAAGAGACAAAGGGCATGCAGACGCTAGCTGTAGCTCCGAAACACGACAGTGCAGGTTTTGGAAGTGCCTACAACTGGCAGATTATTGGCACGTTCAGAATTTCAGATGCATGATATATATTGATTGATGGATGGACATGTCTATTAGTACCTTTCATCTTATTACAGTAGTGTGTTGAAACAAGTCGTTACGGTCGCGCCGGTCTACAAATCACCGCATTAATAAAAAAAAACGAAACTGGACCTACATCATTAGATTTTGTGACAATGTAACGGCTTTGGTTTTTAAATTAACCAAAGAATCCATTGCTTCATATATATATGATTAATGAATTTTAATTTTGGAATTATATATTTTGAAAAAAAATGGCACTTCGACCATGTACGAGTTTGAAAAGTATCTAAATAAATAAGAGTTACACAAAATACAATTAGGAAAGGAAAAAAAATGAACCATCTTAGTCAATAGTGTAATATCCAAGCGCGCAATTGGAAAAAACTAAGCGTGTGGTTGAGTGGCTTGGTGTCAGGTCAGATCTTAGGAGCTAGCTCATGCTTCAAGTGAAAGTATTTCACTTGTAGTTCAGGAAGAGTCGAGGACTCGAGGCATTGATAGACACCGGCAGAGCACAACAACGACGGTGGCCAGCAGGTTGCTTGATGCACCTATAGTTGGACGCCGAGAATAATTGGGCTGGTTGCTATTGGGGCGGCTGCTCGACCGCCGGCCGGAGAGCCAATGGCGCGGCCGTTCGGTGTACAGTACTTCCGGGAATCAAGCTGCCGCAGCGCAGGTGCATGAGTCACGCCGGCCGCGTGGAACACGCCTGCTACGGAGGCGAGTGGACAAATGCTACGAGACGCCCGAGACCAACGCGCGCATGCAGCTGCCGTCGAACAGGTAGCGGCCCGTGCAGCGCGGCCCATGCGCCTCATCGGCTTTGGCAAGTTGTGACCAAAGCCTCATCGTGTAGCTCCAAGTCGACATGACACGACCGGCGGGCGCTTGCACGTCTCTCTCTGCAGTTGCTTGTCCGGTGCTCTGATCCCGATCTGCGAGACGAGCGCCCAGCGACAGCGGTCACGTTTTTTTGGGGGTCCCGGTATGATGCGTTTTGATCGAGGTGGCCACCGGCCGGAGAGGTAACGCCAAGGGGACATGAGACCGGGCCAGCACCGATATGCAGCGGCGCGATATATCTTGCTAGCTTGGCACGTACTACAATCTCTTGGCTACATCAACACGTTGATGCTGAGAGTGCCGTTTTGGACCATTGCACAGTTACTCCGATGTGACCTAGCTAGACGTCGGATTGCAGCAAGAGCCAGCAATGTATAGTACCGTAATAGTTTCTACGACCATGAGCTGGCCATCGTCCCTCTTCTGAGTGACGAACGTATGCTTGTTGGAGATTGAGGAACCTAGAAGAAAATTCGACAAACTATAAATGGATTTGAAGGACTGAAACCGCGACCCAAGGGTGGGTGAATAACCTTGGCAAGATGATTCTGACAAGACGCACCTCTCTCCTGGTAATCGTTAAGGTCATAGATGCCAACTAGTAATGTGTTGACTATAGGAAGGACTGGGAAAATATAGTTGGGGTCAAAAACGGATAGATAGAGAAAACAAAAGATCACATAACATGACCGCCGCTGTCGGTCTCTCCCGTTCCGTTGGTCCCCTCCCTTCTCCTCCGATATCACGTCGGGGGCCGAAGGGAATGGAGATCCATTGTTTTTAATAAGTTTTGCCAATTAGATCAAGTTTTAGGGTTAATGTTTCTCTATGCCAAATTATTTGATAATGGTGATTTATCTTCTACTTCTCCTCTCCGGTGACGGTGAAGGGGAAGGTTAGAATCGTCTTCTCTATGACGCCTCCGTTGAAAATGAGGGCGAGAACTTCGGCGTCAGCATCTTCATCAACGTGACGGCATGGAGACTTTTCTTTCCGGACGGCGGCATCAAGGTGGAGATGATGTTGCCGCCATGGAATAATTTTCTCCGGTCTGTTCTCTGTTTTGTTGTGGTTAGATCTGGCCACAATGAAGGACTAGGGAGAATAATGTTCAGATCAGTCTTTCTCAATCTTCGGTGGTAGAAAGAAGCAAAAGAAAGACGCCAGAAAGAAGAAAATCCTCAATTTTGCCTATAGGAATATTGGCCGTCGTTCGTTGCCGAGTGTTTGCCTGTGTTGTCATCCATACTGCAAAGCACCTAACAGGTTAGATATTGAGTTGTGCCTTTCACAGCATGGGTACTTTATTGTGATTCGAAGTGCTCGTAATATCTTGATATACCTACCTATCATATAATATAATTTTTCTTTCGTCACAAAAAAGGAAGGACTAGAAAGTCTCAAAGTAGCATGCAAGCAATATGACAAATTAAGTAATATACTAGCAAAACATGCTAATACGTTACACCGGGTCAGACAACTTGCTGAGTGGTTACATAAATTGCAACTTACAGATTTATATAAATATAATGGCTGTGTTATCTATTCTAATACGTCTCAAAATCGATATAATATCTGGCGCGATCACCGGAGGGTAACCATGGACGAGGAACGAGGGCCATGGTGGACCTATATACAGAGTACAGACTCCTCACTCGCTTTCCTTGGCTCAGGTATCCCTAGACAAGGATGAGGCTAGATAGAGACAACCTCTTGGTAATAGCGAGGGGCTCAATCATCGATGTGGGTTGGCGCACGAGCAGCTTCCCGGACCACGACTGCCACAGGATAAGCGAACGGAGCACAGTCTCATTGCGGTCGCAACCGGCTGCCGAGTCCTGAGAGCTCTGACACGCCTGCGCACGTGGCGTCTTGATAGCCCCGTGCTAGTGTCTTGTGCCAGTTGTGTCTTGAGCGTTCCGACATACAACAATAGCTGCACCTATATGTCCACGACCTGCCCGAGCCGCTTCTAGTGGACACAACGTGTAGGGTGCCCCATGAGCATGACCGTTGTCGCGGGCCGTGAAAGTGTAGGACACGATAGGCAAGAAAAAATGATGACAGGCTCCTCAGCTGATGTAGGTCGCTCCATGAGCACGCCTTTTGTTGTTGGCCGTGAACGCATAGGACAAGAAAGGCAAAAGAAAAAAAAGTTGGTAAAATAAAAAATAGCACCTTGGTATATTTTTTTATTATGTTGTAAAGCACATAATTATTTAGTTATAAATATATCTAAACTTATAGATAAAATTATAATCTAACAACATTTATAACATATATGGATAGATTATATTTATATGAAACTAACAAAACTGGTATGTCGTTTTTATGATTTTTGATGCATTTTGCAATATATCTTTTTTTAATATATCAATTTTCAATGTTTTGCATCAGGAACTCCGATATATTTCAAAAATAATTAAAGCTTTTTCACCCTTCCTTTCTCTCTAACATCTTTACACCCGAAACCCGGTATTACTTTCTATTATCTTTCACATCCTTTTTAATGTAAATCAGCACACCGTGACCTACACGGACACGGACGGCAGCTGCAGGGCAGACAGAAATCACCGGGCGGACTGAAATTTTCGTGTTTAGATATTATCTATACTCTATAAAGAGGTAAAATTTCTTCATCTCTTTTTTCTTTCACCTTTCCGTGTCCTATATGTTTACGGTTAGAAAACCATAATTGAAACCATAATTTCTTATAAAAATTTCAGTTCACCTCTAAATTTCTGTCCGCCTATGCCTCTCCTGTGTAATTGTGAAAATTTCACTCCGCCAGGTAAATCCATCCACCACAACCCAAAAAGTTCTGTCCGCCCCCCTCAGCCTGTCCGGCTGACCATAATCTCTACCTAATACGGTACACGGAAGTCAAAATTGACATAGGAAGGAAAATAGAATCAAAGAAGGCTCCATAAAAAATAAATACTGGTTCCATCCTCTTGTCGTCCGAATTATCTCAGCCTCTTGCTCAAATTACCGTGACGTCCAAATCTCTAACTCAAATAAAATTACCATCACAACGATCAAAATCAAATACTCCAAACCAAGAAACTAAACCGACAGAGAATCAAATCCATCACATTGATCCAAATCCAAATAATACTACCTTTAGAAAGACAACTTACATTATGAGATCGATTTGTTGCCTCTTCTGACGTACGTGGATGGAACTCGAAGCCTGAACGAATTCAAGATTGCCTTTCCGAAGCAAATAAATTAAATCAGGGGCGTCAAATCTCTTCTTGCTCACGAAATCGCAGCTTCTCGATGAAGAAAGGAATAAAAAACCATATAGAGCGGACATATATACGACAATACAGAGAGGCACGACATGATTCAGATCTTTTCAAGCATGCACGAGACAACATACATGATATTCAAATCAAGTCATGAGCCTCCGTAGTACTGGGGACAGCCACCTCCATATCACGCGCCATGCTGCAGCCAAGGACGTACGCCACCTCGGATCAGCAATTAGAAGGAGGAGAATTTACAAATCTCAACTCAAATCCCTGAAACCCTAATCCAAGCGATAAGATTTTTTCTCAAAATCCAAAACCCCAAATCTCGAATTGAGAGAATCAGCAGATCAGTAGGTGTTGCGCTCGCAGCTGCTGCAATCAAGACGGAACCGCCGCGGTCATGGAGTCCTTACGCGTGCCGTCGTCATAGGCACCAGCCGGGAGCCCCTCGATGGAGCCGCACGCAGGCTTGGCCGCATGCGAGCGTCGACGAGAGGGACCCGAGCCGATGCCACTCTCTCCCGCAACCACGCGTTCACTGGCGGCACCGCCGTTGGTTCCTAGCAGCTGCTACGCAGGAGAAAAGCAGAGAGGTGAAAGACAAGAATGAGGCTAGGGTTTCTCAATTGTTGAGTTTTGTTCCAAGTTTGATCGGTTGCAGCCGTTCATCAAGAACTGAGGGCTCAGATCGATCAGGCCATTAGATGGGCCTGCTGAACATGACGGCTCATGTTAAAGTGCACGTGAAAGCCCAAGTGGCTTGTGGGTCGACACTCGGTGTGCAAGGCCAGTAAATTGCCTCATCCATTTAGAAAAATGAATTTTCTTCTTTATTATTATATTATAATGAGCTGAAATATTTATCGGCTGAAGCGTTGCACGATGGTTTTGGGTGCACTATTTACTATCTAATGAATCCGGATTTTCAGCGACACATATGAAAAAGTCATGAAGGTTCAAACTCATTTTAATTTAACACAGGCTTAATTGAACATGTTCATATTATTGCCAAAACAAACTTATATTATGGATATTGATCTTGTAGAATAATTTATAGATTTAATATCTTTTTTAAAAAAAAGCATAAGTATATATGTATAATTTATTTTATTTTCTATAAATATTTGATACTCTCGTTGCAATGCACAGACAAATTTGCTAGTATATAGGTAAAGATAAAGATACATGCTAGAAGTCTAACTTCTCATCTATATGGAGATCACATTTTTTAGGAATCTAATAAAACTGCTTCATTATTTTTCTGTTTTCTCTATAATTTTTGGTGAATTTTGCAAGATCTCCGACATTATGCATCAGGAACCTGATCCTTTAAAAACTCTTAAAGCCCTTCCATCTTTTTTTGTACTCTCTTGTGTCTTTACATCTGGAACCCTATATTTATTTCTTTTTATTTTTTCTAACTCTATCTCCGTTTAATGTAAAAAAACCTACCATACTATGATCTGGTAGGATACGGAGAGGGGAGGCTAGGAGGCGGACAGAAAATATAACACGGGGCGGGTAGACTAAAATTTTCTCAATTTAATATTATACTAGCAAAGATGTCCATGCGTTGCAATAGGAAACATGTTTTTTCGACGAAAATGATATATAATTTGTTATGTAGTTATCTAGACATTTTGTGATTTAGAGATTTATTTTAAAAATTATGTTAATATATCTTATAATTAGAACAACAAGATACTGTTTTTTTAACTCGTATAAGCGTATGATACTCTAACTTTAATGCCTACAAGAGAAAGGCTTTCATTATTCCAATTCAAATTAGACTCAATATTGGCACCTAAATACATTGGAGGTGTGGAGGTGTGTGGGACAGTGATGTGTTCTAATTCAATCAAATTATGCCCCATGTATTGTTAAGCTATTCCAATTAACACCATGCTTTTTTATGTAAATATATTTTTTGACAGAAAAAAAAATATGCATGCGCGAATGGGGGTCATGGCAAATAAAGTTTCATTATTAATTTTGTTAAGGAGTTGACTCTTAGTGTGTCGCTAAAATTAGACACCACGTTCTTGGATAAAAGGACAATAAGAAATATTAATTCATAAGCCGTGGAAGTCAGTTCAAGAGAATCAAAGAATAGAAGATAATGTTAAACAAAAATTACCCTTACAATATCACACCCACACGCGTCTTCTCTCCTCGACAATTGGCACCCACTTCTCCAGTCCTCTGTGTCACTGCTCTCTCTGTGTGTGACTTAGTCCTCGCGTTCTTCCCGAAACAGCGGACACATCCATCCTCTCCCAAATCTCACCTCCAAATCCAAGAATCGGGCTATGCATGTCACACCACCACGATGTCCATCTTGAGATTTTTCCATACTCCTATGATGCTCTCGCTAGCGTGGAGTATCAGGGGAGAACGAAGAAGGTCGCCCTCCATGCGAAGAAGACGGTGGAGCAGTCTCCCTGCTTCCACGAGGGCCATGGCGGCACAGCCACCAAACCATGGCGAGCCGTCCTCTTCGCTCGCCTCGTTACTCCAGCAGCTATCCTCATCACTCCGCAAACCTTCCTCATCGACCACCCCGGCTGGCCGCCTTCCTCGTCGCTTTGCCGGCCGCTAGCCCCGGCCGTCCGCCGTCCTTGTCGCTGCCCCGGCTGGTCACCTCCTCTTCACTTGCCTCCGCCGGCCGCTGTCCCCATCGCGCACTCTGGCCGGCCGGCGGGCACACGGGCATGCCGATGAGTTGCGTGTGTTTTTCCCCCATGAGTTTGGCTCTGGTTGTGCGGTGGACCTGTATAACATGCTGCGGTGATCTATTTTTTTTTCCAATTTCTTGTTTTTGAGAAGATTTGTTTTTTTTTTCAATTTCCAATACGGAAGATTTTTTTTCCAATTTCCAATACGGAGTAGGAGTATGTTGTTTTCCTCTTTTTTTAACCGAGAGTTTGATTCTGCTGTTCCAAAGATTGTTTGCGAGACCGAGCCGGTCTACGACAGCGAAAGAAAAACACGGCAGACTGAAACTTTACCGTTTTATTATTAGTTAATATTATATATATTATATAGGTAAAGATAATTAAATAAAAGATTCGCTAAGTAGCTAGCTGACAAAAAAGCAAATTAATTAAATGTTGCAAAATAAGAACTAATTAAGCTAGCTGCAACGCTAATAAGGGCACGTCTTCATCTCCATCTAAACGGTAGAAATTTCTCATTACCACGTTAGGAGGGGTTCGTATGTGTTTCTTCCTTCTTGCTCTAGATCCCGTGCGCTGCACCCAACTTGCTGTCCATGGTCCTCTTGTCACGGCGGCCGTACTCGTCATTGCCACTGTCCTCGTCCCCTGTCCCCACTACTGGAATCAGGTTCTTTGGGGGCGCTCGGCGTCCTTTTACACTTGGTAAAGACTTTACCGAGTGTCACATACTCTGCAAAGGGCCCTCCGAGAATTTTATTATGGCAAAAGGCTTTTTGCCGAGTGTCTTTCTTTGCGGAGTACGACACGCACTCGACAAAAGAGAGGCTTTGCCGAGTGCCCGATATTTGGCACACGGCAAAGGACCTTGCACTCGACAAATCGTCTGTTTCCGGTAGTGCCGTCTGCGGAGGCCATGTGCTCCGCATCGGGATCTACGAGTACCTTAGGTGAGCAGCAGGGAAGAAAGCTAGGAGGCGTGTGCCTAAGACGAGCAGGGAAGGGAGACGCTCGGGGCACGCTCGGGTGTTCCTTGTGCTTCTCTTACTGATTGCGTCCGTTGATGCTTGAGATCGCTCATCTCGTTCCCACCTTCATTCACTTCTCTTTTCGGACACCACGCTCGAGTGCGATGAAGAAGATGTCCTTACACACCTCAAAGTCGTTGCCGCCGCCCGTACCGTAGGTCTTGAATAGGATCTGGACGCCAAAGATGGGCAACTTGCCACCGGCTCGTCGCCTCCTCCACCTCGAGGCCCGCTTCCCGGTCTCTATTGCTAGGTGTTTAGGGGACACCAGCTCGTGGTTGCTCTTCACGCCCGACAACCCTAGAGCGATTAGTAAGAATCCGAGAAACTTTGAAATTTGACGATGTTGTGCTATTTTGAGGATGAACTTAATCGATTTGAACACATCTCCTCATCAAATGATGAACTCATAACTCGCAAGGGAAAGGTTGAGAACGTGGTACTAATAAATATACTACTTGCATTCTGAAGATATTGATGACTTAAGTCTAGAAAAAAATGTCATCAACATTTATGTTTTATAATAGTTTTGAAGAAATATACATTCCATAACTAATCAAGGATACTTATTTAGTACCATAAATTTTAAAATTGAGTTGAACATAAAATTTTTTAATTTATTTTTTGAGAATCATTTAATTTCTTTTTTGAGCAAAGAGAATCATTTAATTTCTATACGCTATTGTTTTCAACGGTGGTAATATACACTTGCTTTGGTGCGCCGCCAGACAGCTTTCAGGCCACTAAACGTAAGTTGTGCCGCAAATGGGCCTCACCACATCGACGCCACCACGAAGCCCACATCCAACCTTTTTCCATCGGATTCAATTCAACAGCCTCGGAGGAAGGAGACGCAAGCCAGCCCAAATCTGCCCGAGACCCTCCTCTCGAATTTTTTTTATTAATAAATTTATTTTTTAAAAAAATTACAAAATTAGTCTACGTTTTCAAAAAATTACAGGATTAGGCGACCAGTCGCCCGTTGGAAGGGCGACCAGGCCAAGTTCGCCCGGCCAAAGGGCGACCAGGCCTAGTTCGCCCGGCCAAAGGGCGACCAGGCCCAGGTCGCCCGGCCAAAGGGC
>CM041631.1:10659536-10690681 GCA_023333625.1 Bothriochloa decipiens | reverse complement strand
ATTTAATTTAACAATATATATAAAATAAAAATATAAATAATACTACCGAAATATAATATTAATCGCTTAACTGCTAATTATATTATCTAACAATTAATATAACACACATTAAATAATTATATATAAAATTATTTTTTTACTTACCGAAAATTTTCCTCTTCTCCTCTTCCTCTTCCTCTTCCTCTTCTTCTCTTCTCTTCCTCTTCCTTTCTCTTCCTCTTCCTCTTCCTCTTCCTCTTCCTCTTCCTCTTCTCCTCTCCTCTCCTCTCCTCTCCTGTTCTCTTCTCCCAGCCGGCAGCGGCCGGCCGCGTTATATATAGCGGCGCCACGTCGCCCCGTGGCCGGGCGACATGGGCCAAGTCGCCCACTGGCCGGGCGACATGGGCCACGTCGCCCACTGGCCGGGCGACATGCGCCACGTCGCCCACTGGCCGGGCGACATGGGCCACGTCGCCCATCGTCCGGGCGACGTGGGGCCCACCCATGCCAGTGCACGGCCAAGTCGCCCACTGGTCGGGCGACATGGCCCTCTTCGCCCTTCCAACGGGCGACTGGTGGCCTATTCCTGCAATTTTTTAAAAATGGAGACTAATTTTGTAATTTTTTAAAAAAATAAATTTATTAATAAAAAAAATTCCCCTCCTCTCGGTCCCCTTCCTCCCCTTCCCCGCCGCCGGTGGGGATGACTGCCCACTATGGCGTCGAGGAGGGCTCGCCTGAGCGCCCGCTACCACGAGGCTGCAGAGCCAGAGCGGCCGCCGCCAGCCCTAGCCAGCGAGCTCCTCGAGGAGATCTTACTCCGCGTCGCCTCCCCTGCGGATGTCGCTCGAGCCTCCACCACGTGCGTCGCCTTCCGCCGCCTCATCACTGACCACTCCTTCCACCGCCGGTACCGCTCCATGCACCCGCCCCTACTCCTTGGCTTCGTCAGCTCCTCTGGCTTCCACCCTGTCCAGGCGCCCCATCCCTCCGCCGCTGTCGCCAGCATTGTCGCCCAGGCCGCTGATTTCTCATTCGGGGTCGCCCCACCTCCAAATGGCACCGCTGGCGTCCGTGCGATGTCCGTAACGGCCACGTCCTCGTCGGATGCCAGAGCGAGAAAGGCGCCCCTCATTGGAACCTCGCGGTGTGCGATCCGTTGTCCCGACGATACCTGCTGCTGCCTCCCATAACTGACGACCTACTTGCCTCCGTCGAA
Organism: Bothriochloa decipiens; assembly: GCA_023333625.1. Classification (NCBI taxonomy): domain Eukaryota; kingdom Viridiplantae; phylum Streptophyta; class Magnoliopsida; order Poales; family Poaceae; genus Bothriochloa; species Bothriochloa decipiens. The sequence continues at coordinate 10,689,483 of CM041631.1, read as the reverse complement.
CTCCAAAAGCAAAATATGTTCCATCCCAGAACCTGCTTTGTCCCTTCAGGCCCTTCCGGAAGCATAGAGGAGGATACATTGAACTCCACCAGAGTGGTGGCGGCGGCTGGGAAGCCTTAGGACGCCGGGGTCTTGCTCTTATAGGGAAGAAGCTGAGGTAGGTGGCCGGCGGACGGCCGATTACGGCTCCGGCTTGATCAAGCGGCCAAGGAGCGGTCCAGGTCATCCTGTGGGGGCTCGGTTGGGTCTAGGGGACAGCGAGAGGGAGCTAGTGGTGGCTGGGTGGCGAAATCCTTTACAGCGGCATGGTTCACCGTGGCGGCAGCGCATGTGCACGCGCGCGGGAGGAAAAAGCAGAGCGGCCGCGGGCTTCTTGTGCAGGGGGTTGTCGGCCGAGGTGGCAGTCCTGGAGGGCGTCGATGCAGGGGTGATAGGGAATCGGGCGGCCAGGCACATGGTGCGGAGCGCAGGTGGTCAGGCGGGCCGCGCGACGCATGGGGGGAAAAGGCAGAATGGTCGGGTGACCTCATCCGGCGTGATGACAGGTGGGTCCCACTGCGGGGTCCGGTCGTCAGCGGCAGCGGGTCGACGGCGTGGCGCGGACAGTCATGCTGGGCCGTCGGCCTTGCTGGGCTGACGCCGCGTGCGGGGCGCGGGCGAGCGAGCGGGCTAGTGGCCTGGCTGGGCCGGTGCGGCGTGAAGAGGGAAAGGGAGAGGAAAAATGAGGGAGCTGGGCCAACGGGGTTGGGCTGCTTTCCTCCATGGGCCGGATTGCTTTTCCATTTTATGATTTCATTTTCTTCCTCTTTTCCATTTTCAAATACATTTATATATACATATATATATACATATATGATGTGCCAATTTTGTATAGCAAAGTAGTGAGCATACAAGGCTCTACTATTGTTAGGGTATCATCCCCTCAATATTTATTTATGAAAATAAATATTATATGGTTGTTTTATTATTCATTTCATAAATCCAATAAAAACCAAATCACATGTGATAATGCAACATGGCATGAGAGCTATTGAAACATTTGAAGTAAAGCTATTGCAACATCATGTTATGACATATGAAACATTGATCATGGCATAAGACATGAATTAAACCTGATGCTTATGTATGACATGCTAGGGTTAATGCAAGGTTAAGGGGTAGATGATGGCATGTCACACTCATCACTCAGGATTTTGTTGAAAAAAAATTTTGTAGTTCGGATTTTCGGGTTGTTACACTACACAAGTCCACAAGTTCCTTTATAGACTATTTAGGCCGGTTTGCTACAATAACCGACCTGCTACAGTGCTATTAAAGCTCAATACATAGCTAGCAACAACTATGTTCTAGCTAATACATATACAAAACCAATTTTACTTCTACTTCAATAGTCAAAACCAAGTTGTACTTCACTAGTTTAAACCAAGTTATCTTTTTACTCAAGAAAATAAATTACTCATCCAACAATCTCCCTCTTAATTTATTTTCTTGGCATATCTATATCTTCATCTCACATGGTCTGGTCTTCTACTGCACCTGCAACATTGGAACTTGTCTCAGGATGGAGAACTCACCTGACCAACATCCTGGACTTCCTCTCTCTTGATGGAGTACAAACCTAATCGACACCAAGAGCTCCCTTTTCAGGATGGAGAACACAACTAACCGACACCTTGAATTTCTCAAGACGGAGAACACAACTAATCGACGTCTTGAACTTCCAGTCTTAGGATGGAGAACTCAGCTTATCAACATCCTAGACATATTCGCTCTCAGGATGGAGAACTCAACTAATTGACATCCTAGAGTTCCCTGGGATGGAGAACACAACTAATCAACACCCAAAAATCAAACAAACTCAACTTATGACAGTGAAACTCCCTTCTTAATGTCCTAAAGTTGAGTCTATATACTCAACTGATGTCAAAGCAAGCAAGCCTCAGCCATCAGTAAAGCATCATCTTCTAGCTTCTCTGCAATACATGCCTTCCCTTCTTTCTTGTCCAAGGGACAATCATAGGAGTAATGATCAAAGTTCTTGCATTTAAAGCATTTCATCTTTTTCTTGTCGAACTTCCTACTGCGCCCACTAGCCTTTGCTTCCTTGGCTCTCCATTCATCTTGAGTCAATAAGAGATGCTCCCCCTCACCATCAACATAAATGCTGATTCATTCTTCATATGTCTTGAGGCGTCTAATGACCTCTTCCATGGTCATGATCTTGAAATCACTAAATTGCTCAATAGTGGAGACAACCTGTAAAAACCTTTTGGTCACAACTCGAAGAAGCTTCTTGACGACATGGGGCTCTTCCATCTTCTCTCCCAAAGCATGAATCTTGATGACGATTGATGTCAGCTTCATAGCAAAAGCATCAATCGATTCCCCATCTTTCATGCGCAGGGCATCAAGTTCAGTCTTCAAGGTCTGCACCTTTGCCTCCATGACATGCTCAACACCCATGTGCATGGTTTTGAACATCTTCCATGCTTCCTTTGCAGTCTCCTTCTCTGTGATCAGCAAGAGCGTCTCCTCTAGGATGCCTTGATAAATGGCTGCAAGAGCCATTTGATCTTTGTGTTCATCGACTTCTTTCTCCGAGTCAATTGTCTCCCAAACACCTTGTACCTTGAGGTAGGCCTTCATCTTGATAGCCCATGCAGTGTAGTTGCTTCCTGTGAGTAATGGGTATTGCAACGTCACCGAACCCTGCTTCAAAGATGAGCTCCCTTCCTCATATTTCGTCATGGCTCTGATACCAATTGTTGGCCCAAATTAACTAGTATGGGAAAGAAAATATGATGAGAGAAGAGGAACCAATGAAGATACTATTATTCTCTTTATTCAAACTCACAAAGGTTACATAGCAAAGGACCTACACAAGTTGTTTTATAGGCTATTTAGGTCGGTTTGCTATAGTAACTGACCTGCTACAGTGCTATTACAGCTCAATACACAGCTAGCAACAACTATATTCTAGCTAATACATATACAAAACCAATTTTGCTCCTACTTCAATAGTCAAAACCAAGTTGTACTTTACTAGTTTAAACCAAGTTATCTTTTTACTCAAGAAAACAAATTACTCATCCAACATGTACGCGCATGGTGTACAACATACTCAGGTCGAGTGAGTACTCGCTTTTATCGTTCACAGGGCCTGAGCCGTGGCTTGTGTTTTTAGTTTTCACCAACGGTGTGCTGAAGGCATTGGTCCATGAGCAGGCGTGGCATCAGACAACGGTCGTGCAATGCTGCCTTGAGTCCCTGTTAGCAGCTCTCTATTTGATGGAACACAAACGACTCCAATAAGCACCGGCGCTATGTAGAACTGTTCAGGGAAGGAAGCAGAAGGGGAAATCAAAGTAGATCAGAGGCTCAATCAGAGGTACACCAAAGAGGGCTTCAGATAGAAGGATGATAGGGTGAAGAAGAAGACCGATGAGGAAGAGGGATCAAGGGAACGAGAGGACCTTGTTGGGATCTCTGAATAATTCTTTCACTAGTGATTTGCGCGCGCCCATACGCGCGAGTCATAGCCTCACCTCTATCAGAGAAATGTATTAATGGTAACGAAGAATGAATAAGACAGTTTCAGCTGCGTGATGTTCATAATATTATTACATGAGACCGATAGCGTCCATTATCTTACATTAAAAAAAGACCCCACACCAGGACAGTAATTTTTAAAGATACATAATTTTACACAAAACAATCTTAGGAAACGACAGGAAGGAGGTGGTTCGTAAGATGACACACCATAATATACTGCACATAGAAAAAGTTACAGTAGCAATTTGGCATTAGTTTCTGGAGTGCCTTTGATCCTCTAGCGCTGCTAATGAAGTTTGCAACATCGATCTGACTCAAAGCTGCGGATCGGAGACAATAGCCTTTAGCTTTGTTGTCCGTGCGTGCTTGAACTGTGGACGAAGATGCTGCCACGATACTTTGGCCATTCATCTGCTTCAGTGACTGTGTATAAGAGAACAATGGCTATACGATATGTTAGTACATGTGAGAATATAAAACAGCAGAGTACTGACACTCAATTCTTTTGTTGATGTCTGACCTATAATTCTATAAATTAAGCACCAAATTGAAATAGATCATCAAGATACAAAGCAAAAATCTTATTAACTAAATTTTTAGTTTGATTCACAAAAATAGCATTCAGCATGGATTCAAAAAATAATCATATGCTGAATTTTTTTTGCCAACATTCTCCTCATGTCTGAGACAATAATCTGGAATGAAACAAAATTAGCATGGCTAAGATAGAATTTTAATACACAGGTAAAAAAATTGCACAAACAGATATATGGATACGTCAAATTCAAACCCCATGTACCAGAAACAGGTGCACCATACTACATGTGGATAACTTTAACTATATCTCTTGGAAATCAAATGTCATTCAAAATAAATCATCATTCACATGGCAACTCAGTAACATTGCCAAAAGGCTTTTTTGGGTTGGAAGAGTAACTAATTCCATACTGGTTCGTTGGTTATGATGTAGAAGACCCCTTTTTGCTGTTTAATTTAGCCTCAGGCAACTTTATCAATTCAACACAGATAAAACATGCACTCATGCAGTTCTACTGAAACCTGAAAATAGCCTAACATTCAATTTCAAAAAATTGTTGTGCCGATCTATGGAACTCGAGTAACTGAATCACACAACATGGGACAACATATAGTAGTTGCAAGAGAATAGACAGCTTGCTCGTGCAGGGGTAGGCATTCTTTTGGCCAACATATATGTATAGTAACTCAAATCAATAGATTTGATCATTAACTATTCCATCAGTATAAAAGTATGCTAAGATGAGTAGATGGAAAATTTTGTTGAATTACCAAACCAGGACTAATCATGCATTCCTAGATGTTCCTGGAGAATGCTTACAAAAAATGAATTAACCCCCCAAATGCCGAACACCCGAATATAAAAGCTATCACCAAATTTCAAAACATGCCTAGAAAGAAGTTTTTTTCCTGTGAAAATCAAGCAGAAAACAGCCTTGCGCACGCCCATGTGCAAAGGTTTAGCAAGGAGTTATATGTGCAAAGGTTTAGCGAGGAGTTATCTTACTGCATACCTTTCCTGGAGCATGCTGGTAGCAGTCTTAGCTGTTTCATCCAGCGGCTGGTCCTATGTCTGAGAATCTTTGGTTAGGAGCTGTGTTGAGGAACATAAAGAGAGTCACAGACCATGGCAGAGAATCCAAGGAGAACCAAAAACACTTTGTATCCAGGATGATGATATATACCTGATCAGTTGTTTCCTCCTGAAAAGTCGTCTCTTTCTTGCTAATGAATTAGTGTCCCTTCCCGGGCCAACACTGATAGGAGACGAAAGAATGGATTTTCAGTACAACAAAGCGAAACCGAGAAGCACAGGGTACTAAAGCACTGTAATTATGCATTTTAATTCTGAAAACTGGCAGCTGGCTAGCAATGTTGAGGCTATTAGAGCCGAATGTATTGTATATCTAGTAAAAAATGGGAGCAGATGAATTACCATCATACCATGCTTGGCTCTTCACTTATGTTGGGTCACTGGTCTGCGAATGTAGAATCAATCTATCAATATTCAGAGCCTAGCATAGATTAACAAGCATAGTTAGCACTGAGAATTAGGGGAATTGATTGTGATAATAGATCCAAGTAATACCTAACACATAGTGAGAAAATATACAGAAGTGTGTATTCACTGGAATGAATAATTATATGCAGCTATTTAAATTAATCAAAACTGGTGTCTAGAAAGAAGAAAGTAACATTGTGAACTAAGATCTTTGCTGATTGAACTCTAAATATAACGAAGTAATGATATGGCCATTTCATCGAACATATGACATGCAAACTCATAAGGATCAGGGCAAGTGTTTCAGCCATATGCATCAGTCGATGCAGAAGCTAGGATATTAATATATTCGCTTTTCTAAAAAAAAGATCAGGGCAAGTGCAGGAGGGTAAAGATCAAATTAGAACTACCTCAGCTGCTCGATCGATGCAACCTCAAGATGTTGTACGGGCGCACTGAGCATGTATGGAGGCAGAGCCAATGGAGATGGGACCCCGCCCGTGCCTAGACGGGATGGACCGGAGCGGCTACCGCCTGTGCTGGGTCACCGGGACTGCTGGGCCCCACTTGTGCTAGGATGGCCAGGAACGCCGCGCCCGCACCCCGCCCGAGGCCCTCCGCCCGTGCTGGAGGAAGAGGAAGGAGGTGCGGGGCGGTGGAGGGCACATCTGAGCACAGAGAAGAGGAACAAAAGAGAAAGAGTAGGAGAGGAGAGGGAAGGACCTGGACGCGTACAGCACACGCCGGAGCACCCCGTCACGCTCGTCGACGTCGGAGCCTGCGCCCAAACGCACTCGTCCCGCACAGCGGGCCAAGGGGGGCGCGGGCCCTGCAACACCGCATCGAGCGCCGTGCTCGCCCCGCGCCGTTGTGCAGCAGTGCCGGGCTGCGCGCCTGCCGGGCCGCCACATTGGCCCCTCGCACCACCATGCCGAGGGCCCTCGTCGACCGAGACGCGCGCGACAGGGCCCACCCTAGCGTCGGGACAGAGAGACGGAGGAGAGCCGGAGGGAGTGGGGTGAGCCGGGGGCTCCCTCACCCTGAAGAGCGCGCCCGAGGCCGTCCAGCAAGGTAGACCGGCGGCGCCGCCACTGCTGGCCCTCGCTGCGTCGCCACCACGCCATACTGAGGAGCACCTTCGCCTTGCAACCCGTGTCCAAAGCACCGAGAGAGAAAGGAGGGCGAGCTCGCCCAGATCTGCAGCCGTCGCTGGGGCGTGCCCGCGGCTATGCCCGTCGTCGCGCCGCCGCACAAGCCGCCATCACGAGAGAGGAGACAGGGAGGAGGCGCCGATGCGCCGCCTTGCCGGGTTGTGGCCGCACTTGGGGACGACCTCGCCTGGGCGCTATTCCACCGTGCCACCACGCTGGAGAACCGGTGCGCTCGTCGGCGCCTGCGTCCACCGTCGGAGCGTGCCTGCGGCTGTGGCTGTTGCCATGCGGGGTGCCACTGCACCAGCATGCAAGGGCCGCTACGATAGGGAGCGGCCTGGCCTGAGAGCCGCCGCCGCCGCGAGAAAGGATGGCGAGGGAAGGGACAATAGGAGAGAGCTAGGGTTAGGGTTGAAACGGGTATATATTTGGTTGGGAGTAGTTCGGCAGAAGAGAGGAGAACCGTTTGATCAGCAATCCAACGCTCAAAATTAATTTTGCTAGCGTGGACGCTGTGGCTACGCGCTGGCCACACCAAATATTCTCTTTAAATGCCCCTATAACTGCTACTGCTGCCATGTTGTTATTGCTCCCGTTGTGTGACAGCACGCGCCGGCGCATTAAGCTCAAGGCGAGGCGTATACTGACATTGCCCATGATGAAGTACTGAAACATGTCCTTGAGCCATGGATGTCAGCAGTTGTCCAATGCTGAAGCCTCCACCTTTGGTAGCTTGAACAAAGTTCACATTCCTGTAACTGATTTCTTCCCATAGCAATAGCAATTGTTTTAAGAACATCACTGCACCTGCAATTAGGAGGTACCTGGAACCGAGTAAGGACCACAATGTTGGCAGCAGCTTTAGCTCCATGACACATGCTCCCTCCGTCCTAAAAAGGTGACGTCATAGGAAATATGCCAGTCAAATTTTTTTAACTATAACTAGGTTTATATAAAATACGTGTAATATTTATATCTTTAAATAAATTTATTAAAAAAACTAGACCTAAAGATCTTTTCGATGATACTAATGACTTAGCATAAATATCTATATATTTTAATATATAATTACTGATAGTTTAAAAATATTGACTTTTTAAAAAACAAAAATAACATCTATTTTAGACTGGAGGAAGTACAAGAGCAAGAACAAAGCTGGCAACTGAACCTGTCTCAATCAACTTACGAAGTACGTAAGTACGTATTTCAGGAGGTGGCCATGGGCCCATGGCCGCAACTCAATGCAGCAAGTCGTGGACCCATTGACTCCAATCTTGAATAAACAAGTGGTGGCCAAAAACGTCCCCAAGATAAGTATTGAGGTCAGGTTGTAGTCCAACAAAGCCTTCATTTCAATCTGTGTGATTTCGACATTTTCGCCCTCATGTAGCCACAAACTATTAGCCATCCATCTTGCAGAGCCAACAGTCAATAAAGGAGCAACCCCGGCATCCATTTAGCTTTAACAAGGAAGTAGAAACCCATTGGCAAAACAAATTGAACAGCCAGGCAGGTTGAACCAATTGCTAATAGATGCAATAGCCCTAACATGTAGTTGGTGTTCAAATGGAGCAGTAGTTTGGCAGGTTGAACTGAGAGAATGGAGCACACAAAGTTTAGATAGAGCAGTAGTTGATGGTTGCAGGAAAGCACCCCTAATATGTAGTTGGTGTGTTGCTGTTTCTTGTTACGTTCGGAGGAGTTGATGCACACCATAGATGTTCAGATTCGCTGGACGCCTTAGGTTTAGCACGACACTGGTTCACTCCTTAGGAAAAAGGAAAACAAAGGGGTAGGCAACATGCATGGTGGCCTGTTGGCTCATTCAGGCTTCCTCAGATTTCTCAATTCATGACTGGGAACGTCACACACACTTGAGCTGAGCTGTGCAGGAGCAGTAAACACATGCGAGTAGATTTATTTTTCCAAATGATGATGTAATTACTAAGCAATTACAAGTTATTACAACCACTCACATTCAGACACCAACTATTAGCTGTGCATTGAGGGCATGGCATAGGGCAGTCCTTGAAGACCTTTGCTTGAAATCGCCAACAACAATTTTGGATGGACATTGAACCATTCGATGTAGAAGTGAAGTCATGGCATGACCTTTTTAGCAAACTCAGTGTAACCTGCCCCTAGAGGGATTAGTAAGCATCCAAGACGCTAATTCTCATCATTGAATAATGGACACAAAATTCGGCTACGTAGATGTTAGGCCTGTACCCATAAATATACTACTTCCACAATGCAATTCTAGATTTGAAACGGTAAGATAAGTATAAAGTTTGATGACCTAAAGTCCATAGAAAATACCATTAACAATTATGCTTCTTATAAAAAATCTAATACACAAACATATTTCCTATATCTAAGATACTTATTTAATACATTTTTTCTAGATTTAGTATTTTTTTTGAGAATGTCCAGATTTAGTTAAGTTTTTTTTGAGGGAATCCAGATTTAGTTAACTTTTTTTTTTTGAGCAGAATCCAGATTTAGTTAACTACTTATTTGATTTCTATATGCTAGTTCTTTTCAACGATGGGCCGACATTTGCTTGTTGTTGGCCCGTCACGCCGTCAGACAACCCAGCTCTCCAGCTCGCACGGCCTCACCGCATCAACGCCGCCGCCACGACGGGCGAAGCCAAACCTTTGCCATCAGTCCCCGTCCTCCCTTCCCCGCCGGCGGGGAGGACTGCCCACTATGACGTCGAGGGTTCGCCTGAGCCTCACAAACCCCGAAGCCGCGGAGCCAGAGCGGCCGCCGCCGGCCCTAATCAGTGAGCTCCTCGAAGAGATCTTCCTCCGCGTCGCCTCCCCTGCGGATCTGGCCCGAGCCTCCACCGCTTGCGTCTCCTTCCGCAGCCTCATCGCTGACCCCTCCTTCCTCCGCCGGTACCACTCCATTCACCCGCCCCTACTCCTTGGCTTCGTCAGCATCTCTGGCTTCCACCGTCTCCAAGCGCCCCATCCATCCGCTGCTGTCTCCCGCGCTGTCGCCCGAGCTACTGATTTCTACTTCGACTACCTCCCTGGCCCCACCACTACTGAGCACAGATTGAATTCGTGCGATGTTCGCAACGGCCGCGTCCTCGTCGGGTGTCGTACCAGGGAACGCCTCGTCTACTGGGACCTCGCGGTGTGTGACCCGATGTCCCGGGGATACCTGCTTCTGCCTCCTATAACCGATGACCTACTCGCCTCCGTCGGCCTCCAAAAGCAAAATGTGTTCCACACAAGTGCCTCCTTTATCCCTTCAGGAGGCATAGAGGAGGATACATCATTCAGGGTGATCTTTTGGATGCAATCTAACACAAGGTTGGGGGTATTTGTCTTCTCTTCGGTCTCTGGCCGCTGGAGTGTCAGTATGTCTACCAATGGCGACGCTCTGGGCTTGAACAGACTTGGTGTTTTGGTTTCAGGCCAATGTGTGAATAACTGCTTCTATTGGAAAGTATACAAAATGAGCATGTTGATCAAGCTCGACATGAATACTATGCAGTTTTGCCGTGTTGACCTCCCGGCTGGCCACGATATGCGGGAAATTATCATTGTGGAGTCAGGGGAAAGCAAGGTTGCGATGTTTAGCATGGGTTATGAAAGCACATCTGTCGATTATTACACCTCATCACAAAATGGCAGTGAGAAGTCCCATGAGTGGCATATGATGAGTACCATCCCCTTGCCGGCCCATTATATTAGTACATGCTACATTGGTGGTCCAGCTGAAGGACACATTTTCATAGAATGCATTCGAGATGGAGAGAGTTCATATTCAACAGTTTTCTCACTTGAGATTAAGTCTTTTAATGTTGAGAGGCTTAGTAGGACAAGTTTTCGTGGTCCTGCCTATCCATATTTTGGTTTTCCACCATCTATGTCACCAAGGATGATTTAAGGATATGGTGAGGTGCACTTTTTATGGTAAGTTTTGCCTCTTGCATTTCACAGATCTGTACATTTGGGCACTGGTTGTGTGAATTAGCAATTAGTATGTATGCTTGTGACTTTCTGAGGTTGTGACCTTGTTCTCATATGATTAGTCTGTTTAATTATGTAGTCTAGGTATTGTTTATTGATGGCTAGTTCCGGTAATGCGGAGCTTATATCTGTTCTCTCCTTGCCTCCTATCCCAAGCTTATGCAAATATTCTGAACTTTGACAAATGCTTCTTTCTGTTGATCTATTCGCTTGGCATAACTTTATGAAACATCATGTTCTCTACTGTTTGTATTTGTGACTGATAGGCTCACCTGGTTGCAGTTTAAAGTTGTTAATTATATTATGATTATTGGAGGAACTGAGCTGAGTGCTACTAGTTCTTAGTGTGTTTGAAACAGCATTGCCGGTCTACAAAAGTATAGTCTTTTGATCAGTTTGCTGTAAAATTCAGGTTTATGAGACTAAACTCAGCTACCTAGGCCTAGAATGAGCTTCTGCCTATTCTAGTATCGTTATAACTTATTTGGAATCCCAGATCTTGTTCCTTGTGAATTCTAGTTAGGCCTGGCTGCACATGTCAATTTGTTGTGGAGCTATACCATTTCAACTTCTGTCATCGTTTTGTACCTGCAAACTGAAATTGATGTTATGTAATGGGTGTGTTTTCTACATGAATGCTTACTGCAGTAAGCTTGTGTGCTCAGATATATATAAAAAAAAAGCATGTTAGTGTTATATGCATGTTTGCTTTTTGAGCCGAAACTTTGCCTGAACCATGAATAGTCCACCCTTCAAATTATGCCTTAGCACAGTAACTGTGGAAGCAATTAAGTAAACATTTTGGATGCCTTTTCTTGCAACAATGGTGGTGTGATATTTGATGTTCTAATAACTGCATTCATTTGGTTTCAGGAATAGGTTCCCATCCAGATTTGGAGCACCAGGCTTGGAGCGGATGCAGTCTTGTATCTCACCATCTGTCTTCGAATATGCTTGTGTTTACCCTGGGTTTTCTTGTGTCTAATGACTGTTGTTCTGCAATGCTGCTTCTTGAATTGCATTTATTATGTAAGAAGCACTGGATCATACACATATGGTCTTTCATATTTCAGTGTTCATTGTCTTGTAACTTAACTTTTAACGTTTGAATGTATTCAGTTATATCTAATGACCGGCCATAAGAAATCTTGCCGTTATTGTAGACCTGGTTGTACTAGATATGGTGCAACTGGTGTTGTTGTTCAGGGTCGTCCACCTGCTCTGTTTTTCACCGGCCGCTGTCTAGAATTGGCTCCAAACAGGGCTAAAGGGGCTTGTGATTTGTGTTTTCCAGCAGTGTTGTGCTGAATCCTGGATCCTGGGTGCAAACTCGGTGGGCACTGTTGCGCGTGCTGAAGAGGGTCTGGCGTGGCCATAGCTCAAGAGGGGCTGGCGCCTAGCGGTGTGGCATCAGTCAACGGCCGCGCTGTGCGGCCTTTTTTTTTTTGAATAAAAGGCATAGTTTATTGCTTAGCGACAAGATGCCGCTATTAAGGTGAATAAATCACCAAGTACAGAATATATCGCTGTCAAACATAGACAGCTGTTAACATGGAGTGGGCCTGTACATATAGCACTCAGTTCTTGTCTAGCCCTAGTAACTGAGTGATAAGCTTGACTAGCTAGGGCATGAGCAGATGTATTTAGTTATCTATTTTGAAGATTCTTCCTCCATTAGCAGAAGTGCTGTTGATGAAGCTTTGAGCATGTGGCTTTATATCCCAATGTGGAGGATTTGAATGATCCCATCCATTTAGGAAGCTGACCAACTGTTGATTATCAGAGAGGAAGAATGGTTGATACACCTGCAATGCCACGAGAAGCTTGGCACCCAGAGCTAAAGCAGCTGCATCTCTCTTGGATTGCCTTAATATAGATGGTAGATGTGGCATCAGGTTGCATGGTGATGATGAAGATCCCTATTCCTGCTTTTCTTGAAACCTGCAAATTAATATCTGGGAAAATAGATGTGTCTGTATAGCATCTTGTACCAGGTTGTATAGCTGGTAATGAATTTTATAATGAGGAGGTCCTGGTAAGCTAAGTTCTGATGCATGGTGATTTTGTATTTCATTATGATTCCTCTTTTCGTCTCCATAACCTGCAAATTGAAAATTCATACCTTGTTGTTGACAGATGTTGTCATGGGAATGATTTCCCAGGTTCCTTCATGTTTCTAATATATTTACCTGCAAAGAATTTAACTGTGTCGGCTGAGAGCTATCTCCTCTTACCTGACTAGCTGTGTTGTCCTGAGTCTTAGGTTGGAAATCTGCAATTGTTCTATCCTCTTTTCATGTTTGCTTTTGATTGTCATTCTTATTTTCTGTTACTGCTGTTATATTGATATCAGCCTACACTGCATAATGGACCAATTTTTATTTTGAAAGTGAGTATCATTCGTCACCTTCCATATATTCTGAAAAATTCTTGAAATTTCTCAGAAGCTCATCAGCTGTTGTATTTTGATTTATGACTGTAGATAATATTTCCTGTACGCTATCTTGTTCTTGTGGTAAACCTGTAGTGAGCAAGGATGGTGAAGCAGAGAACCAAACTGCTCTAGCAAAAGAGCAGTGGAAGAATAAATGTGAGTCAGTTTCTATCAAATTGCAAACAGAGCAGTTTTTACTAATTTTAGATGTTAAACCTCCAGCTCTGGCACCAGTCGGCAGTCTCTAGCGCTCTTCTAATAAGCTTCCAAACGAAAACTTTGATCCATGGAGGTAAAATCTTGTGCTTCCACACTCTTTTTAGAATTTGCAGAGCTTGCTGAGTGACCCCTCTGGCTCCTTGGTCAGTTATATGTACCTGCATTTGATGATTATTAAGAAAAGAGAGCTTCCTTTGTGCCGCAAGAGCCATTTTTGGCTGGTTTCCATCTTACAATATCATGTGATTCAGAGGGAACCACACTGGTATGTGTAATGCAATGAGCAGCAGTATCTTCGAAGATTTGGGATATAAGATCATTGTTCCATTCTTGAGTTTGAGGGATCCAAAGATCAGAAATTTTATTAGGCAGACATGGTACAGTAACAGGTAGTCTAATGTGATCATATATAGAGTTCCAAATTTCACACCAAGGCATGGACCAGATGCTAGATTACCATTATGAATCTAAACAATGCAATTCTTATTTAAATAATCTTTCACTTGGAGAATGGATGACCAGAAAGCAGATTTGACATCATTGTTGCTCGCAGTCCAGAAGGAATTGTTGGGGTAATATTTAGACTTGATAACAGCAAATAAGAAGGCATTTTGTTGAGTAACAATCTTCCTAAAGTTACAGATTGAATATTTTTTGTTCCATATTGCATTGTAAAGAAATAGACAGTTCATTAACAGCTAAAACAAATAAGTATGGAGAAAGTGGACAGTCTTGTCGTACACCTCTTTGAGGATGAAATGTAGCAGTTGGTTCTCCATTAATAGTGACAGATAATAAATTGGTAGAGGTGAGTCTCTGTTAGCAACTCTCTATACAATGGAACACAAATTACTCCACACAACAATAAGCACCAGCGCTATGTAATCCAATACAGTAGTGAAGAGTTCAGAGAAGGAAGCAGGAGGGAAATTCAGAGTAGGTCAGAGGCTCAATCAGAGTTACATCAAAGAGAGCTTCGGATAAAAGGAAGTTAGGCCTCAGGAAGACCGACGACGAAGAGCAGGGTCTGGGGAAGGAGAGGACCTTGCTGGGTTTTCTGAATAATATAATTCTTGGGGAAGGACAGAACCTTGTCGGTTTTTCTGAATAATATAATTCTTTCGTGTTGTCAGGTGTGACGACGTGAAGATTTTTGAACTCATAGTTCGTGTTTTGCTGTTTCGTGTTACGTTCGGAGTTTTGAACCATATATGTTCGGTTTCACAGTGAATGCCTTAGGTTTAGCACGAAACTGGTCCGCTCTATTGAAAAAGGAGAAGAAAGGGGTAGGCAACATGCAAGGGTTGTCAGCTCATTCAGGCTTCCCCAGATTTCTCAATCCATGACGGGGAACGTGAGAGACGAGCATGCACCAGTTTTCTTGCTCCTATACGAGTCACACACACTTGAGCTGAACTGTGCAGGAGCAGAAAACACATGCGAGTAGATTTAATTTTCCAAATTATGATGTCCCGAGGGCTGTCATATTAAGCAATTACAACCACTCACATTCATACAGTTTCTTATCCCAAATCCAAGTTCCAGGTGCATGTGCAAGAAATCAGAGCCACGTTGCCAAAATCAAGGCAGAAATCTTCTCTCACTTTACCACCATTTTTTGTTCCTTCCCCATACAAATGACTAGCTTTCCATTCACAGAACAAACTTGTACAATCAATGCACGATTTACATCATGTAAGAACTCCACATCGGAGAAACTCTCAGCTAAAGGGAACAAACTGCAAATGATGCCACTAACCGATGATGAACACAAGCTAAAAACCCCAGCTTGTAGGGAAGCTAGCACCGCCTGAATGTCTGAAATGGAACCGAAAAGAACCAGTGCGTGCGACATGGATGGCAACAACCACCGCCGCTACTACAACAAACCCAATCATGAACAAGATGAACAGTATATAGGGCCTCTTGCTCCACCGCCCCATGATCCCGAGGGCAAACGGGTAGATCAGCAGCAGGATCCATGCGTTGAACACCAGTCCGAGGGACGCATCGGCCATCTGCAGGAGTGACCATCCCCCAACAATTGCCTTGCCAATTGCCGCCCCAATCGCTCCGACGTTCACGGCGATCACCACTATTGTGGGGATCAGCAGTGGCGCCCACTGCACTACGTACATCTCAGCATACTTCTCGTTCATGGTGCTTGTAGCCTGCTTCGCTGTAAGCTTGAATGAAACACCATTCCCACGAAGGACTAGCTTCAGCACAATGTGCAGCGTTGCTAATGGGTACACGGCTGTTGCCCCGATGATGTAGAACTGCTCGTTGCGGATCCAGTCCAATAACGTTAGGCCAGCCCACTTGATCTCGACCATGCCGATCAGTTCTGTCATTACTATGACGATGACGAGGTACAGCACATATGTGGGGAATGGCTTCTGTATGTAGAACTCACCTCGGAAGATCCATATGATGGGGAAGAGGAGATAGAAAACAAGGAAGACCGATGAGATTGGGTAGGCTGTCATGTTGGTGTAGGCGATTCGTTGCATGAAGTTTAGTCGGCGACCAGCAAGGAGTGGGCAGTGTGAGAAGAACATTTCAAGAGAACCGCCCGACCAGCGTAGGATCTGGTAGAGGCGCTCAGTGAGGTTGATAGGTGCACTGCCACGGAAAGCATCTGGTTCTATGCGGCAGTAAATAGATCGCCACCCTGTCCGGTGCACTCGGAAGCCAGTCACCACATCTTCCGTAGCAATGTTGTACACCCACCCTATTTCATTACCAAACTCAGTACCATCCTCATATGCACACTTCATGACATTATTCAGCTCTTCCATGACAGAATCCTCTTGTGCCGGTGGAGATGTCATGGACCATTCTTGGTTCGCAGCTGGTGGTATGGAGTTGATGAAGGGAACTGAGTTGCCAAACTTGCTGGGGTTGTCCACCAGCTTGAAGGCATCAGTTCTCCAACGAGGCGGATCAATACCATAGACAGCAATC
Source organism: Bothriochloa decipiens (assembly GCA_023333625.1). Taxonomy (NCBI): domain Eukaryota; kingdom Viridiplantae; phylum Streptophyta; class Magnoliopsida; order Poales; family Poaceae; genus Bothriochloa; species Bothriochloa decipiens. Next base: position 10,673,133 of record CM041631.1, on the reverse strand, counting down.
CGGCGGAACATGCAACCGGTGCCAACATAGGAGGGTCCCTGGATGCCATTTAGACCGAGCAAGGTGGCATCAAAGAAGACACGGTTGTGATTGCAGTACCTGTCTGTTGGGTCGACATCATCAAAGCGCTGTGGGAACTGAACAAAAGCAGTGTTGTCGCCATCCTGCCGGTCCAGCATGAAGCACATTGCAGCTCGGAAGGCCTGTGAGTTGTTGACGTAGTGGTCACCGTCAAAATTGATGATGAAGGGAGCATTAGTCAGCAGTGCAGAGACCCGCAGCTGCACGTTCATGGCGCCTGCTTTCTTTTGATGGTCATAGCTTGGATTCTTCTCACGGGAGATATAGACGAGCATTGGGAGCCGCACGTCAACAGCACTGAAGTCCAGAGGGGTTTCAGCACTTGCTGGTCCACCAAACCGAGGTTCATCACCCGGGTGATTCAACATAACCTGATGAACAGCCATGTTAAAGGGTAATAGATTAATACACTTTCTTAGGTCACTCATGCAAGACTGCTAATTATAAGTCGCTACCATTAGAAGCTAAGTTTTATCCACATGGAAAAGAAGTTAGTGAAATTGCATACATTAACAATTCCAGCATGTTGCCCTTTCTTGTGGTTTTCGGCAGGGTCAAACCATGTTCCTGGCCACTGTGTTCCATCTGCCATCCAGGTTGCCTTTACACCTTCTTTGGCCTCTGCATTGTATGCATCTGAGCGTTCCGGGATTTTAGTAAAAAGTGCATCCAAATGCACCTTGAACTCATCATACTCCTTGGACATGCGCCTATGATCATCAGCAAACTCATCTGGTACATTTCCTGTGTATGGCCGTGACTTCACAGAAAAATAGCTCTCAGGAGCTCTCGGCTCAATGCTATGTTTTCGGCAAAATGGAACCCAAAGTTTTGCGAAATGTGCAGTCTCAAGCAAGCCCTCATAATGGATGATGGATCCTCCATCATCCGAAAGGTAGGTAGCAGTCCTATCAATTGGGTAATCTACGGCAAGAATGGATAGGATAGAGTTAAAAGTGTATATCATAGGCTCATTTATGGGATCAACAGTGTTGATAAAAACATCAAGCCTGGGGAGATTAGAGTTTCCATCAGGGAGATCAAATTGTTGTCTCAAGAGGGGAAGGTCTGGGACACGCTTGATAGGGTTGAGCTTTGCAATTTGGTTTAGTAACCAAGTGACACCAAACCAGAAATCTCCAACAATGGATATCCACCAGAGCCACATGCTATCGGCATATGGGTGCCTGATACGCCATATGAAGAATAGGATGATAGCAATCAATCTCAGCAAGGTCAACAACCTGTTACAGATAAACAGGAAACAAAATTAGAACATGTAGTTACTAGTTAGGGAAAGCTGCTACTGCTATAAGTCCTAGCATTGAAATAGGCATGAGTAGGCTGCAATACTATGACTAGTGACAATGCACGTAAATACAACAATTTTATACAGTATTTTAAAATTCGTTAGTACAAGTTTTCAGTAACGATCTATAATACAGAGCTGCAGAACTGAATCAATTCATGCGTAATGCATTGGAGTCCACGGGATGAAATCTTCAGTTAGGCACTTAGCAGACTCGATTGCACAGTGCCCATGGGCATCTCAACTTTCAGCCACAACTCATCGCACCACAGATCTAGAAATGAGAGAAGTGCCAACGCGAAAAAACTAGCGGGACGGGCCACGAAGACGGAACGGCAGCCCAGCGCTCCCCGGCGACCCGTGCGACGACGACGAGGTGCTGCAAGCAGCTGAGGCTGGTCAGCCTGGAGAGCTCCTGGGATGTGCAGCGGAAGCTGGGATAGGACCGCGGGGCGAGCGCCTGAGGCACGGCGTCGCCGGGCCGCCATCGGGGCTGGTAGGACCGCCGTCTCGTCGCCGTCGGTCATCGCCGTGTTAGCCTGTGGGAGGTTGGCCTGTTGGGCAGGGATGGGACGAGGAAGGAGCGATTGGCGTGGACCGTTGGGCAAGGCGTACTGGGAATACTGGGCCTTAGGCCTTTGTTGGGAATATGCGCTTTCACGAACAAGCGGGCTTGCATCTCTCGGCCCAATATTACGCCGCATAGATCAAACCCATATTTTTTTAATTACACCCAACCAAAAGTTCGGTGCGTCATTTATGTAGTAGCCCATTACTAAAGAGTAAAGATCCTAAAAGAACATACTAAAGAGTAAAGAACCACTGATCTCTCCTAAGAAAATTGTGCTCAGTGTTCCAATCTCTCTCCATCTAAAAAAACAAGAGAGAGACCGAGTCCCTCTTTCGAAAACCCTCAGCCGGTAGCTTATGTAGCCCTTCAAAAAAAAAGTGCATTCTTTACTGTCGTAATTTTACTTTAGTACTGTCATGTAATAAATAATATACAGTACGTATATTTTTACTGGCAACTAAACTAAGCTGAGGAAAATAGTCATGTGCATTAATTGACGACTCGCCCTGTTCGCTTGATCGTTTCTGACTGGCTGGTTCTGGCTGCTGCTGATTTTTTGTGAGAGAAAAATACTGTTGAATGACTGGCTGGTTTAGCTGATAAGTTCAAACGAACTAGCTCTTAAAATGGTAATCATGATTTGACGAGCCATGGCCAAAAGTAGAAACAGTGATGGATTCAGTAAAGCACGTGCGCGTGTATTATCAGCGATGAGGCCGGATAGATGTACTTGCTCACCTGTAGGGGTGCAGAAGGATTCCCTTGACCCTGTAGGTCCGGAACAGGAGCGGGCGCCGCCCGTCCTCGCCGTCGTCCTCCACGGCCTCCGCCGCCTCCTTGTCGTCGATGGGCGTCCAGTACTTGTCCATCGGGCTGAGGACCGCTGGCTTCTTCTCCTTCCTCTTCCTCGCGCCGTGCTTCTTGCCGTTGCTGCCGTTTGCCGCCACCGACGGCACCGTCGTCGTCGTGCCCACGACAACGCCGTCGTCGATGCTGCTGTCCCCGTGATGGCCCCCACCGGCAGCGACGATGACACCGTTGCTGCCGCCATGGACGACGGCGCCGTTCGCCGGCGCCTGTGGGGGAGCCATGCCTCGATCGATGATCAGTGTCAGTAGCTAGCAACTGGCAAGCTAGCTCTGCTAGCTACTGGATTAGCTGGACTTAATTAGCTCCGGCCGTAAACAGCTAAGTGAGAGGCGCCTGTTGGTCGCTAGCTCACTCGCTCCCGGTGCACGCAGAACTGAGAACTCAGCTGAGTAGTGTGTATAGAGGAGTGTGCAGATATATGCGCTGGCCACTTCGCTTGACAAGGAGGTACAGTACAGGTATTTGTATATAAAATCAGGCACATTAATCCCTATCAAGAAAAATCAGGCACACATTAATCTGATCCCATCAATCGATCGTCGGTTAGAAGAGTCGAAGAAGAAGTTCCTGGCCGCGGCTGTCGGCTGGGTCTCTCGTCGACGACGTACCCCAGTATGCTATCAGCATCACGGGGGGTACGAAGCTACAGTGCTCTACAGGGTGGACCAGCTTATTATATTAGGTACATTATTTGCAGTGATGGCAGCATCTGTAACACATGCCAGGACCAAGAGAGATTATTGCCATGCGTGCCGTCCCGTTCAACAAGAGAATGAATATAACGGCTACAAGCCAGATCAAATTCTCCTGTCAAAGTTATATGTAGATTTGACTTGTAAAGTCTTTCTTTGTCTACGTTACCAGATCTGGATATGTTGTTGGGATTAGTGATATAGTTTTGTTTAATTAAATCCATGAAAACGGTAGAAAAATAAATCATGAAATGTTTATAAGCAATCACATGTAACTAGTTATATATATATATATATATATATATATATATATATATATATATATATATATATATAGGTGGTTGGGATGTAGATTTGACTTGTAAAGCTTTTTTCTTGTCTCCGTTACCATATCTGGATATATAGGTGGTTGGGATTACTGGTGACATATTTTTGGTTTGTTTCAATACATGTAATAGCAGTGTTAACACTCAAATTGAGAAACAAAATCAAGAAATATTTATAAACAATAATGCATGTAATTAACTAGTACTTTCTTTCAAGTATTTGATATAGGAGTGATGAATGGAGGCCAAAATTTAACCATTATGTGAATCGTCACTATGTTAAGTCACTACACCACAGAGAAAAGACACGTAGCCGAGTGGCGATAAGAGGCTAAGTAGCATCTCTAAGTCATAGCAGATTCGACTCCTGATCGGAGCGGATAATCCAAGATTTATCGACGTTGTATTTTCAATGGCAAAAAATCGTATCTCTATCTCTACCGCCTTGATCAGACGTGTTGGCGTGTGTTGCCGGTCCTAAGTAGATTAGGGTTCCGGATGCAAAAATGTTAGAGAAAAAGAAAAGATGAATGACTCTTAATAGTTTTCTAAATGTATCAAGGTTCCTGATGCAAGATGTTTATGTTCTAATGGGGCTCTCTAGGCGGGTTTAGGGTTTTTTTTACCTGAGCTGAATTTTTATAGTTGGGTCACCTTCATTGTGAACTGGAGTACCGGACCAAGCCCATGCACACAATTGTTTCTTTTGTTTTTAGATCTTGCAAAAAAATTAGAAAAATACCCAACCACATGGTAGTATGTAAAATTAAAGTTACAGTATATTTAATATCTAAACGGTGAAACTTAAATATGCATGGAGGGAGTATATGTACATATAATTAAGTAGAGTAAGGGTGCGGTATGTACTCCCTTTTTATTTGTCGTTCTCATTTTATGATAAGATAATCATACTTAACTCTGAGTAAATATATAAAATAAAATATACTTACCTAAATTTTCTGAATATGTATCTCGTTCCACCTACCCTTAGTTTAAACTTTGTGACAATGGTCTAGCCTAGCAGCTTCATCATGCAGATACTCATCAACATGCGGCCTAATGGCGTGGGCCGACACGAGTAGCATCGTTAAAGCTAGTGTGTGCTTCGCAAAGACAAACCAGTCTTTTGGGCACATGCCCGGATGCTTCGGCTAGAGAGCGCTCACAGGCGCTTGAGCATGAGGAGAATGTGTTGACAAGAGCTCAACGAGAACGTAGACACCGCCCGCCTCCATGGCCTTGATGCGTGAAATGCCATAGGAGTACTATCATTTTTCCGTTGCAATGCACGGACAAATGATCGTTAGCAATTTAATTATTATGAGAAATCATGCCTATGTTAGAAAATTTGTATTCAAAGTTTTATCATGCAAATAATAAGCAAATATCTAATCTAATATTCCAATTGATAGTTTGCTATACCAAGCATAATGCATGACAGCTGGCAGATATATAATCATGCATGAGTTCAAGTAATATTTCCGCCGAGATCGCATCTTCCAAGTAAACGGCGCGCGATTGTTTTTAAAATTATTCGGAACTGCGCTTTGGACGCAGAATGCTGATCACTACAGGGTTCGCTCTCTTTGCCGACTGCAATGCACACTCGGCAAAGGCAGAATTGTAGTCGGCAAAGGCTTTGCCGACTGTAATTCCACGTGGCAGTCGGCAAAGGGCTGTCGGCAAAGAAGCCGTCGGCGAAGGCGGCTTTGCCGAGTGCCACGTGGCATGCAGTCGGCAAAGCCTTTGTCGAGTGCCACGTCAGCACTCGACAAAGCCACGTGGCACCGTCAGCCTGACGGCTGGCTTTGCCGAGTGCTGACGGGGCGGCACTCGGCAAAGAAAAAAATATTTTTTTTTGAAAATTTCTTTGCCGAATGCCAGCTCGGCACTCGGCAAAGAAAAAAAAATTTCGAAAATTCTTTGCCGAGTGCTGATCTAGGCAAACCAATGACCCCTTTGCCGAGTGCCACGCTATCACTCGGCAAAGCTGGGGATTTTCTGGCTAGATTCCCCAGCTTTGCCGAGTGTCAGCACTGGACAAAGCTGGGAAATTTTTTTTCCTTTTTTTCTGTTTTCTTGCATCCAAACATTGTAAAATCATAATTTATATCACAATTTCACCAGGACTACAAGTAGCACCATTTATATCACAATTTCATCACATTTATCACCACCGTCACCATATATATCATAATAACACATATATCTCACAATAGCATCTCTTATCACCACCACAAGTCCATTACAACCATGAAGTTCAACGCAACGAGTCGAACACCACAAGTCGAGGTCCATCACATGAAGTTCAACACAACAAGTCTAGGTCCATCACAAAGAGAAGAAATACATGACAGAGACTTCGATGATACTCAAGTCCAGGAGCATAACACAAGCGACAAGTACCTAGCTCGTCGCACCGTCCCCGGAGCCGTCAGGTTGTCCGTCCCCAGAGCCCCCAGGGTTTTCCCACGGAACCCACCCTGGATCACGCGGCGCCGACCAGTACGGCCGCCCTCCGCCCACCGGCCACGAGTAAGGTGTAGGAGGGCCACGCGGAGGTGGATACGGTGGAGAAGGGCCACCCGGAGGTGGATACGGCATCATCTGAGGGCCGGCACCTCTAGGAGACGGGTTCGAACCCGCCGACTGTACCTGCACAAGTTAAAGGCCAAGTGATGTCATTAGTATCTGCAGGATGGATGCACAAGCTAAAGCAAGAGTCAATGTACTCACCGGGGTCCCTGCAGGAGCGACAGGAGCAGGCACAGGAAAAGACGGTGGACGAGGCGGTGGAGCGAATAATTCAGGCGGTGGAGGCGGCCCGGGGATCTGCAGGGATTGGAAGTAGCCGGCAAAGCCCTGCATCTGACTATTGTAGTGCTGCTGCACGGCTGTCAGGTGCTGCTGGTAAGCCATCTGTTGCGCCTGCATCTGCGCCTGCATCTGCGCCATCTACTCCTGCACCTGGGCCTGCAATATTACATCTGCAGTGTTGATTGTAAGTATAGGTGTGAAACGAGTGAACGACGAATAAAACCACACTTACCTGGAACTGCAACATGCTCGGCTGCCGAGACGCTATGGGGATGTCGGTGGAGCTCGTGGGCCTGGATCAAACCTGGCTCAGCGTGGGAGCATCGGACGGGTCGACGGCGCTGTGGGCCATGTAGTACCGGCCGTGCTGCTTCCCTGGTCCCAACCTCTGCAGGAGGTCTGTGTCCAGGGGCTCGGCGGTGGGGTCAAACGTCTCCCCGTAGCGCTGGCGAGCCGCGGCGGTGTACTCGGTCGCCTTCTCGTAGGCGGTGGGGTTGCTGTACGCCTCGGGCCCGTCCTCCGGGTTGTAGACGTTGTCCAGCGCTGTCGCCTTGCCCTTGTGGGAGAGGAGGTACCCGGTGAACTGGTTGATTTTCTGCCCACCGTGCGCCTGCGTCTGCATTGAAAACAGAAACATGGTTACAAGTAATGACAATTGAGGGCTAGAAAAAAGACATGAACGGACGCATACCCATCTTCTCATGTACATTGGGAGGGGCTGGCTCCCTTGGTGGTGTGGCACCCCTCGCATCTGCAGGCGGCGGCCCCGACGGTCGTTGCGCCTCGCGTACGCCTCGTCCGTTTGCCACATGCGCACAATCTCCTCCCAGCAGTCCCTGTGGTTGTCGCACCACCCTGGACAGAACTGCATGACATCAAGTATTTGACATGCGAGAAGATTAGTGTAATGTTTCACTGAAGGAATCTGAACGAATGTTTTCCTACTTAATTACCTGCATGTATTGAGCGAAGGTGAGGTCGGTCTCCCTCGAGTTCATGATCTGGTGGATTTGGGGCTTCTTGATGGACTCTCCATGCACGTCGGCGTAGTAGTCGCGGATGGCCTGTATGCGCGCCTCATGGTACATGTCCTTGAGACGATCTTTGCAGACCGCCTCCTGCACTCGTGTCGCCTGGTCCGCTTTACCCTCCTCGCACGTGAAGAAGTCCTGCACACAGACACATCATGTAGCATTGCATTGTTTCAAGAAGTCCGACGAATGCGTACTATTTAGCAATGCGGTGCGATGAAAGACTCACCCAAAACTCCCTCTTTATCTTTGCCGCGAGGGTCTTGCCACCCACGTCGACGAGGTAGAAGTGAGCCCACCTCGTAGGCACCTTCAACTCGCCGTCCACGTCGACAAGGCCAGGGTAGTACTCCTTAATCAGGAGGCCCTGGATGCCATTGATATGTCGTGATTCACCTTCTCCACTCACAAACGCCCAGGTACTGCACGAGTCATTAAGAACAATTGTTAGTATGCAGTTCGATTTTTAACATATCATATGAACAAATAGTGAAATCAATAATGGTTACTTATGTATGGCCCACGGGTGTAATCATCGGGCGTCTGTTGAATTGTGGCCGCACCCTAGGAAGCTGCGTGGGCCCGCGCGAGTACACCTTGGCCACGCCTGACAAAGTTGAAGCCATCTGGCCTGGTGTAGGCACAGCGTCGTCGTCGTCGTCATCGTCGCCGTCGCCGCGGTCCTCGTCACCTGTCGTTGTCCCCCCTTGCGAGGACGAGAACGGCAGCCTCCTCGTCGCCTGGCGACGTCCGCTGTGGGGCTGGGACCCCCTACTGGACGACCCGCCCACCAACACCTCCTCCTCCTCCTCCTCGTCGTCGTCGGCGGTCTCCTGCTGGGGGACCTGGTACGCCGAGCGTACGGCTCGATGCGGCCGCTGCCGCCGTCCGCCTGGCATTTTGCCGAGTGCCTGCAATGACAAAGAACAAAAGAGTTAGCATAAATAAATGACAAGTACTTGTAAAGGAACATACTAATAACAATATAGTATTACATGGCCTCGTAATTATCTCCGCGAACGACAATATGGCGGGCGTGGAGTCGTCATCACTATCACTATCGTCGTCATCGCTATCAATATTGTCGAGCTCTCTTAAGTCATCACTGTCATCATCATCCTCATCATCTCCATAGTCATCATCTTGTACATCCTCCTGGACAACTCCATCGCGCTGCATCTGCCATCGCTCAAGCATTCTTAGGTCCTTGGCATCCTGCACCTCCTCACCCTCGTGCTCATCGATTTCGTTGTCTACTTCCATGCCCATGAGCGAACCAATGTCTATCTCCAAAGTACCTTCTAGCCCCTCAGGTTGATAGAACTCATCTTGGTTTGGGTCAAACTTGTAATCATCGTCGTTTGGGAGAGGCGCTTTGCCGCGCGACGACACCAAATGCACAAGGCTCCAACCCACAAGCTTCTCGTCTTTTTGGCACGCCCATGGGAGGTAATAAACTTGCGTGGCGTCTCGGTTGGCCACAATGTAGACATCATCTCCTTTATAGTTGGACTCCTATCGAATCTCGACTTGCCCTATGGTAAGGTCTTGCCTCGTGACATCGAGATCGAACCAATGGCATTTGAATACCACCGGCTTGAAAGTCTCGGCACCCTTAAAGTTGAGCTCGTATATCTCTTTGACTATGCCGTAGTAGTCCTTCTAATCTGTGTCGGGCGTACGAACTCCGCTGCACATGGTTTTTAGGTTGGGTCAACTCTCCTCGTGGCTTCTCGTGCGAAAGTGATAGCCATTCACATCATAAACGATGAATGACTTCACCCTACGGGAGAAGCCATGGCCCACCTGTTTTAATTCATCACTCATTTCTGTATCCGTTTGGGCCTGCAAGGGTGAGGACAGGTAGATCATTACATTACTCGCTCCGGGGAGCAAAGTGGAATCACAAAGTCGGAAAGAGGTTAGTTGGTTGGTACCTTTGTACAGAACCAGGAGATAAAATCGGGCACACCATGTCTAAGAAGATTGTCTTCTTCTTGCTCAGTAGGAGCCCTATTGCCTGTCCAATATTGACTAATAAATTCCCTGAAAGAAGCAAGAGACTAGAGGGTCAGATCATGATAGGTGGAGGATAGTGACGGCGTAGGTAACAAGCTCATTGAGAACTTACTTCTGATAAGGAATCACTTCATCAAGGTTGAGCAACAATGTGAACATGATAGTGTGCCACTCCTGATGGGTCAACTGCTTGTTGGTACGCGCGCTTTCACTTCCGAGATCCCCTTGGAAAAGGCTGAGGGTCGATGAGTTCTCATCGGCGTTGTAACGAGGGGTTGGATTGTGCACGCTGGGAAGATTCTCAGTATAGTACGCCTGTGTGAAGGTCGACACCTCCTCCAGAACGGAGGCCTCTCCCACGGATGCCTCAATCTTGGCTTTATTTCTACACTTCTTTCGAAGAAGCTTTAGACACCTCTCGATTGGATAGCACCAACGGGCCTGCATGGGACCCCCCAACCGTGCCTCGCGCGGTAGGTGCAAAATCAGATGCTGCATCGACAGGAAGAAGCCGAGTGGAAATATCATCTCCAACTTGCAGAGCAACAGAGGTGCAGCCTTCTCCAGTTCAACATAAACATCCCGAGACAACTCCTTGGCACAAAGCTGGTGAAATAAAAAGCTCAACTCTGCCACGACGCGCCACACTGGCTCTGGGAGGTATCCCCGGGTCATCGCAGGAAGGATCCGCTCAATCCATATGTGGAAGTCATGACTCTTCATCCCTAAGACTTTCATAGTCTGCAAGTTCACGCCCCTGCTCAGATTCGCCACATACCCATCAGGGAACTTTAACGTCTTGATCCACTGCAGTACTTCCTTCCTATCGGCCCTTTTTAGGATGTAATCGGCCGGGCCCCTTTTCCATTTCTTGCCGGGCGCAGGGGTCTTCATCACCAGGTTTGGTCTATCACAAATCATCTCCAGGTCCAGTCTAGCCTTGACGTTGTCCTTCGACTTTTTACCAACGTCCATGAGTGTTGCCCAGAGTGCCTCGGCCACATTCTTTTCTGTGTGCATTACATCGATGTTGTGTGGAAGAAGAAGGTCCTTGAAGTAGGGGAGCCTAGTCAAGCCTGATATATGAGTCCACATGTGGTCCTGAGCATATCCCTTAAAACCACCTGTTTCCTCAACTTTGAGAGCCTGTATGTCGGCAAGGACGGCGGCAGGGCTCTTAACCTGCGGAATGGGGCCGGTGACTTGAACACCTTTCGTGAAGTGCTTTACATCAAGCCTGAATTCACAGTTCTCAGGCAGGAATTGGCGATGCTTGTCGAAAGAAGAATAGTTCCCACCCTTGGCCAGCCAGGTGAATATCACATCTGCCTTGCATGTCGGGCAAGGGAACTTCCCGTGAACACACGACCCGCTAAATAAGCCATACGCCAGGAAGTCATGCATTGAATACTGGTACCACACATGCATTCTGAAGTTCCTCTTTGTAGCTCGGTCGTACGTGAGTACCCCCTCTTCCCAAGCAAGTTGCAATTCATCCCACAGCGGCTGCATGAACACACCCATATTGTCACCCGGGTGTCCAGGTATTATCAGCATCAAGATCACGTTCCTAGTTTCAAACATGACGCCGGGGGGGGGGGGAGATTGAGGGGGATCACAAACACGGGCCAACAAGTGTACGAGGCCGCCATCATTCCAAACGGGTTGAACCCATCTGTTTCCAGCGCTACGCGTACATTCCGAGCCTCCATAGCCTTGATAGGATTCATGTTATCGAAGTGCTTCCATGCATCACCATCTGCCGGGTGTACCATCTTGTTAGGATGGTATCTTTTGCCATTCTTGTACCACATCATTTGTTTCGCGGACTCCTCTGTCATGTACAGCCGTTGAAGCCTCGGTAGGAAAGGAAGGTGCCGTATGACCATCTCGGGGACCTTAGACTGTTTCATGCTGCCATCAGAGCCTTCTACCAACATGAACCTAGAGGCTTTGCACTTTGGACAGATTTTTGCTTCCTCGAGGTCTCCCCTGAACAGGACGCACCCCTTCGGACAAGCTTGGATCCCCTTATATGGCATCTTAAGTGCACGAAGGAGCTTCTGTGTAGCGTAGGTGTTTTTCGGCAGGACATGATCTGCCAGAAGCAGTGTGCCAACAATGCTCAACACGAGATCGAAGCCGTCTCGACTAATGCCCAGTTGCGACTTCAACCCTATTAGCCGTGAGACGGCATCTAGTTGCATAACCCTTGTCTTCTCATGAAGGGGCTTCTGTGCCGCCTCCATCATGTCATAGAACGCCTTCGCGGTTTCCTCCGAATCTTCCTCCACATCCATTCCTTCGCTGAACCGTGCTTCGTGGAAGTCTACCATCATGTCTGCCATCCCGGCATCGGCATCATACTCCTCGAGGACGGGTCCCACCACCTCGTCCCTAATAGGATGGTGTTCACCATGGTGGCGCCAATGGGTATAGTTTGGAACGAATCTGTTCTTGAACAGATCTTTCCCCACCGCAACCTTTACTTTCCTTTTCTTGTTCTTGCACTGCCTGCAGGGATACGGCATCCGAATCGACCCTTTCACAGCTGGGCCAAATGCTTGCTCTAGGAACTCATTCGTCCCCCTAATCCATTCATTGCTCTTACTTGCGAAGCCCGAGTACATCCACTCACGGTCACCCATGCTCTGTCATGCGGCAATGTTAACATGTGATAAAACCAGCAAGTGCATCTACAACGCGCTCCTACCATCTAATAGGTGAAGGATAGGTCCTAATCCCACCCGAGGATGCGCAGACGAGGTTAGCTTCCATAATCCGCTCCCGTCCGAGACGGAATTTCGGCAGCACCTCCCCTCTGTTCTCTCGATACACGTCCCGGCGGGGAGAGTGTGTATCCGGAGAACAACGGGGAGGTCCTGCCGAAACTCTGACTCGGACGGGAGCGGAACATGGAAGCTAACCTCGTCTACGCATCCTCGGGCTATCCAAATAACGTGGACAATCCGAAACAGATACCGTCACAGATATGCACTGATCCGCATACCAACGACCGCGTATCCCTTTCGGATGGGAGACGCCTAACTCGGTTACGTGATCTACGTACGACAACAGTAAGGAAGAGAGGTGATTTATACCTAGGGTGGCAGCGCAGAGGCGAGTCGGTGCACGAACACGATCAGGGTCGCCGAGGTGCTCCGGGTCCGCTCTGACACGTCCTGCTCTGCAAAACAAGAAACACATCACTATTAGTTGAAAAATTCGGCAGAACCTCCCCTGTACGGGGAGGTTTCCAAAACCTGCAAGAAAAGTTGATGCGAAGGCCAACGTCCACATTTGGGGCGCGATGGCCCATACATCCAAAAACACGGCACGAAGGCCGTCAACAACACATACGACACGAAGGTCGTCAATGACATACATGGCACGAAGGCCGTCAACGACACATACGACACGAAGGTCGTCAATGACATACATGGCACGAACGCCGACAACCGAGGGGAAGGGCTATACCTTAGGTGGCGGTGGAGTCGAATGACGCGGTGCTCGGGTCACCCGTGGCCCTTCTCCTTCGCGTCCTTCCCTCTCCTCCTCCTCTTCCCCTTCCTTCTCCTTCTCCTCCTCCTTCTTTCCCCTCTTCTCCTTCCCTCCCTCCCTCTCCTTCTTCCCCCTCCTTCCTCCTTCCTCCTTCCTCCTCTCCCTCTCCCTTCCTCCCTCTCCTCCTTCCCCTTCCTCCTCCTTCCTCAACAGGTAGCGGAGCTGCCAGGGGGTGCGTACGGCGGCGGGGGGCGGCAGCCGGGCCGCAGACGACCCGGGGAGGGTGGTCGGCGGATGGCCGGGGGGCGGGGTGGAAGCAGGGGGCGACGGCGGTCGGGGGGTGGTGGGCGGGGCCGGCGGCGGTCGGGGAAGGGGGCAGC
>CM041631.1:10614703-10659136 GCA_023333625.1 Bothriochloa decipiens | reverse complement strand
GGGGCAGTGGCTGGCGTGCGGCGTCCGCGGCGTGGGTCGGTGGGGGCGGCGGCGCTCATCGGGGGGAGGGGGCGGGGGCGGCGCGGCCGTCGGGGGAGCGCAGCAAGCCGCCGGTTGCGGTGATTCGGGGGCGGGGGGCGGGGGCAGCGGGCGGCGTGCTGCGTCCGCGACGCGCGGTAGAGGGGACGGGGTGGCGGCGCACGTCGGGGGGGGCGGCGCGGGAAGCCGGGGCGGCGGCGGTCTGCGGGGGGGTCGGGGGCGGCGGCGGTCGGGGCGTTTGAGGACGAGGATAGGGTCAGAGATGGGCCTTGGGCCTTAATCCACGATGCGCCTTTGCCGAGTGCCACAACTGGCACTCGGCAAAGGGCGTCTTTGCCGAGTGCCCAGCGTGGCACTCGGCAAAGTTTTTATTTTTTTAAATTTTGACTTTAAACTTTTTCTGTAGTCCAATTGTATTGTATTAAAGCACATGTTTGAATTTGAGATCTTTTTATAATATTTTGTTATATTTTTTGAATTAATTTTGTTTCCTTGTATTTTTCTCGAAAAAGTAAATTTGCATTGTAGGTGTATGAAATAATGGAACGTAGCCATTCGAAAAATAATATTCATGTTAGAGAGTGTATTTGGAGGCCGTGTCTATAAACTCACCCAAAATTTTGGACGCCTTGTCCACAAAACACCAACATCTATGTGTAGTAGAAGTGTTTTTTACTTATACAAAATCCAAACGAAGTCCGAAAATCATGAAACTTGTCGAGGTGTCATGTTATCACATGTAGAGACTATGATAAAAATTTGAGAATGTTCGGAGCAAGTTGCGACATCAGATGTCTAAAACCCAGACATCTCCACATGTGATCACAGTTGATCACATGTGGAGATGTCTGGGTTTTAGGCACCCGACGTCGTAACTTGCTCGAAACTTTCTCAATTTTTTACCACAGCCTCCACATGTAATGACAACACACCTCGACACGTTTCGTCATTTTTGGACTTCGTTTAGATTTTATATAATTTAAAAACACTTTTTCCGCACGTAACTCGTCATGTTACGACACCAACATGGTCGTAACTTCATGCGAGGTCCTGGATACGGCCTCAACATACTCCGAACATTATGAATACCATCTTTTGAATGACCAAATTCCATTATTTCATGTACCTGCAGTTCAAATTTGGAGTTGTCGAAAAAATTCAAAGAAACAAAAATAATTGAAGAAATATAGCACAAAAAGTCAAATTGTCCCAACTTTTGAAGTTGTGATGTATTTACTATATCAAGGCCCCACAAAAAAAATAGAAAGAAAAAACAAAAAAAATTATGCTTTGCCGAGTGCCAGAGCTGGTACTCGGCAAAGAGGCCTTTGCCGAATGCTGGCCGACGTGGCACTCGGTAAAGAATTTTATTAAAAAAATAAAAGGAACCTTTGCCGAGTGCTGGCCTTCGTGGCACTCGGCAAAGGATTTTATTAAAAAATAAAAAACCTTTGCCGAGTGTTGACCGCCGTGGCACTCGGCAAAGGATTTTATTAAAAAAATTAAAAAACCTTTGCCGAGTGCTGGCCCTCTCGGCACTCGGCAAAGGTGGCTCCTTTGCCGAGTGCCTAACGGCAGGGCACTCGACAAAGGGGACGGCCACAGATGCGGTTTGTCCAGGCCCCACTTTGCCGAGTGCTCCTCTTTGCCGAGTGGCTGGCACTCGGCAAAGAGCCCTTTTGCCGAGTGGTTAGCTTTGCCGAGTGCTAGACACTCGGCAAAGAAATCTTTGCCGAGTGTTATTTTTGACACTCGGCAAAGAGCCTTTTTATCGAGTACTCGTGTTTTGCCACTAGGCAAAGATTTCGGCACTCGACGAAGATGACGTTTCCGGCGGTGGACGGTGGCATTGATTATTAGCCGATCGGTAATCGGCGCCACGCAGCATACTGACATGCACAGGATGCTCCATCGATCTGGAGGTGGCGATAGCCCATCGCACGTCGTTCCCTGTCCCTGCCAGCCAGCCCAGCCTGAGCCTGCTGTGTTCAACACACCGACACGCGCGCAGCAGTATACATCTTCAGATCCAGCACGTGCGGTAGTGTTGTTTTGTACTAGCCAGTACAGTATATCATGCGTGCACTGGATTGGATTGTATCCCTGAAATTTGTCAGGGTTGAGACTTATTGAGAGCTGCGAATCGACGTGATTAATTTCCTGTCTGTTCGTTATTTTTCTATCCCTTCCGTACCATCTTTTTTTAGTATACAGCACGCAATTTGATGAGTCGCCTACACGGTTTTAGAAATGTGATGTGATGTGATGAGCAGCATTTGGATCCACCTGTACTGTGGGCGCCTTCCCTTGCATATTGAATTAGAAACCACAGTTTGCAATTAAGCAGCTTCGTCAAACTCAGCCATCCAATCCAAACTAATAACTAAACTAAGAACAATATAGCGTGAGAAGCAAATCGATCATCTCTAGCGAGAGGTACTTGTGTGTGTGCGCGTGCCTCAGGCCACAACTCCTCTTGCCCTTTCCCTTTAACTGAAACGGCATGTGACGGACAGGCAGCGCATCCACATCCGCAGACGACGACGGAGAATCGATCGGATTGCCCATCTGCATCACGCCGCTGGCACCGCATGTATACATCAAATTGCGTGCCCCGGCGGATCGGTCATCAGAGCAGACGGTCCGTCCACATCGATCTCATTGATTTGATGACAATATATTGCATCTGGGCCGCTGGACAGATCCCTCCACGATCGAAACGAGCGTGCATTATACTACCTATTACTAGCTTGCTATCGTGCGCTGAGTGCTGAGGGCACATCCGGCCAGCTTTGCTCGCGTGCGCGCTCCCAGCGATGCCGATGCGGGCGCTCTCGCCGGCGATTCCTCAGTGCCGAATTGCGTGCTCGCCTGCCTTGTACAATAAGCTGCCTCTGATGGTCGATCCAAGAACCAAGAACGCACTCGCGCCGCGGCCTCGATCGGCCCCGTGTACGTCGTGCCGCGTCATTATTGCGTCTACTGCTCGCTCGCGCCCTAGCTCGATCTCGCCGCTAGATCAATCAAGAGGCCAGTAGCTAGTCTTATTCTTTTGTTTTTTTTTTCATTCATTCACAATCAGGCCAATCGGTATATGATTCCTTTTGTGTGAGACAGGCTGCGCGCTGGCACTACCGCAAGCTGCAATTGCAAGAGTGTCGGCGAGGCCAATGAATGGGCCAGTGCGCCGTGACAGGTTGGGACCCCTCGGCAAAGGGCCTAGCGTGGGTACGTACCCCCTAGCGGTACCCAGTAGGGAAAAAAACTAAGTGGGTGGCTGGGGCGCCATGATCGGCCATCTGTCAATCTGTGTGCATCATGGAGGCGGCCGAGGCAGGGTTACTCAAGTTGATGGCGATTCTCATTCATATGCACGTTTGAGCGAAGCTTTGTCGTCATCCCAAATCATCAAGGGGAAGCAATACAGATGCACCTCTGCTTTATTTAAATTTAAATAATCAAATGGCACAGGCATCCCAAGTGTTCCTCGATTTCTTTCTCTACATGGGCTGCACGCGAACTGGACCTGCGTCTTGTCCCATTACTAAGCAGTAGAAGAAAGCAGCCCACAGGGACAGCGTACAGTCCCCCGATAACGATTCGGCAGGCCCACCCGAGTTCCTTGTGTCTCCGTCAACTCAGATTGGGCATCCATGGCAGCCCACAACACAGGGCACCAAGGTCGAAATAGATTGTGATATGAGCTTGTGAAAATGTATATTAAATCTTTTTTTTAAAAAAAAATCAGATTAGCTCTAGCAAGCAGAAGGGAACAAGACATCCAGAAAGGTATAGAAACATTCAAAAAAATTATAATCAATATCTAAACATTTTTTAAAAAACTTTGCAATACAAAAATATAACAAGTACCTGGCATGAATTGAGCATACATTAATGTTGAATGCATTCATGTTTTGCATTGGTGCTGATTGCACCTTATGTTTTTTGTGTCGTTGGAAGTTCTCAAACACGTTTATACATCATTTAGAATGTTTTGGAAATTTTCTAGATCTTTTGGGATATTTTCCATTTTTCTTGAACTAAGTCTAATTTTTGGAAGCTTCTAAATATATTTTCACGAGCTTTCAAATATTTTCTCATTCTAATTCTAGGATTTTTTTTAAAAAAAATTAGAACACTTTCTATGAAGTACTTACTAATTTAGAACTACTTTGAATGGTCTGAGAGTTTAGGGCTTAAGATGTCTACTTTTCAAATTGGAGAAGAAAATCTGATAATGATGACAGTTCATCAAGAAGCTAAAATGGACTTTTCCGCACCAAAGTTCGTTAATTCGCAACCAAAAAGGGGACAAGTATGTGTTAGGGAAGGAAGTAAAAATAATTTTTTTGTTTCCTAGGCCTTATTTATCAGATTTTCTATATTTAAGCGAAAATAGAAATGATAACTATAAATCTAAAAGCGGAGTTGTGAAAGATAATACAGAAGGGAAAATATTTTTTTGTTTCTGTTCGTACCTAAAATCATTAGATATCATGTTTTCTATTGTAAATCAGATTTCACCATTGAGTTCCTTTCATCAAGATGACCCAAATTCATGCTGTATATATAGAACGCCCAATTTAAAGTCTGGATGAGACAATAATGTCTCTAGGAAGTCAACACCCAGATACCCTAAACTAAATTGAAGTTGAATTTGACATGGATTTCTAATGGTTTTTCGATCCCTAATGGGATAAGTTCGCGCATAAACGTGATAGTTATCTTGGTTTGTTCGTAAACCTAGCCGTCATTCACCATAAATATATGCTGACAAACATCATTCCCCGTATGGATCCAAAGACACATGTCAAAACCGGCCTAGCTGAACATGCCGATTTATGCTTCCCTTTCTACTCTTAGTTAGGCGCAGCCCCTAAAGCTTCCAAAACTGATCTTTTGAAAGATCACTTGATTGCCAAAGGCTACTGGACTACTGGAGCTAGTAAACTAAATTACAGTCATGATTAGAAGCTTGATTAATTAAGAAAACAGAGGATTTGCTTGGTGATGAAGGAATGGTACTGCTGGTATAGCATGATTAGAATCAGTGACCACCAGGTTCTTTTTTGACTTCGTACCAGTTACCACGGTCACATAAGTTCGAATACAAAGTAAGAGACTTCAACAATCTTGAATATTTTCCCATCAACATCAAACATTGGATGGATACAGCCCTTGACTTGACGCAAGATCATATCTCAAGACATCCAAATTATTACACCAAACATACAGTGGCACAAAAGAAAATGATTAAATTTACCCGGATCACCCAGCTGCTGCAATCACCGATTCCGCCTTACCAAGAGAAGAAGCTGCCATATCTGGCCATCCTACTGGGTACGTAGCACGGAAGCCGACATACACGACAGCGACCGTAGCAATGGCCATCACCAGCAAAACGAACAGGATGGCAGGTCTCTTCCCCCACTGTCCCATGATCCCGAGCGCGAACGGGTAGAGAAGCACAAGGATCCAGACGTTGAACACCATCCCCAGCACCGCGTGCTGCGCCTGCTCCGTGAGCAGCCCCCACGTCGCCGCCTTGCCCACCGCCACGCCCACCGCCGCGACGTTCACGGCCAGAACGGCGACGGTCGGGACCAGCAGCGGCACCCACCTCACAACGTACAGGTCGGCGAACTTGTCGCCGGAGCCGCAGGCTTCGGTCTGCTTGGACGTGAGCCTGAAGTGGATGCCCTTCCCGGTGACGAGCTTGAGCGCCATGTACAGCACCGCCGTCGGGTACACCCCCGTGGCGCCGATCATGTAGAACTGCTCGTTGCGGCACCAGTCCAGCAGCGTGATGCCCGCCCACCGCACCTCGAACATGCCGATCACGTGGATCAAGGCGATGACCGCCACGAGGTACAGGATGTACTCGCCGAAGGGCCTCTGGATGTAGTACTGCTCGGACACGAGCCACATCAGCGGGAACAGGTTGTAGGCCAGGATGAAGACGGTGACGATCGGGTACGTGGACATGTTGAGGTACGCCACGCGCTGCAGCGGGTGCATCCGGGCGCCACCGGCGAGGATCGCGTTGCTGTGGGAGAAGAACATCTCCAGGGAGCCGCCCGACCACCGGAGCACCTGCAGGAGGCGCTCCGTGAGGTTGATCGGAGCCGTGCCGCGGAACGCCGCCGGCTCGACGGAGCAGTACATGGAGCGCCAGCCCTGCCGGTGCATGCGGAAGCCGGTCACCACGTCCTCCGTCGCGATGTTGTACACCCACCCGATGTCTCTCCCCCACGATGTCCCGTCCTCGTAAGCGCACGTCATCACCGACGCCAGCTCGCTGCTGATGACCGTCTCTTCACCGTCGACGACCACCGCCGGCGTGATAGATCGTCGGTCCTGGTTCGAGGCTCCGTCTAGTATTGCGTTTGTGAACAATGTCGATCTACCGTATTGTCTGCCCTTGTCGTCGTCGATCACCTTGCTCTCGGCGTGTGCTCTCCACCGCGGTGGCTCCATGCTGTAGAGCGCGGCGCGACGGAACATGGTCCCAGTGCCGAGGTAGGAAGGCCCCTGCAGGCCGTTGAGGGAGAGCATGGTGCCGTCGAAGAAGACGCGGTTGTGGTTGGCGTACCGGTCCGTCGGGTCCACGTCGTCGAAGCGCTGCGGGAACTGCACGAACGCCGTGTTCCGGCCGTCGCGCGGGTCGAACATGAAGCACATGCTGGCGCGGAACGCCTGCGAGTTGTTGATGTAGTGGTCGCAGTCGAAGTTGATGAGGAACGGCGCGTTGGAGAGCAAGGCGGACACCCGGAGCATCGCGTTCATGGCGCCGGCTTTCTTCTGGTGGTTATAACCGTGGCGCTTCTCGCGGGATAAGTAGACGAGCATGGGGAGCCGCGTGTCAACGTTGCTGAAGTCGAATGGACTGTCAACGCTTGCTGGTGACCCGAGCTGTGGTTTGTGGCTCGGATGGTTTAGCACAACCTGTCAAAAGTCTCAAAGAGCATGTTAATTATTAGATCACAGTTGTAGTTAGTAATTCTCATATTTTAAGGAAAACAAAGTCTGTGTGATGGACGATTACTTTAACAATTCCTACGTGCTGTCCTTTTCTATGGTTCTCAGCCTGCTCAATCCATGTCCCAGGCCACTGAGTACCGTCAGCCATCCACGTCGCCTTCAGCACACCGTCTTCGTCGTCCTTGGTATGCTTTCTGTTGTATGTTTCAGATCTTTGGTAGATGGTGCTGAAAAGAGAGTCTATCCTCACCTTGAACTCTTCGTATTCTCTGCGCACGCGCCTGTGGTCGCTTGTGAACTCCTCCTGCATGGTTCCCGTGTACGGCAGCTTCTTCACTCCGAAGTAGCTCTCCGGCGCTCTCGGCTCCACGCCATGCTTCCGGCAGAAGGGAACCCATAGCTTGGCGAAGCTTGCAACCTCGAGCATCGCCTCGTAGTGGACCAACGTGCCGCCGTCGTCGGAGAGGTAGCAGGCGTACTTCTCGACCGGGTAGTCGGTGGCGAGGATGGAGAGGATGGAGTTCACCGTGTACATTATGGGTTCGTCTACCGGATCGACGGTGGTGACGAAGACGTCGATGCCGGGGAGATTGGACTCGCCGGCGGAGGTGGAGGACGACTCGTGCTGGTCTCTGATGGCGGCGAGGTCCGGGACACGCTTGATGGGGTTCAGCTTGGGCAGCTGGTTCAGGACCCATGAGAAGCCGAACCAGACGTCGCCGACCATGGACGTGGCCCAGAGCCACACGCCGTTTCGGTTTCGGTTCCGGATGCGCCATATGAAGAACGCGATGATGGCGATCAGCCGCAGAAAAATCACAAACCTGACAGAAAACGGGCAAACGCATTAGGATATCGATCTTGCATACCGTGCCCAAATTCAGTCAGAGATCAACAACTTTCAGTTGCAGTCAGTTTTTATATATGAAAGCAAGTGATGACTGATGAGTAGTGGCAATGTTTTGTCGAACTAGGAATATTAATTGGTGCGAAAACCATTGGTACCTAGCTACGGACAGTCTTGCACTGGATGGCCAAAATGGAAAAGTAACCTGTAAGGATGCAGGATGCTGCCCTTGACCTTCATGGTCCGGAACAGCAGGGGCTGGCCGCCGGAGTTGCCTGCAGGCATGTCTCCCTCCTGGACGGCCACCCAGACGTCATTGTCCATGGCGGCGGCGTCGTTGATCCGCTTGGTCACTGGCGAGTCGTCAGCTGCCGAGGTGCCGGTGCGCCTGCTCTCCTCGCCGGCGACGCCGTTGGTCGCCTCCACGTGGAGGCTGGCAATGGCATTGACCCGGCGAGTCACTGCCGCCGCGGCCATCATCTCTACCGGTGAGCCACCCCTAGTTCTCGCTGTGTCGTCGCTGGTGCATGCGGCTTGCCGACCGGGGGTTATATAGGGCGGTAAAGGAAAAAGTTGGAACGCTGAAGAGAGAGGGTACCAGCTCAGCTGCCCTTTTTCTTCAGCACGGTCAAAAGACAGCAACTAGTAGGTCTGGGAAGCCGCCATGGGCCATGGCCGTATACTTTTCCATCCATTCTTCGGATCAGGCTATAGTGCAGTACAGCACAGAATCAGGTTCTGACAGATCAAATTCAGCGGGCCAAAAGTCACCGTTTTGATAAACAAATATTTTTTAGGGAAACGATAAACAAATATTCCCGGCTTGTGTGTCTCAAGTTTCAAAAGGAATATGACATCTTTATGTAAACGTGCACGCTACCCTAGTGGTAATAACGAGTTGTTTGTTCGATATATATATATGCTTCCAGCTCCAGGTGAGAATGAGATCATCAGACTAACAACAGCTGAGCTGAAAGGCACGGACAGAACGCGGTGCCCGTTCACTTGTGCAGGGATTCTGGTTGCTGCTGTTCCTGGCTTGCTGTGGGTCTGAGAACTCGAGAAGAGCACTGCGCCGCTACCGGGACTTCGCCGTCAGGCGAAGTGGCGAGTCAGTTTCAGAGGCGCCGTGCATTGTATCGGGAGTGGCGGACTGCCCAACTCTCCTATCCAGTTTCGACAGCAAAGGTGAAATCGGCGGCCCAACCAGCGCAACAGTACTACAACGCCAACTCACCTCTCCCACTGATATTTCAGTGTATTTTTTTTTTATTTTGAAGTCTTTCTGAAGAATGATGATGCCCGTACAGTTAGGCACTCCGGTGGGTTAGAAAATCGCTGTACATTCCGTTTGAAAATAAGGTACAGATTGCTATCACCGCAAGGAGAAAATGCTACTCCAATTTGTGCAGTATGGTGCTCCATCCATTTGTCCTATTAGCTTAGGTCTGATTTTTCTTTACTGTGTTTACTAATATCTTATCTGCTAGCATTCTCAAAAAAAAAAAAGGAAAACATCTTGTCTGCTAGCGAAAAAAACAATATAGGGTTCCATTTTTTTAACACAATATATATAGGATTCCATTGTCTGGTCCCTTGTTGAAGTGGAATGTACGTGTAATGTTGCTGACTCTCATTGACATCATTTGGAGGCTCATTTAAGCATTCAAATGATGGAAAAATAATGCTTATATATTTGGTTAGGTGTTTAGGGACTTATTTGTGATAAATTATTACTTTGGAAGACCTTTTACAATATTGGGGATCTCGAGCTCTCCTTCTCTGTTGGGGCTTGTTCATTTGTTTTAGAAGGGGAGAGAACTAGGGTTTGAAAGAGGAGAAGTGAGGCTTTGTTCTACCAAATCCACCACTAGAATAGTGAAATTTACCGGGATTTGGAGCCTCCCCAACTTTGTTGGCTTTCATCTTTTGTATTCTTTATTTTCATAGTAGATTGCTTGCTCGTCATCGCTCGTGGTTTTTTCCCATAAGAGGTTTCCACGTAAATCCTTGTCTACCTATGATTCAGTATTTATTATGCCCTACTTGTTGATTGGTCCTATCTTGCTTGCTATTGGTGTAGTTTTCTTCAAATTCATGGTGTATGTTGAGTTGGCATATGATGCGTACATGTATTTTTGATATGCTGATGATGAGGATTGATGTGTTAGTGAGCTGATCTCTACAAGTATCCTTCTTATTGTAAAGTTTGGATAGCACTATGTTTGAAGGATTGATGCTATGGAGCTGTTTTTCTTGTATGCACATAGGGTGTTTGATGAAATGTTTGTGAGTAATTAGCTTGTTGATTTTGATGCTTCCGTTGCCCCCTGCGTTCACAATACTGGACCAAAAACCAGTAGTTTGAAGCAGAATGACTATGTATCATCAAGTACGAATGAAGTATTTATATTTGATACAGTGGGACATAATGGGTCTCCTACTTTACACAAGCTAAAAAATACAATGCTTTCTTTGACTATATTGGAATAGCATTAGCAAGTAAGATATGAAGAGCCACATACATAACACCAACAATTACAAAGATTGTTGGCAGCAGTACTAGGAGGATGATCGGTCTCTTCGCCCACCGTCCCATGATCGCCAGTGCAAAGGGGTAAAGGAGCACCATCATCCACACATTGAACAGAAGTCCCAGAGCAGCATGAGTCTTCTCTGACACCGTCCATAATCCCATGTACACCAAGGCCTTGCCTATGGCCACTCCAACGGCGCCAACATTGGCAACCAATACAAAAATTGTTGGAATCAACATCGGTGTCCATCGCATCTCATACAAATCAGAAAACTTGTCATTGCTGTCGGCAGTTATTTGCTTGAAAGTGACCCTCAAGTGTATACCCTTCTTTGTGAGGAGTTCCTTGCCATGTGTAGTAGTGCTATTTGGTATGCACTTGTTGATCCAATAACGAAGAACTGCTCATTGCGCCAATAGTCTAGCCATGTGACCCCAGCCCACTTTATCTCGAGCCAGCCAATCATGTGGATCATCAATATGATTATGAGAAGGTACACAACATACATAGTGAAGGGCCTCTAGATGTGTACTTCTTCAGGGACAAGCCACATTACCGGGCAAAGAGAATAGAGCAGGATGAAGAGTGATGTGACTGGGTAGATAGTCATGTTGAGGTAGGAGATGCGCTGAAGAAGTTGCAGCCGCTGACCACCGATGAATGGGTTGTTGTGGGAGAAGAACATCTCTAGGGACCCACCAGACCAACGAACAATTTGGTGGAGGTGCTCTGTTAGGTTGATTGGTGCTATGCCACAGAATGCATCATCATGTTGCATTGTGCAATACATAGAATGCCACCCTTTCCCATGGATGCGAAATCCAGTCACTATATCCTCTGTTGCTATGCCATAGATGTAGCCAACACCCTTACCCCAATCAGTCCCTTTATCATAAGAAGCTGCCACAACCATCTCCATATCGGCCACAAATGTGCCATCAAATGTTGGTTGTGTGGTTTGCCTTTCTTCTCTTATGGCTTTAGAGACCAAGTCTATTAAAGGAGTGGACTTGCCATACTTGCTAGATCCAGGTGTGATGCTATCTTGTCTACAATGAGGTGGGTCAATCCCATAGAGTGCTATGCGACGGAACATGCATCCAGTGCCAAGGTAGGATGGTCCTTGCAAGCCATTCAGGGCAAGCATGGTTCCATTAAAGAATACTCGATTATGGTTGCCGTACCGGTCTGTCGGGTCGACATTGTCGAAGCGCTGAGGGAATTGAACAAAGGCAGTGTTGTCACCTTCCCGTTGATCAAGCATGAGGCAAACTGCAACACGAAGAGCTTCAGAATTGTTGATGTAGTGGTCGCAGTCGAAGTTGATGATGAATTGTGCATTGGAGAGTAGAGCAGAGACTCGCAGTTGCGCATTCAATGCGCCCGCCTTTTTGTTGTGGTAGCTTGGATTCTTTTCACGAGTACACAAGCACTGGTCGGAGCAACCCAACATCACCAAAGTCACACTTATTTTCATCACCACCTTTGGGGACTATGCTGATGTCCACTGCTTGGATGATCCAACACAACCTGTTGAAGGAATTAAGGTGCCAGAGGCAAGTTTATTGTAATTGAGTCATTATCTACAAAGTCAGAATTTTTCTCTGAACTTTAGTACCTTAACAATTCCCGTATGATGTCCTTTTCTATGGTTCTCTATTGGATCCATCCATGTTCCTGGCCATTGCATCCCATTTGCCATCCAAGTCGCCTGTGCATCTCCTTCTGAAGTTCTCATGCTATTGTAAACATCAGAGCGCTTGCGAATGGTGTCCGAAAGATTACCCAAGCGCACCTTAAACTCATCATACTCCATCTGCATCCTCTTATAATCATTCATGAACTCTTGCAGATCTCTTCCATCATGTGGCTGCACCTCCATCTCAAAATACCTCTCTGGTGCTCTTGGTTCAATGAAATGCTTGCGACAGAAAGGAACCCACGACATTGCAAATTTCGCAACCTCAACCAATGCTTCATAAAGGATCAGTGACCCGCTGTCATCAGAGACGTAGCAGGCAAGTCTGTTGACTGGATAATCAGTGGCAAGGATAGAGAGGATGGAATTCATAGTGTAGAGTATTGGCTCATCAACAGGGTCAGCAGTGGTGACAAAGACGTCAATGTCTGGAAGCTTAGAGGTGCCATCTGGAAGGTCATAGTGTCGCCTGAGAGCAACAAGGTCAGGTATGCTCTTGAGGGGGTTGAACTTGGGAAGCTGGTTCAGGAGCCATGAGAAGCCAAACCAAGCGTCCCCAGTAACTGACATAGCCCAGAACCACATGACATTGGATCTGTTGTTCCTGATGTGGCAGACGAAGAATAGGAGGACCGCGACTAGGCGTACGAAGATTAGTGCCCTGTAACAGCAGAATGGTTGGCATCAGAATAATGTCGTCAATGCTGATGACTCGTGAAAGTATGTGCCATCGGGTATTTCTGGTCTCTCGTTACTGAAATGCCAAATGATTGAAAAAAAAGTGATTGTGCATGTTCATGTTACTAATGTCAACAGAAAGGAAGCAACACTGGTGCATGTGCCAGTTAATGACATTAGCATCCAAAGTAGTAGCTAGTTCCTGGAACATGGGAGCCCCGGCCGCGTGAATGTGCGGCCTGCGGGTCAACGTATAGGATAAGTTAAAAGAAACTGCAAATAATATATTAGTGTGCTTGTAAGATCGATCCAACAAAATCGGCTCGAGAGAAAAAACATTAAAAGAAGTCCACGGTTCCGTAGTAAAAATGTACTGCTACACTATACTTGTACAATTACACAGCTAGCTACTACTCCCTGACTACTGGTCAGGTCTACTATGTATGCATGTGTATGAAATGAAATATATACATTTGTATGTATCCGTGAGTATCTAGTAGTTCCCAACAAAACTTGTACGATGTTCCTCACTCTCGCATGGAGGTATGCCTGACATCAAAAGTTGAGTTTGGCTGTGTGCAGGGGTACCTGTAGGGGTGCAGGATGGCGCCCCTGAGCTTGTACGTCCGGAACAGCAGCGGCCAGCCGTCCTCAGCACCGCACTCGGTCACCGCCCGCCTCTCCGCCTCGTCTGCGGCCACCCAGTACTTGCCCTCGGCGCCGCACTGCTCCTTCGTCTTCGTGGCGTCGTTGCCGTCCGCTACAAGTAGATCGGCGAGGCCGCCGCCATCTTCCACAATGGCAGCAGCGCCGGTGGCCAGCGCCGGCGAAGTCATGCCTGGCTGCCTAGGAATGAACGCACGCAGTGGCGGCTGGCGGACTGCGGAGAGAGCAACAAGCGACTGCGTGAGCTGCAGCGGATATATAGATAGATCGAGACGCGGCTGGCTGGAAGGACTGACGTCGATGCAGGAGTACTACACACTATATTAGAGGTCAACCTGGCAAGTCATGCTGAAAAATGTGCGCCCAGATCTCTCCGCGGGATCACCGGATCTCGATCCATGTGCCTCCGGCGGCGGAACCCACGGGGTCGAGCGTCGTGTCGAGACGTGCATTGTAGCAACCAGGTTGTACTAGCTAGTTTCTTTTGCGTTTGTGTCAGGTCAGGTGGTAAGGCGGAGTTGACCATTATATATCTGGCCTGATTAGTTAACTCCTGGTGATAACAATAATGCAAATTGTGAACGAAAGCATCGATCGATCACAACTGTTGCCAGACATGGGTTTTGGGCTCTATTGCAACGCTCGGATGATGCCAAGGAAAGGATTCTTGACGCTTGCAAGCTACCAGAATCGAGAGGCATGGAGTTCTTCGCATCGCATGGATGGGCTTTCATTTACCGTCTTGGTCTTTATTTATGAACATGTATTAAGTTTTAATTATGGGTGTGCTACTGTAATAAGTTTGAACTGATGCTTCTTCTGCATATATATAGAAGAAGGCTAAAGCCCGAAATTTTTCATTATCTAAAAAAAGAAGGACTATATTGGAGGAGATGGTTTTATGCATATACAATTTTTTTTACTTTATTGGAGACGCTATCCTTTGTGCCACCAGTAGTTTGATGGAAGTTGAGTCACCGATTGGATCTAATGTTTACAATTTAGTTGGCTATAAAGGGTGGTCGGATCCATAGTCTAAAATTTATTTACTTTGTAGTTGGCTAAAGTTAAGAGCTAAACTTTTAGATCATTTAACTAACTCACGTGGGCTAGTGTCAGCCCCTAATTTTTAGGGTCTACTGTGCATCATATATCACTCCCGGAATCAGTAGGCGATACGCACAATTGAGACAATATTGATATCAAAAATCATACTTTTATTAATCTGGGGGAAAATATGTTACAAGGTTCATATGCCTTTACATAGCTTAAGTCATTGGCCTTACAAGATACATCAGAGTTTCTACTACAGCAGTTCTAGGGTGTCGTGGTTCCATTCCTACAGACACCTTGGAGTGCGGACGCAACCTTAGCTTTAAGTGTATTTCCGTGTCTTAGTCGTGGTAGTTCTTGAGTAACTCCTTCATATAGCTAAACGGCTCCATCATCAGGTATGCTCTAGTTGTCCTATCCTTACATATTCTTTCATAGCTTCATCCTCGTGTGCTCATCTGTAGCTTCACTCCTAAAAACATAGAATAGAGGGGGATTGAGTACATAAAGTACTCAGCAAGCCCTAACTTTGGGTGAAGAGAGGTGGATGGAAAGGCTATATGTGGAGGTGGTAAAGGAGAAGATAAATGGAGTAGAGTGAAGTAGTTATAAATATAAGTTGGGCCCTGATAGGGTATTACCATCCTAGTTCCCGAGCTAATTATAGGTTACCATAAAACAATCTTACCATATCATGATAGTTGTCGAAGCCTAATCATTTGTGACCTTATCCCAGTGGTTGTCCATTACCAAGGATGTGGCTATTCGAATAAGATTAATAAACTCTGTAGAGGTGTACAAATTTTCCCACATGATAGACACAGTCCAACACCATCGCGATTTGGCTGTACCTAGCCTAACAAGACCTCGTACCCGGATGGCGCTACCTTAGATTTCCATATAATTCCACCACGGACTACTCAGGGATCGGAACCCACAAGCATCAGGATGATCACACAGCATCCTAAATTACCAAGTGGTTGGATGATCACACAGCATCCGGTGGATGATCACATAGCATCCAAATTAATATAAAAAGGTGCTCGCACACGGCACAACAATAATTTTACATGGAAGACCACAAAGCAACCATGCCGCTCAGACCACGGTAGGTCACATAGCAGCCGTGTCCTCTCCTATTAGTCCGTTGCCACTCCGGCCTCCTAGTGGAAATTAGTGTGAGATCAAGTCTACCCATATAGACATGTGGCTGTATGAAATTCTGGCTAGGTGAGATGGCAAATGAACTAGTCGTTATGTGACCGAGGTGAGTATCTCCCACAAGATCCCACACAGGCTAGCCTGCTAAGGTAACTCATACCACATGAATTACCCCCACTCGCCCCTGTCAGGGTTTAGTCCAATTTTACCAATTTAAGTTCCATTGTTATTATCGTCAAGTTTATAATTCTCATATCTCATCAAGGTAACCAAAATATATTATTATAAGCAACTCATAGTTCATCATAGTCCAATATTAATTCATGAATATGAATATAAGAAATATATATATTAAGATTGATAATTGGTAGGGTGTGGTGGGTTTATGGTGGAGGCTAGGAAACGTAGAGCAGTAGAAAGAAAGTAATGTAGGAAAGGCGAGAATCAGGACTTGCCTCTATTTGATGACGAGCACATCCGAGGTTCCGATTCTGATGCTTCTGGCTCCTTCATCCTTGTGTAGCAGTGCTTCATGGTCCTTCGGGTTCTTCACGTCTTTTATCCTACGCTTGCCTAGCGTTGACCATCAAAAGGACACAAACAAGAAAATAACAAACATAACATGTAAAATCAAGCATAGGCAAACAATTCTTCCTAAATGGGTGATGGGTTAGGTACATGTATACAAATACGTATACACATACTATGGTTAGCGACATATACGTATACGCATATGTACATGTCTAGGGTTAGCTGGATGAAGATGGTAAGTGAAACGACCTCGATTTTTGTGAAGGAAAATCCACAGAGTCGAAGTGTAATATGACCATTTAAATCACATCACCCGATAACAGTTGAATACCATAACCCATACATCGTATAAAAAAGTACAATAGAGAGGTTTACAATAACTTATTACATCACCACTTGGCAAAATCAGAGTTCATGCAGCATAAAATTAAAAGCTTGAAGGTGCGGAAGCTATCGTCTCCAAAATCCAACCTGAGCGTAGACACAAAACCCTCAATCGCTGTACTCCCCAGATGAGTACTCACTCCTTGAACCTGAAACCAAATTTTCAGTATGATTTGTACTGGCCACTCCCACCCTATGCATTGCTTTGTGGAAATTGGATACAAAACATGGATATAACAAGAGGAACCTATAAAGGCTGGGGTTTTCTATGCAACGATCCAGTATAGAAATAATATAGTACTCAAGTTTTAAACATATTCCCAACCCACACCATCCTTCACCATCCATCTCTGAAACACCATCCCATATCCTCCAACGCCATCACAGACTCGTGTCGACAAGCCAACTCCCTGCTGTAAGCTCCACCCCAAACCCAGACATAACATCATCAGCTCACAAGCTCATCTAACCTATCAACACACACACCTTCAGCCTGGCACCCTTCAGGCCTTCCTAGGGTTCATCACGTCGCATCAAAATGTAAGCGAGTGAAGTATATATGTATAAATATAGCAGATAAGCAAGTGACTAACATAACAGCGGGTAAGCAGGTGATAGGTTACAACAAGGTAGGGCTCATCAAGTAGTAATCTACCATGCATACCTAGCACAGGTGATCCATTATATTGCAACAGAAATTAAAGCACTAGTCATACTACATTTTCCATGCATAATGGGATCTACGAGGTTGGGTGAGATGTGGCACCTTCACTGACGTAGCTGTCGGACTTCTCCTGGTAGTCACTGTCGTCAGACTTGTCCTCGCTCGAGCCTGTAACCGAGAATTAATGGTCGCATAAGCGACCCCTATAGATTAACACAAAGAATGAATACAAAATAGAAGATCCAAATGCACTCAAACATAGCGAAAATAGATAGAGCTCGATTTATAGAAAATTTGGATATGTGGATCATAATTTTCTGAGCTCGTATGAATTAGCTATGATTTTTCAAAGATTTAACCATTTTCTGAAAAAGAAAAGGACTGGTTTATTCTGGTGCTGACACATGGCATCACGGGATTGATCCACGTGTCACGTGCGGGTCCACAAAGAGACAACATAGCAGCTGACATGGCAGGTGACGTCATGCTGACGTCAGCATTAACTAGGTCAACGGTCGTCTGACATGTGGGTCCAAGGTGACATCACTGCTGACGTCATCAGTCAACGGTCAACGGTCAACTGACAGGTGGGCCTCACATGGGCCGTTAATGGGCTGACTGGGCCGAGTTTGGGCTAGGTCAGGCCCACCACGTGGCACACTCCGGTGCTTCCACGTCACCAATCTAGATCTCAAACGGGCTCAGCTCACGGCGCTGGTTCACGGTACACCGCCCCTGTGTGGGGTCCATTTGCAGTGACTCTGGTCCACGTAGACTGCGTCCACGGATCATCTTCGGGGTCCTTACGGTCCACAAGCTGGTCCGCGGTGCATCGTCTCCGCTTGGTCCCACGCGCAGCGCCTCTGGCTCAGTGGACCGAGTCCAGCATCCTTCTCCCAAACTCGTCCCCTTCTCTGTTCCTCCAACCCGATGGCGCGACTCAACGACGGCGACACCCTCCTCCAATTTCGGCACTCCGGTGGTCATTCGGCTCCATCATCTGGCGCATCGGCTTCAGTTCATCACGGCGATCACGGAGGTGGCCTTCAAGGCGGAAGCTTGGCTCCCGGTGGCATGCTCCACGGCGAGCGGTGGGTCAACGGCGATGGTGCACGGCTGCAGCCCAATTGCGTCCAATTCCAAACCAAGGCAGGGCACTGAAGCGCGATTGGGGTCACCCAATATACTCCCACAGCGCCGGCGACGACCTCAACCCACGGCGAAGCTCCAGCGTGACCGCAGTGCGTGGCACGGCACCTTGGGAGGCTCCCTGGTGTCCATCTTCTCCTCAGCTCGGTGCAACGCTGCACGGTGAAGCTCTCCAGTGTCTTCTTGCTCCATGAGGCGGTCGGAGACGAGCAGTGCACCCTCGCCACGGCGGCGCTCCAGAGCGGCATGGCGTCGGCATGGTCGAGCATAGACAGTCCTTCGGTGCAGCATCCAGGTAGCTAGCGTGCGCACAAGGTGCTCCTTGACGAGGTGATTCCAGATCCGACGACGAAGCGGCTCGGGGCTCGGTGATGGGGTAGCAAGGTGGCCTCACCACGACGGCGTGTAGCGCGGCGACGGGCATGGCGGTGTTCCGGTCCGGCATCCTCCCGATGCCGTGGTCCTTGGGGCTTTGGCCGGTCCGTGTGTGTGTGCGTGTGTCCAAGTAGGCCGGGTGAGGCCTTAGCCTACGCGCTCGGTACGAGCGCCATGGCCGAGAAGCTAAGGGCAAGGGGTTGGAAGAGAGGTACATGGCGGAGCTAACCGGCGTTGACGAGGATGGAGGTGCGGTACAAATCCAACTCTAGCTTCGGCTCGCGGTACGGCTTCTTGCTTCTTGTCCCGGCGTCACGACGGCAGCTCCAGTACGGCGGCGGCCTTCTTCTTCAACTCCGACGGCGGCAGCAACTCCTCCCCCGCCTCCTTTCTTCCCCTCCCTCTTCTTCTTCTCCAACTTGGTGCTTGGCTAGGCGAATTGAGAACCACCAGAGTGGTGGCGGCAGCTTGGGAAGCCCTAGGGCTCCAGGCTTTGTTTATAAAGAGGGCCGGCGAAGGTTGGTGGCAGGCGGACGGTGCTTGATCGAGGGGCTTGATCAGGCGGTCATGGAGAGGTCCAAGTCACCCGGTGGGGGCTCGGCCGATCAGTGAGGGGGCTAGCAAGGGCCGGGTGAGCCTAAGCATTACAGCGGCAGCGCTTCACCGCGGCGGCAATGCATGTGCGCGCGCGCGCGGGAGGAAAAGATCCTCGTGGCCGCGGGCAATTTGTGCAGGTTTGTCGGGCAGCGGTCGGCCCAGTTGGCACACGGGATGGTCGTCGATGTGGGGCCGAGGCGGATCGGGCGACTGGCGGCCTTGAGTTGCCTTCACGCGAGCGGGCGCGGCGCGGAAAAGTTAGGGGAGGTCGGGGTGACCTCACCCTAAAAGATGACAGGTGGGTCCCACGACGGGACCCACTCATCAGCGACCGGGGCTGGCTGCTTGGAGTGGTGCGGTGCGGTGCGGTGCGGATGGCCTCCCTGCTGGGCCGTTCGTGGGCCGGTGCGACGCGAGAGAGAAGAAAGAGAGGGAGAAAGCAGCTGGGCCGGTGCTGGGCTTGCTTTTGACCGCGGGCCAAAAGGCTTTTCCATTTTTCTCTTTATTCCTTTTCCTTTTTTCTTTTCTGATTTTTCCAAATACTTTTATATATATACCTATATATATTTATGTGATGTGCCAACTTTGAATAATCAAGTAGTGGGCATACAAGACCCTTGTATTTGTTAGGGTATTATTTTCTTAATATTTATTTATAAAAATAAATATTATGGTTTTATTTTAATTAGCACACATAAATACAAAATAAAAACCAAATCACATGGTAATTTTAAAATGCAACATGATGCATGCAACATGAGCTAGGGTTTACGAGGTAGGGACATGAGATACTTGTGCAACATGTGTAGAACTTTTTTTTTACATGATACAACATCACTCAGGGCTTTTGAGAAAAATTTTATAGCTCGAATTTTTAGGTTGTTACAGTAAGGTTAGCCATACCTAGATATATACCGGATATCGAGCATTACTTATGTACGCAGAGGTATTCTATATTTTGTTTAACTACTTCTATAGCGAGGATTACTATGCCGACAACTATTACGTCATTACCACTACTGCACTTATTATTGTCTAATTATTTAACGTGAAAACTATTTACTTATAAAAAGAAAAAGAATAGCAATCATATCTAGAATTTAAATGAGCACTATTAATTAAGTTTATGGTCATGATTAATTAGGGTTTTACTTTAGATAAATTATGGTTCAAGAACTATTTAATTTGGAGCTAAGATGAAAGGAATATGAATTATTAAAATCTATCAATTAGATTACGATTTCAAAACTAGCATGCATATATTTCTATAAATATTTCATGTAATTAAAATGAGTATAAATTACTTAAATATGATCTACTACTACAATTTAATTAGAAATTTTCTAGGAATTTTTATGATATTATTTACTTACCTTTTCATATACTGTGTTCGTTTACTCATGTGCTTAATATGCTATTGGCTGACGCGCGGGTCCAATTAGCAGTCCGAGCTGACCCTTGCTACTTATCAACTACGATGTTGTACTTCTAACTACAATTTGATTGTGATTATTTTAAAAAAATAAATTAAACTTTAAAATAAGGTAACTAAAAATAAATACTTGATCCTGTAAACTTTAATAAACAGGAAAGTTATTATCATCAGAACTACAAAATTCTTTACATCCAAATAACGTTATACTTTGAAAACCAAAATATTCCATAAAATCATGGTATTTTTCTAAAACAACAAAATATCTAGTCATATGGTCTGATAAAAAAAATCAATCACAAGAAAATTATGTTTCCATATAAGGTAGCAAGTTCAGGCATCAATCGATACTGTGTTTTCATAACCATATTGTGTCACAAGTACAATAAGCTGCAAAGGCTCTCGCAGACGCAGATTGTAGCAAAGGGCATCCATTTGCTCTTCCCCCTCTCCCTTCCTAAACTATGAGATATTTTTTCTACAGTGTGCCTTGGACAAAAACCATGGCTTCAGTGATTGTCATACCAAAACGACGAAAGCAGTGTATGTTGCACAAAATCACACTTCGCTGCTCTGTGGATGTCCTACAGACAAAAAGGGCTCTTGCTTTTACTCAGGGCAGCAGTGTTCACACGGAGAGAAGCTGTGCCGACCACTGTTCATGACCCATGCCATCCCAGTCACAAAAAAAAGATCCATGCCATCCTGACCAACAGGCCTCTGCCGTCTGCGCTGTCCAAAGCTCAGGCTAATGCGGTCCACACGCTGCCCCCAGCCCCTGTGGTTTTGTCTGCTCCAAATAAAGAGCAAGGTACCCGCCAGGAACTCGGCGTCGAGGAGTGCCACGCCGAGGTCTGACGCTTGGCGTGATGCAACGCAGCGCCGAGCTACGCGGGGCCCAACGCCTTCTTCGCAACTAGGATCAGAGTACGCGCTGACGTGGCAAAAGTTCGGCGTGGTCTAACATAGTGCCGAGCCTCATACCTCGGCGTGGTGTCCTAATACACCGAAAAATGGTCTATTATTAGAAAATGTTTCGACAGATGGCTATTTATAAAAAATATTTTTAAAAGGGACCAAAATGCAAAAATTCCACTCTCTTTTTCACGTGAACCATATTCATGGAGAGAATATAGAGGGATTGTGGCTGCCAGTGGGTCTCACAAGAGGAGATGACGTGGCCCTATTGGTCCAAGTGACGTGGCCATCCACTCGGTATTTGCTGTGGTGTCGTCGTCCTCATCCATTTTCCACCGGTCCGAAGAACAGAACAGAGACAGAGCAGGACGCCGGCGGAGTAGCAGCTGCTCGGCAGCGTAGAGCAAGGAGAAAGAAGAGGAGAGATGGCGAGCTCGGGCGGCGGCGCAACGGGGCTCCGATGTGGCGCTCTTGCAGCTGGTAGCGCGACGGCGGCGGCAAGCGAGCAGAGCTGCGTGCAACGGCGCGAGGCGAGAGCGGCGTCGAGCAGCAGTTTCGGCCTCGACGACGAGGGCGACCGGTGACACGACGGCCTCGGCCGTGTTCGTCCGCGGCGCGGAAACCAGAGCAGCGGACAGAGGAATAGAGGAGGAGGAGGGAGTAGAGGAGGAGAATGAGGACGAGTTCATCGGCAGGGTCGTCGTGCGGCGGAGGCAGAGGCCTTTGCCTCTATGCAGACCTCATCGCCGGCGGCTTCCGAGCTCGACTTCCACTTCGCCTGCTTGGCTACCTCACAGGGCATGCGAGCTCGGCGGCCTTTTATAGGTGCGAGTAAGGCGGTGCTCGGCAGAAATATCTCCGGCGGCCAGTGGTGGCGAGCTGGAGTTCCCATCCATCCGTTTTGACGCACAGGAGGTCAACGGGGAACAGTAAGGCGGTGCCGCACAGGGCGTCAACAGCTGCCGGATAATATCTCCGGTGGTGTTCTTTCACGTGCGCGAGGAGGAAGACGACCTCCGTAGCTTACGCGGAGACGACGCGGCGTCCACGCAGTTTACCCGCGGTGCGATGCGGCACGGCGCTTCCCTTCGCCTCTGGGCTCCGACCTGAGTCTGAGCCGGCCAAGCCAAGAGGGCTGCCCGTGCGTTGCTCAGCCAGTCAGCCTGGGCCGAGGCTGGCACTTGGGCCAAGCCGTTTGGGAGACGTACACAGTAGATTGTTTCTATATTTCAAATTCCTAGGAGTGCATAAATGTACATGTATACGGATATATATAGGTATTAACTAGGCATGTTATATGACTAGCGTATGTATGTATATGATGTGTGCAGGCATGATGGAAAGATACATACAGGGTATATATATCTATGGCATGTATATATATATGTATGACGATAACATGTGTATACGATGTATAGGTCTATATCTGAAGCATGTAGGTCTACACGATGTATGTATATGCAGAACTAAAGCAGATACGTATATATACACTATAAAAAGATCAACATGTATGTATATATCTACTATGGGATTGAAGGAAGGCATATGTGTGTATGACTAAAGCATGACGCGCGCGCGCGTGTGTGTATAAGGCATGGTTGTATATATAACTAAAACGGAAGAGATGGCATTTTATACTAAGACAAGGGATATACTACTAAAGAAGATATATCATGCATCCATATATATATAGAGAGAGATTAAATGTAAGTAACATTATGAAGAGCAAACTATAAAGGTGATGACTGTTATAAACAATACGGGTAAGACAACGTATATTAGCTACTACTATATTATATAGAAAGGTTCTTACAACTAAGAGTTTAGTTAATTATTATTTTGGTGCCGCAAATAAATTCTAGAAAGCAAACATGACATTCAACCATACAAGCAGACAAGCACTTTATCATTTGCAAATAAATGCATGTGGTGGATTTTGATGCAAGGTTTTTAAATATAAGTTTTTGGATGAGCGGAAAATAAACTAATCAGGTTTTAAGTTGTTAATTATAAAAAGTTCAAACTTTTAGTGAATTTTTTAATGATGCAAAACACAGGGTGTTACAGCTAGTGAATTAATAGTTTATTTTTGTGACGTTGGCTAAAGTTTGGATACTAATTTAGACCACACGTTTGGAGCCTTGAGAGTTAAAATGGTTTAAAGTTACCCTTTAAAAAGGTGATCTAAAGTTACCGTTTAAAAAACTGAGTGCATTTACATCACATGAAGAAACTATTAAGTTCGAAACCCCAGTGTAGGAGTTAAGTGGTCTAGATGATACTCGCTTTCAAGTTTAAGATCTGCTAGTGCATTTTACTCTAGTTAATTAAAAATAACATCACGTGTACCACCTAGTCAACTGAACTCAACTATAACTCTTCTTCTGCTTAACTAACAATAAATCTCAATTTAATTTTATACAAAAAATATTAACTATCAGTTTGAGAGTCGATTGCATTAAATCGTAACAAAGAAAACTCATGGCGCATTTTTTTAAAAAAAGAATAGGAAAACATAAACTTTATCCGTTTGCGTTGGGCCCAGTTCTATGTCGTCTCGTAAAGCAAGCCCAGATATCCAATGCACGTGCACGGCCTCACCCCACGAAGCCGGTGTCCTGCTCCAAAAGCGGCGGAACATCTGAATGCGGCTTACATTTCCTGCGCGCGCCCGACCGCACAGGCGGTTCTGGCGTGTGGCCCGAATCGTCTCCGGCAACGCCGCCGACGCCGTGCCGCTGCCTTCCATTTCCCTAGCCAGCTCGTGCCCCTCGCGTCCTCGACCTTCGCCTTCCCCTGCTCACAAGTAAGCCTCGGTACCCTCTGCCTTTACTTGAACGAAATCAATTGTTTGGGTTGAGTGGCGGTCCTGTTGTTCCGTGCTGTAACCTTCAATTGTTCGATCAAATGCCTGTGCGAGCCGTCCGGACGTTTCCGCCCTGGAACGTTAGAGTCAAAGGTCATGTGGTTTGGTGCCTTAGATTTTGCAATATTGGCTATTGTATAGTTTCTAGCTCTATATTTTCGAGATCGATCTCTAGTTTGGTAGAGAGCAATTCTAGATACCTGTTGCTTTATCCGTGTGTTCACTCTGCTTTGCTATATGAGCTTCTGTGTGCCATGCATCCTTGGCATTATCTGGGAACTGGGATATACAGAGCTTATTTTAGGTGGGCAATGAATATAAGTGTGCTATTAATTCCTCGTTTTTTTTAAAAAAAGTGTGCTGTTAAAAGCTGAATACTAGGATAATAGTAGGGTGGAACTAGGACCAGTAAGATATGAAGTATTTACAATTGTATCAGAAGTCATTGGTGGTAGGGGAAGTAAAGCCAAACATCAGTACCGAAATTGTACTTTTACCATGTAGTCGATATTGCAAAGCTGAAATGGGTTGTATGGGGCCAAAATCCAAATGGTATGAATTTAATGGATTAATATGTATTATATTATTGCGATGTAAGAATACAACGTTTATTTGGTACAAAGGAACATAATTGGTTCCTTGGTAACTACACAAGAAATTACAATGTTTTCTATACCACCTAAAATGGAATTACACCAGCAAGTAAGATATGGACACCTACATACAACAATGCAACAAGTGCAAAGACAACCGGCAGCAAGACTACAAGGATGATTGGCCTCTTCGCCCACCGCCCCATGATCGCTAGTGCAAATGGGTAGAGGAGAAACATGATCCATATGTTGAACAGCAGACCCAGTGCTGCATGAATCTTCTTCGCCGCTGTCCATGTTCCAATGTATACCACTGTTTTGCCCAGGGCTACACCAATGGCACCAACGTTGCAGATCAGAACTGTCATGGTTGGGATGAGCATTGGCACCCATCGAAAATCATACAAGTCCGCAAACTTGTCATTGTCGTCCGCGGCTGTTTGCTTGGAAGTGACCCTGAAGTGTATGCCCTTCTTTGTGAGGAGGTTCACTGCCATGTGCAGCACTGCCATTGGATATGCACTTGTTGAGCCGATCATAAAGAACTGCTCATTGCGCCAATAGTCCAGCCATGTGACCCCCGCCCACTTTATCTCAAGCCAGCCAATCATGTGAATCATCATGATGATTACAAGAAGGTACACAACATACCTAGTGAATGGTCTCTGGATGTATACTTCATCAGGGATAAGCCACATCACTGGGCTTAGAGCATAGATCAGGATGAAGACTGATGTGACTGGGTAGATTGTCATGTTGAGGTAGGAGACACGCTGAAGGGGTTGAATCCGGCGACCACCGATGAATGGGTTGTTGTGGGAGAAGAACATCTCTAAAGACCCACCAGACCAACGCACAATTTGATGCAGACGTTCAGTTAGGTTGATTGGTGCAACACCACAGAACGCATCATGCTCCATTGTGCAATACATAGAGCGCCACCCCTGCCCGTGGATGCGAAATCCTGTTACTATATCTTCAGTGGCTATGTCATAGATGTACCCCACACCCTTGCCCCAGTCAGTAGCTTTGTCATAAGAACATGTCACAACCCTTTCTAACTCAGCAAGGAATGTGTCATCAATTGATGGTGGTGTGATTGACCTATCATTTTTCAGGGCTTTTGATACTGAATCTAGGAAGATTGTGGAGTTACCAAACCTGCTAGCTTCGGCAGTGATGTTTTCTGCTCTACAGTGGGGTGGGTCAATACCATAGAGTGCTAAGCGACGGAACATGCAACCAGTGCCAAGGTATGAGGGTCCTTGCAAACCATTAAGGGCAAGCATGGTCCCATCAAAGAAGACACGATTATGGTTACCGTAGCGGTCAGTGGGGTCAACATTGTCGAAGCGCTGTGGGAACTGAACAAAAGCAGTGTTATCACCATCTCGTTGATCTAGCATGAAGCACACAGCCGAGCTTAGGGCTTGAGAATTGTTGATGTAGTGGTCGCAGTCAAAGTTGATGACGAGTTGGGCATTAGTGAGGAGAGCAGAGGCCCGCAGTTGTGCATTCAGGGCACCTGCCTTCTTATTGTGGTCATAACTTGGGTTCTTCTCACGAGAGACATAAACAAGCATTGGGAGACGCTCATCAGTAGTGCCAATTCTGGGATTGCTTTCTGTAATAGGTTGTGAACCATGATGTTGTCCACGGCTTGGATGGTCCAGCACAACCTGTTAAAGAAGGAATGAAACCATGAGTGGTGACATCGCTGTAACAAGCGACATTATGCAGAAATTAAATATTCCTGATGCAAGAGTGGATTGCTTGCGTATCTCTGTTTCAGAATTTCAACAACTGATCTGAACTTTAGTACCTTGGCGATTGGAGCATGGTGTCCTTTCTTATGGTTTTCTGTTGGATCAATCCATGTGCCGGGCCACTGCGTCCCATTTGCCATCCATGTTGCCTTTTGATCTCCATCTGCAGCTCTCATGCTATTGTAAACATCAGATCTCTTGCGGATGGTATCAGGGAGGTTGTCCAAGCGCACCTTGAACTCATCATACTCCATTTGCACCCTCCTATAATCATTCAAGAACTCCTGTGTCGTCCTTCCGGCCTGTGGTGGCGCTACATGCTCGAAATAGCTTTCTGGTGCCCTTGGCTCAACGGAGTACTTGCGGCAGAATGGAACCCATAGTGGCGCAAACTTTCCGACCTCGACCAATGCCTCATAGAGAATCAGTGCCCCACTATCATCTGAGAGATAGCAGGCAAGCCTGTCGACTGGGTAGTTAACAGCGAGGATGGAGAGGACACAATTCATGGTGTAGAGTATGGGCTCATCAATGGGGTCGGCAGTGGTGACAAAAACATCAATGCCGGGGAGCCTAGAGTTGCCATCAGGAAAGCCAAAGTGCCGCTTGAGGGCGGCCAGGTCTGGAATGGTCTTGACGGGGTTAAATTTTGGGAGCTGGTTGAGGAGCCACGAGAAGCCAAACCAAACATCGCCAACTATGGACATTGTCCAAAACCACATGATATCAGACTTGTTGTGCCTGATGCGCCACGTGAAGAAGACGAGGACAGCGACTAATCGGATGATGATCAGCAACCTGTAACATGTAAAAAATGTCGTTAGGTCTCAAGCCATAGAAAGGCTCTGCTCTTGTGCAAGTGTGAGCATGTGACCAGAATAGGAAATAGCAATCCTCCTGCAAGATCCTTTCATCTCTTTGGGCTGTGGCAATCCATATTACTATATGTTAGTGCTTGGAACATGATGAGCCCCCGGTGGAGTCTCAGGTCAACAGTTGTCCACTAAAGAAAATTTTGCTGGAGAATTTATTAAGGCAGTAGGATCTATGCAGGCAAAGTCTAGCAAACAACTCTCAGTTTAGCTTTACCTGTTTACGACACCCTGTTTACATGCTGAACTGTAAATAGTAATTAATTAAGTATATATTTGGATGGTATCTATTCCTATTCATGCCATGCACATTCAGTTTAGCTGATGAACTAGCTTTACCTGTAGGGATGCAGGAGGGCGCCGTTGACCTTATACTTCCGGAACAGCAGCGCGCGGCCGTCCTCACCGCCGGCCTCCTTGGCAGCCCGTCTCTCGGCCTTGTCGGCGGCCACCCAGTACTTGCCCTTGGCGCCGTGGCCAGCCTTCCTCGTAGCGGCACCGTGGCCGTTGGCGCTCACTAGAAGTGGGTCAGTGAGGCCACCATTGGCCGCATACACGGCACCTTCTGCCGGCGCCGGCGAAGCCATGCCTGGCAGGTCGTCCAGGCTAGCTAACTGCTACTTTTTTCCTCTTTTGCCAAGACCAGAGGAAGGTGGGGGCACTGACACTCTAGCCAGTGTGCAGTGGCACACGACGGGAGGAAGACAGGACCAGCCCATATATAGGAGGCGGCACGGCGGCCAGGCCGAAGGCCGAAGCTCGGGGGTGCCTGGAACGTGCCGGGCATGTTACAGCCTTACAGGTTGTTCACACCTGCCTAGAAGTGCGTCCATCCGGATATGTGTATAATCTGTAGCCCATGGATCGTTCGATCCGGCGGTGCCTACAGACTAAACTACAACAAGCTCATGCAGAAAACGTGGACCGTGAGCAGTGAACGGTGAACACTACAGACCCCGCGTCCATGTGCCGCTGCGGGCTAGCTGACCGCAACGCAACGGCCCAAATTCACGGGAGTGCACGGCGGGGACGTCGTGGTGCAGTGCGCAACGTACGGCAAGTAGAGTCAGGCTGGAGCTAGCGCTGTTATTCATTTGCGCCTGTGTCAGGCAGAGGCAGGCATATTGGTTGCCCATCACCGTCTGTCCCTGTACATGTGAGTCAGCTGGTTCTGTAATAAGTTCTACCTGGCAGTTGGCTGGTTGCTGG
Organism: Bothriochloa decipiens; assembly: GCA_023333625.1. NCBI lineage: Eukaryota > Viridiplantae > Streptophyta > Magnoliopsida > Poales > Poaceae > Bothriochloa > Bothriochloa decipiens. Next base: position 10,630,119 of record CM041631.1, on the reverse strand, counting down.
TTGTGTGCTGTGAAAGTGCTCCTGCATAGGATTGGAAGATGGAAACCAGATCAGCCTCTCCCGTTTTTTTATCTGGAGCAAGTGGAGGTTGCAATGATCGGATCTGCCTCGGGCACGCAGCCAAAAGCATCAGCAGCGCATGGGAAACTAGATCTTGTCACAGCTCTGGTCTCTGGACGTGGAACGGGAGCAAGAAAACCACATATTAATTCTTAGCGCAGTTGTTTGTTTGCTTCTCCTTTTCAGATCTAAGACAGGTTAGTTTCGATGCAAGTAGACGCTTGGCCTGGATGGCTGGATTAGTTTATACCCATCATGATCGTGTTGCATGTTCCTGTCTACCGTTGTTTTTTTTTTCCAACACTATTTTTTTAATGTCAAGAAACAGGAATCTCTCTTGCAGCGGTTGAGATCAGATCTGATAATAAGCTGCTAACACATCTAAGTGCCGGGTGCTTTGCTGTGATTTTGGATGCATATTGACCGATAGGGCAGGGAAATATAGAAATTTGTTCAATTGATTGCAGAAATAAGGTGTAAACTCACTTGTCTACCGTTGGTTTTTTCCCAAACTGTGCAAGGACCTTATGGATCCATTTTTTTAATATGTCTGGTTGCAGCGGTTGAGATCAGATCTGATGATATGCTGCTAACACATCTAAGTGCCGTGTGCTCTGCAGTGATTTCTGGTGCATAATCGATAGAAAGGGGAAATATAGATATTTGTCTGATTAATTGCAGAAATAAGGGTGCAAATTCACGTGCTAATCAGAAAAAAACGAGGAGAATCTATGCATCTATTATGTTTAGTGAGATCTCTGATTAGGCATATATTAGTGACAGCTTAATCATGCATAAAAGAGTCATAGATTAAGACTCTAAGCAGAGGACCTAACCATAATATCATATATGAGGGGTTCATCATTTAGGGGTACTTGAATTCTGTGACTTAACAAAAATTAGATCCTGGGTTCAGTTATGGAAGAAGGACAAAAAAGTTTAGTATATAACTGATATTCAACTGCAATTAGCTACTGCAAAACTAATTTTCCTTCTGGCATTGCGCTTTGTGACTGTGTACTATGTCTCTCGGTTGGGAGCAAACTGTCTTAGCTAACAGGAAACTAATACTTTTACCTAAGTTCTTTAGAATGAGAGAATTCAGATAGATGCAGTTAAGCTGTCTTGGGCTTGTTAAAGTAAGTCTGGACAGCCTACAGCTTTTACAGAATGAACATAGTTTGGGACCGTAAAAGAACATTCAGGCTTAGTAAGTTTGCTATTGGAGCCTTTGCATGTCTTTGTGTCGCCATTAAAATATTCTTCTTCATGAGTGCTTCCATGGTACCAGCTTCAGCTTTCCTTCCATGTTGAGATCTCTCGGTCGCTGTAAAGGTGCCTCCAATGATATATGTTCAGACACACCGGTCAGTGAACAGATCTATCTTGGTCAATTTACATGGAGTCCTGAATATTAGTTGACAACTTGTAGCCTTTGTATACATTTTGTTACTTGTCAAAATTTTGCTTTGGACTCATAGTCATTCCCAATGCAGCAGCAAAAGCACATACAGTGATACAGCTCCGCTGTAGAGTATATACAGTAAACGGAATTCCAGTGTTTTTTTTAACCTTCTGTAACTGTTATTTATTTAATAAATTTTATGGGGGTTTATTAAGGGGCTTCACACACCAGAGGCTCAGTGCTAGATCCACCCTGCTTATATGATTTTTCTCATAAAAGTTTGACAGCTTCTCTGGTACAAGTAGAACTGGTATTGAAAAGTAATGTGATTTGTAGTTTTCTGTAAAAGCCCACAAAACTGCTGGACGAACAATACCCAAACTGCATGTTTTAAGGGAAAATCTGCATAATTTTTAATACCTATTGAAATTTTTTGCTTTATACTCATAATCATTCCCGCTTGGGAAGCGGCAAAAGCACGTACAGCACGCAGCAGTTGTCTGCTCCAATTGGTGCAAATAATCATCATCTGAACCTTTTTGTTCTTGCAATCCACCAAAGGCATACGTGAAAAACATACCATTATGCATGTTGCATACTAAGATTTCCATTTGTGCATGTTGCATACTAAGGTTTCCATTTGCCTGTTCAGTTTAGAGGGTGAGAAATGTTAGAAGATTTAGGTTTATCGTTCAATTTAGAGGGTGAGAAATGTTAGAAAATTTGGGATGGCCTTCAGTTGCCTTCTGAAGTCTTCAAAGATCTGAAAATGATTAAGGGCACTATTCACTATTTCACCGTCACACCAATTAGCCCCCAGCAAGCTTTTGTTAAGTCACAATGAAGGAACAGGTGTTTTCAACCGTTTCCTCATTGTCATTAGCACAAAGGACACGACTGAAGGAAGGCAGATGAAAGTTCTTCCTTCTAAGTATGTTTCGAGTGCCGAGCCTATCCTTTGATAGGATTCAAAAGAAAACTTTATACTTATCTTTGACAAGCGGGCCTCCAAATACATTCGAAGATTGGGTGAGACTGACTACGAAGTAAGAATACAGTGTTTATTGATACAAAGGAAAAATAATTTGTTCCTTGGTAACTACACAAGGAATTGTTTTCTATATCGCCTAGAGTGGAATTACACCAGCAAGTAAGATATGGAGACCTACATAAGGGCGGGCAACAAGTACAAAGACAACTGGCAGCAAGACTACAAGGATGATTGGCCTCTTCGCCCACCGCCCCATGATCGCTAGTGCAAATGGGTAGAGGAGAAACATGATCCATATGTTGAACAGCAGACCCAATGCTGCATGCATCTTTTTGTGTCGCCGTCCATGTTTCAATGTTTACCACTGTTTTGCCCAGGGCTACACCAATGGCACCAACATTGCAGATCAGAACTGCCATTGTTGGGATGAGCATTGTGTGGCCGTTGAAGCTGGCACCCATCGAAAATCATACAAGTCTGCAAACTTGTCATTGTCATCCGCGGCTGTTTGCTTGGAAGTGACCCTGAAGTGTATGCCCTTCTTTGTGAGGAGGTTCACTACCATGTGTAGCACTGCCATTGGATATGCACTCGTCGAGCCGATCATAAAGAACTGCTCATTGCGCCAATAGTCCAGCCATGTGAGCCCCGCCCACTTTATCTCAAGCCAGCAAATCATGTGATACCTAGTGAATGGTCTCTGGATGTATACTTCATCAGGGATAAGCCACATCACCGCCGGAACAGCAGCGCTCGGCCGTCCTCACCGCCGGCCTCCTTGGCAGCCCGCCTCTCGGCCTTATCGGAGGCCACCCAGTACTTGCCCTTGGCACCGTGGCCAGCCTTCCTCGTGGCAGCACTGTGGCCGTTGAAGCTCACTAGAAGTGGGTCACTGAGGCCACTATTGGCACCGTCTGCCGGCGCCGGTGAAGCCATGCCTAGCAGGTGAGATCCCTATCTAGCTAACTGCTACTTTTTCTCTCTTTTGCCAAGACCAGAGGAAGGTGCGGACACTGACACTTTAGGCTATGCAGTGGGGCACGACGGGAGAAAGACAGGAGCAACGCTTATATAGGAGGCGGCAACGTGTGTGCGAGCTGGCTGTGGCCAATGGGTGGCTCGATCTGGAGGTGTGTACTGAGTACAGACTAAGCTAAAATGCAAGCCCATGAAGAAAACGTGGACCATGGATAGTGAGCGTGCAGTGAACGGTGAACACAGAGCCCCGTCCATGTGCCGCTGCGTGCTAGCTGACCGCAATGCAACAGCCACGGTGGACTCGTGGTGCAAGGGGGAGACTGGAACTAGCGCTGTTATTCTAGAAATACGAAGTAAACGAAATCAAACAATACAGAGACACACGATTTACGTGGAAAACCCCTCCAATACGAAGGAAAAAAACTACGGGCACCAGCCGGCAACAATCTCACTATATTAAAGTTTGGGGTTACACGCCTATAGAGGCTTACAAGAGAATCAAGTCTCTACGAAGGATTTTGTATGTATTTTTTAGGAGGATTGGTACGTATATATATGGAGGAAAACTCCCTATCTCTACATCAACTAGCAATATGGTACTAATTAATGTTGTGCCTCCCACCTCTACCTCATAGACTTAAATATTAAAGCCCATTAGGAACACATGTACTGGGCCCATCTTAAAGTGAATTTGGAACAAACTCCAACAAACTCCACCTTGAGACAAATTCATCTTGTATCATAAATCAACCCATCATCCTAAACACAACAAAGATAGAAAACCACTGGTGCTAACAATAGTCTCTTGGACTATTCAATTAAACCAACTAAGCTTGAGCATAACTCAAACTTAGCAACAGGAACAGGCTTTGTCATCATATCAGCAGGATTATCATGAGTACTAATCTTGCATACCTTCAGCTTACCTTCTTCAATCACATCACGCACAAAATGATACTTGATATCTATGTGCTTAGTTCTCTCATGAAACATCTGATCTTTAGTGAGGTAAATTACACTTTGACTGTCACAGTGCAAACTTATGCAAGATTCAACTCCACTGAGCTCAGCGTACAAACCTTTCAGCCATAATAATTCTTTGCACGCTTCACAAATAGCCATATATTCTGCTTCAGTAGTAGACAAAGCAACAACAGACTGTAAAGTAGCCCTCCAACTCACAGCACAACTGCCAACAGTAAACACATAACCAGTAAGTGATCTTCGCCTGTCCAGATCAGCAGCATAATCAGAATCCACATAACCAATGAGACCCTTATCAGTTCTTCCAAACTTTAAACAGAAATCTGCTGTGCCTCTGAGGTACCTGAAAATCCATTGGACTGTCCTCCAATGTTCTTTGCCAGAATTAGACATATATCTACTAACAAGACTCATAGCATATGACAAATCTAGACGAAAGCAAACAATGGCATACATCAAAAACCCAACAGTACTAGAATAAGGAACCCTTGCCTGTGACAGGCATATTGGTTGCCCATCACCGTCTGTGCCTCTGTGCCTGATTAGTTTGCTGCTGGTTCTGTAAGTCCTACTGGGCATGCAATTGGCTGCATCGGTGTCGGCGAAGGAGGATTGGAAGATGGAAACCAGATCAGTTTGTCTCTCCTTCAGTTTTTTACCTGGAGCAACCACGCAAAGTGGGTCGCGCAGTTGCAGTGATCGGATCTGCTTAGCTTGGGCACGCATCAGCCAACTAGCCAAGTATCAGCAGCTGCCATGGACATGAAAGGTGAGCAAGAAAACCATATTCTTGACACAGTTGTTTGTTCGCTAGCTTCTCCTTTCAGATCTAAGGCCACTTAGTTTCAGTGCAAGTACACGCTTGGCCTGGATGGCTCGACTAGTTTGTACCAACGTTCATGAACGTGTTGCAAGTTGCATTCTCCTGTCTATCGTTGTTTTTTCCCCACACTGTGCAAGGACCTTATGAATCCATTTTTTAGTATGTCAGCAAACAGGAATCTGTCTTGCATCGGTTGAGATCAGATCTAATGGCATGCTGCTGACAAAGCTAAGTGCCGGGTGCTCTGCTGTGATTTCGGATGCATATTGACCGATAGGAGGGAAATGTAGAAATCTGTCCAATTGATAGCAGAAATAAGGGTGCAAATTCACGTGCTAATAAAAAAAAAAGAGCAGAATCTAGGCATCTATAATGCGTAGCGGGATCTCTGGTTATGTATATAATATGGTGGTGGCTTAATTAATCATGCATGAAAGAGTCATATATTCAGGCTCTAAGCAAAGGCCCAAACCATAACATATAGTATCATATATGAGGGACTCATTTTGCTAAACAAAAAATATGAGGGACTCATCATTTAGGGGTACTTGAATCCGGCAACTAACAAATTCTAGATCATGATTCAGTTATCGAAGAAGAAAAATGTTTCCTATATAACTGATGATATTGCAACTACAAAGTTAATTTCCCTTCTGGCATTGTGTTTTGTGACTTTGTCTACTATGTGTCTTGGTCGGGGACAGACTTTCTTAGAAAACTACAATGAGAGTTCAGAGACCTTTTCTGAGATGGTGGTGCGGGGGTGGTGGGGGTCGTTGGGAATTCAGTGAGCTGCAGTAAAGCTTTCTTGGTTAAGTAAGTATTCAAGCTTAGTAGGTCGTTACAAAATCAAGCTGTAGTAGGTTTGTTATTGGAGTTGGAGCCTTTACATTTCTGTTGTGTCGCCATTAAAATATTCTTCTCCATGAGTGCTTCCATGGTACTAGTTCCATGTTGAGATATTTCAGTTGCTCTTTAGTTGTAATGGTGAGCAAATCTATCTTGGTTAATTTACATGGAGTTCTGAATATCAGTTGCAAACCTATAAGCCTTTATATGGTTCTTCTAAAATAACCTTGACATCTGCTCTAGTACAACTCATACTGAGAAACAATGCAATTCCTACATTTTTGTAAAGCCTACAAAGCGGTTTGATCAGTATGCAAATTGCATACATTTTGTTACTTGTCAAAATTTTGCTTTGGACTCATAGTTATTCTAATGCAGCAGCAAAATCACATTTCTGCCGAGTATATAGTGAAAAATGGAATCCCAATGGCATAATTTACATGTAGCTCCTATTTTTTTTAACCTCCTCTTCAAATTTCTAGGGGTTTTAGAAGGGGCTCCACACTTCAAGCAGTGGTAGGGAGGCTTGGGCCTCCGTGGGCGCAGTGCTAGATCCAGCTTATATGATTCTTCTCATATTACCTCGACAACTTCTCCAGTACAACTTGTATTGAAAAGTAATGTGATTTTGGAGTTGGTTGTTGGTTCCTCTAGTTGATATCTAGTCGTCAATGCAGTTTAGTTGTGAGTTGGGTCGCTTTCGACCAAGTTGGCTCAAGGTTGAGAAAGTTATGGGGTAAAGTTATTAGTTGTTTGGACGGTATTTTCAAAAGTTGGTCAAAATGAGTGATGCACTGTCCCAGTTGGTGGTTTTTGGGCTCGATTTATACTAAAAAACTGAGCTGACTCTTGTATTTTTTTCTTAATAAAAACTGCGGCAAAGCTTTTACTGGCCCTTCTAGAAAAAGTAATGTGATTTGCAGTTTTCCATAAAGCTCTCCAAACTGCTGGATGAACAATACCCAAACTGCATTTTTTAAGGAAATCTGCATACTTTTTAATGTCCTTTTTTTTTGCTTTCACCTATAATCATTCTCAAGCGGCCAATGCACAGCACGGTAGCAGCAGATGCCTGTTCCTATTGGTGCAAATAATCATTATGCTTGTTGTATAGTGAAGTCAGAGTTCCATTTGTCCAACAGGTTTATGGTCTACAGTTTATAGGGTGAGAAACACATTACCATGCATCGACGTGTAAATTAGTAGGAGTTCCTTATATATGGGCTTTTTCTATGAAAATATTGTTAGGATCATGGTGAGTTGACATATTATAAATTTTTCCCATATCAGTCGATCTCCACTCAATGGAATATTGGAATAGACAACCGAAAGATGTCGGTGTTCAGAGTTGCATCTAACTAGTGTGATCACAGATCAGTGGATCGGATCTTGAATCCTTAGTAAATAAATACTGCATCCTGAATGTCGCTGTTCTAGTACACCTCATACGATGTTTTCTTAGTCTGAGTTCTTCCGTCTCGTGTCTTATAAGTATTTATCATATACAGGAACATACCCATTATACTAAACCTCTGAATCTCCTATGGTAGTAGGCCTGATTCAGATTCCGCGTGCTTCACACTAACAAACTATACTACTGTAGAAAGTTGTAGAAATCTAACGACCAAGCACGAGGGCTCGATCCATGTGCACAGCAACAAATACAGCCGTCGCTTCACATGCAGGATCGAAAAACAACGAGCGTTCGGGATATTCTAACCAGAGCCCCTGCTTGCATCGTGCTTGGAAGACAAATCTTGGCAGACGGGGCTGGGCACTCGCAGTCTCGCACTCACATCGCGATCACGCGAAAGCAAGCCATCCCTCCCGACCAACAATTGGCGGGTTTCGTCCCGTTCCCGTTAGGTGCAGCAGAGATCTTGTCAGGGCATGCTGGTGGGAAGAGCTGAGCCGATCGGGAGATATTCCTAACAGCCTCATCGGATCCGTGCTCATTTCTAACTCACTTTTTTTTTTTCACAATCAGGCCATTCACCGGTCTTTCGTTAAGAGGAAATCAATAACGTATTTATAAAACGGCTAGGACTCTTAATGCTTAGAGAAAGGAAGGACGCCGCGTAGAAAGTGATCGGTGGCGATCGATGAAAAAATAGGGATAAAATTTAGGCCAGGTAGTACTATTATTATCTTCTTCGACCTGGTTCCTCTCGGCCCAACGCCTCCCTCCTCCCCACTCGGTTGCTGTCCAGTTGCTCCCCGCCTAGCTTCTCCTCCAGTTTGGTTTCTCGGTTTCTCTTGCTCATGCCTCTTTCCCACTCGGTGTTTGGCTGCCGGCTGAATCGGCTGTCCCTCAGTAGCCCGTGAGTGAGTGTGTGCTGATCTCTCTGTCCCTAGGCAAAGAAGGATGGTAATAAACAAAAAGAAAGAAAGAGTATGGGTTCCAGTTGAAAAAGTGCAATAGAGTTTTTAAAGTGCAATAGAAAATAAAAATAGAGATGTTGTTTTAGGTAGTACACTGTACTGTATACAGTACGTACTATACTATTGGATATAAGAAATCAGATCTTCAGAAAATAGAGACTACCTTATCTAAGTAATAAAAAGCCAAATATGGGACATGTTTTAGATAGCTGGGCGCGTCAGTCCCTGCGTCCGTCAAATCATACCACCATTCACCAACCACTTGATCGGTGCGCGGTGCAAAATTCAACAAAGGACTGCACGGCTTAAAACTCTAGGACCTAGGAGTAAAGAGAGATGTAGTTGACTTGGACCAAATTAAAGCAAGTCGTCGTTGCCAATAATCTCTCCACCAGGCACCAGCATGCCTGTACGAGTGGATACATGGCTCGCTATCAGCTTTTCATTTTGTTTTCGCGCGCTGTCGATCAGGCGCAGTTGAACGTTGCTGTTCAGTCTGACGCTTGAATAGGTAACAAAGGACACGGCAGTTGGCTCGATCTGTCTTGGCTGATATCGTCTCCTTTTTGTTGTTTCTGAGAAGAGGCTGTGTGCGAATATATGGTTTTACGTAATCATCGTGGAGCACGCTTGTGGTTGTGATGAACGATTATCAATATGTCAATAATTCGGTGTGTAGTTGGTTCAGTGGTTCTACTGATCCCCTGACACAGGGTTATGTATCAAAACGGTGTCTCTTGGCTTCGTGATGTGCAGGTGTGGAGTTCGGAGACGGTGGCAGCGGTTGGGAGAAGGTCAAGTAGGGCGTGCCGTGCTAACGGACCGGTTACGGTGAAGGGCGGACTCGAAGCTTGGACCGAGGGACCAGACGGCCGGGTGGCCAGCCGCGGTGGCTGACATTTGGGACATCGACGAGCGCAAGTGTACACGGCGGGGGGACACGTACGGGCTACGCTACTCGCAGACGGTTTGGTGGTTTGCCCTCAAAACCATCGGCGGGGGATGCGTACGCGGTACGATACTCGCGGGAGGTTTGGTGGTTTGTCCGCAAAACAATTGGCGGCGGGTTTTCCGGGTTTGGGCCTCAAAAATCGAGCGGAGGTCCCGATGCGGACGGACGACACGTGGCGGCATCGGGGAGATCGCTTCGGAGCGATGCTACCGGTGAGGAGGCGCGGTGGCCGTCGGATCAGGAAAACTCGAGTTGAACCATAATGCCCTAGGTGGTTCTCTCTTAGAATGTCTAGGGGTAGAAGTAGAATTGTATAATAAGACTATAAATAAGAGGGACTGCCTCCACTCAGTCTCACCTCTCCCATTCCAATGTTAGGATTTTCCAGTCTCTAGTCTTTCAAAGTGTGTAAGGTCCACTACAAGACTTTTGTAGTGATTTGTTCATGGGAAGAGCACCCCCTAGTGTGCTCGTGCCCTCTAGGATTTTACCTTCATGTGAATTTCGTGATGAATTTGTGTTTTTGTTGTTCTTGAGTTATTCATCCCGAGTTCCTCTCCTCCTTCTAATTTCGTGGTCGGATTTCTTCAATTTTGCACCGTTTGAGTCTTTTTTTTGCGTTGATTCAAGCTATGACGTGAGAGGATCAATCCCACTGAAAGATTTGAGCTAATTCCTCACGAGCAAGTAGATCGGTGTGATTTTATGTTCATGGCGAGTTCTTGGCGGTTTTCTCACCCCTTTCTTGATTTCTCTTGATTCATGTCAAATTGGGCCATGACCTTTTAGAGGTAGCTTCCGTATTGGATTATGAACCTACGGTTAAAATTTCGTGGCAATCGGAGTTGATTTAACCGAGAAATCGAATTTTCTTTGTTCCGGGCGATTTCCGCGTGTTTCTGTCTGGTACTACTAGTACTACCGGTGCTACTACCAGTGTTACTACCGGTAGTGCAAATTCGCCGCGCGATTCTATTCGGTACTACCGGTTTGAACCACCGGTACTACCGGTTGGTGCGTTCCGATCGCGTTCTGGGTCTGAAGATTGGTCCGGTACCTCACCGGTACTACCGGTAGTAACACCAGTACTACCGGTATTTGGCATGTCTTTCCTTGTTTTGATCAGCTCTTGCTTCTATCTTCTTTCGTGGGGTTCTCTTTGTGTATAAAACTTCGCATGGGATATCTTGCTACCCGTTAGCACGTGTATCACTCGCATCTTGTAAGGTTTATCTCTTGGGGTTGCTTGCCGAGCCGAGGACCTAAAGTTTCGAAAGAAATTTAAAGCTCCCATTCACCCCCTCTGGTCGCCATATCCGGTCTTTCACTGTGCGGGCTGATGTCGTCTCCTGCACGCACTATGGGCCAAATATGTTCCATTATCATCTGGCCCAACGAAGAGAGAAGAGAGGTATTCCTGGGATGCATTGCGTGTGTACTGCAATTGTATTCCGTCCCTGTCCGAGTGTCAATTTCCAGCACGTGCACGCGTTAGTAAAAATGTATAGGGAAGTAGAGGCACGTAGGAAGACAACGACGTACCGGGAGGTATATATCCCCCTCGTTCCTGCATGGTCCATCCTATACAATGACAAAACGCTGTGATGCATATGGAAATTTGGAACCACCTGTGCGTCGTTATTTGACGAATCTCGGCAGCGTGAAATACCGGGATTACCTGCCATTGTAAGTTTGTAACCATGAACGCAACGTGTGGGTAGCGTAGATATGTCGTAGATATGTCTCTTTCTGCTGCTGAGACGATGCATTGTTTTGTTGCGTAAGCCATTCATATCACCTTCTATTTTTATTTTTTTTCGAATACATAAAAGATTTACGTATCATTATATTAAGAGGAATAGGTCTTCTACTTTTATAGCAAAAAGGTAAATAAGGGACGAGAACCGAGTACCGAGCTACTACTCTCGAGTGTGGCCAGTGCAGCTAGGTGAGCGTGGAGCAACCAAGGGGTTTCACCACGATTTGTTCTCAGTAATAGTAACAGTCTGTAGTCTGTCTCACGTTTAGCCACAAAAGATTATGATGCTTCTGATATCTATGGAGCCATAGACGGTTTTGTTCACTCTTCTTTCTCTCTATTTTATTTTAATTGAATAAAATTTGGCCAGCTCTATTAATTTTTTTCTTAAATACACAAAAAGCTTTACGCATCTTTGAATTAAGATTGAGAGAAAGTTTAATTACAATGACGCGCCGCCGAGGCTCCGCGCTAGGGTGAGGCGGAGGATATGAAATGAGCATGCCTCCCCGCCTAGCTAGAAACCAGCATGCCTATTACTCAAGTACTAAACTACCCACGCTTGTCGCCCCCGCAAGCACCCATTGCCCCACCAAATGCCGGAACGAGAACGAGGCGAGCAGCTAGCCGATGCTAGTTTTGGCGCTTCTGAAGCATCTTGTGTTATGCTCTTTCCATAGCTCCCACGCCACCAAGACAAACAAGGAGTCCACAACCTTTGCCCTATTAGAATCCAACATGACCCAGAGTATGACTTGGTCGACAAGGTTTCATACTTCTTCCACCCCCTCACAGGCTCCAGCAAGGGACACATGCAGCCCCCGCTGAAGAAGATGGCTCATCGAGATGATGGAGGTCAGCATATCACAACAGAAAGAGGGAGGAGCAAGCAAGACACGGACGAGAGGTGTGTGGGAAACACCTAGCGCACCCTGGATGGCGAGTTGAGGCTACCTATCCACCAAATGGATGAGTTGTGACCACACGAGCTTGGTAGTTTTGAATACATTATTGAGCGTTGCTATTGTGTTGATTAAAATTTGTAGAGTGCAGGGTTAGATGCATACCCAAACAAATAGTAACCGAAGAACGTGGAAGCCTGAACATTGTAGAGAAAACAAGCAAGCAAGGACACTTCAACATGATGGTTTTTTACAAGCTTTGGCCGTCAACCTACATCCTCAGGGCATTGGCTACGGGCGTTCTTCACCGTAAAATAGCAGTTACACCAACATTCGGGCTATCGCAGCCTCGTCATTGTCTGAGCAAACTGCCAACTCATCTCATCGTTACAAACAATTTTTGTCGCATATTTATAACCTCCTAGGATACAAATTTCAACTATAACTCTATCCTAACCCCTAATACAACTCAAGTTGTAGTGTAACCAAAGTGCACACATATATTCAATACATTTCTAGCAACATATTAAGTTTCAGCGGTCGTCTTTGTATTTAGTGTGGTCATGGTTCTGTGTTTGTTAGAGTTAAAAAAAAAGATTATGTATTTGTGCTCGTGGAGCATGAGTGGTGTACCTTTAGGGAATTAATGGATTAGTTAGTTTAAGCTGAGTTAGTTACGTAGACAACGCTCGGTTTAACTTAGTTAACCGGTGCCCACACGTACAGTAGTCGATGCACAAAATTTCGCTTAAATCTGTTTTTTCCTGTGTATATACATACAGTTACTCCATTATTGAATTTGGTCTCATTGATGATTCTATAGTATTTTCAACTAAAATTACAAGGACTTCGCTATATCACCATAAATGGAAGAAATTTGACCAGAAAAGAATGAACACAAATATACATCGCTGCAATAACCACAAATGCCAGCGGCAACAAGACGAAGAGGATGCCAGGTTTCTTGCTCCACCGCCCCAGGACCGCCAGCCCAAACGGATAAAGGAGCGCCATGATCCACAAGTTGAACAGAATACCCAGCGCCGCGTGCCTCTTCTGCACCGCAGACCACAGCCCGTTGTACACGATCGCTTTGCCCAGAGCCACGCCGATGGCCATGACATTTGAGAAGAGCACCACCGCCGGCGGGATCAGCATGGGCACCCACCGCATCTCGTACATGTCGGCGTACCTGTCGTCGTCGTCGTCATCGTCGACCGCCGCCGTCGTCTGCTTAGAGGTGACCCTGAAGTGGATGCCCTTCCCTGTGATGGGCTTCACCATCATGTGCAGCACCGCCGTCGGGTACGCGCTCATGGAGGCGATCATGAAGAACTGCTCGTTGCGCCACCAGTCGGTCCACTTGATCCCCGCCCACTTTATCTCGAAGACGCCGATGGTGTGGATGAGCCCGACGACGGCGACGAGGTACAGCACGTAGCTTGTGAACGGCCTCTGGATGATGATCTCAGCCGGGATCAGCCACATCACCGGACAGAAGGCGTAGAGCAGGACGAAGACCGACGTGACCGGGTAGATGGTGAAGTTCAGGTACGCCGCCCGCTGCAGGAACTGGAGCCGGCGGCCGGAGAGCAGTGGGTTGTAAGGGGAGAAGAACACCTCCATGGATCCGCCGGACCACCGGACGATCTGGTAGAGGCGCTCGGTGAGGTTGATGGGCGCAGTGCCCTGGAAGGCCTCGCGCTCCATGTTGCAGTACATGGAGCGCCAGCCTTGCCCGTGGATACGGTAGCCTGTGACGATGTCCTCGGTGGCGATGTTGTATATGTACCCAACGCTGCTGCCCCAGTCGGTGCCATGGTCGTAGGACGACGACACGACCATGGCCATCTCGGCGAGGAACGCCTCGTCCAGCTCCGGCGGCGCGATGCGGCGCTCCTGCTTCAGAGCCGCCAAGACCGAGTTAAGCAAGAGCACGGAGTTACCGAACTTGCCAGTGTCAACCGTGACGGCGCCGTCGGATCTCCAGCGCGGCGGGTCGACGCCGTAGAGAGCGAGGCGGCGGAACATGCAGCCGGTGCCGAGGTAGGTCGGGCCCTGGAGGCCGTTGAGTGCGTACATGGCGCCGTCGAAGAAGACCCTGTTGTGGTTGCCGTAGCGGTCCGTGGGGTCGACGTTTTCGAAGCGCTGCGGGAACTGGACGAAGCCGGTGCCGTCGCCGTCCCTGGCGTCCAGCATGAAGCACATGGCGGCGCGCAGCGCCTGTGAGTTGTTGATGTAGTGGTCGCAGTCGAAGTTGATGGTGAAGGGCGCGTTGGAGAGCAACGCAGACACGCGCAGCTGCGCGTTCAGGTTGCCCGCCTTCTTGTTGTGCTCCCGGCCCGGGCTCTTCTCGCGGGACACGTACACCACCATCGGCAGCCGATTGTCCACCCCGGCAAAGTTGAGGAGGGGGTTCATGTTGTTGCCGCCGCCCTCTGCTGCTGGAGGAGGCTCACAGCTTGGGTGCTTCTGCACAATCTGTCACAGCACACCAAGAAACCACAGATTATTTAGGAATTAGCTGTGTCATACACTAGCCAAGAACAAACCTTGCATTTGGTCATACATAGTTACATACCTTGACAATGCCAGCATGGTCTCCTTTCCTGTGGTTTTCTGCTGGCTCAATCCAAGTGCCAGGCCAGTGTGTGCCATTAGCCATCCAAGTCGCATGTGCACCTCCTTCCTTTGCCTTCATGCTGTTGTACACGTCTGACCTCTCCTTGATGGTGCTAGGGAGCATCTCCAGCCTCGCCTTGAGCTCCTCGTACTCCTTCTGCACATGCCTGTAGTCATTCATGAACTCGCCCGGCGACCTCCCGTTGTAGATCATCCCCTCCAGCTGGAAGTAGCTCTCCGGCGCCCTCGGCTCGACGGCGTGCTTCCGGCAGAAGGGCACCCAGAGGGCGGCGAAGCTGGCGGCCTCGACCAGCGCCTCGTACAGGACCAGCGCGCCGCTGTCGTCGGTCAGGTAGCACGTGAGCCGGTCCACGGGGTAGTCCGTGGCCAGGACGGAGAGGACGCAGTTCATGGTGTAGAGCACCGGCTCGCTCACGGGGTCGGCGGTGGTGACGAAGACGTCGATGCCCGGCAGGATGGAGCCGCCGCCGTCGGGGAGCTCGTCGTAGTGCTGCCGAAGCGCGGCGAGGTCGGGCGTCCGTTTGATGGGGCGGAACTTGGGGAGCTGGTAGAGCAGCCACGACAGCGCGAACCAGACGTCGCCGACGACGGACGTCACCCAGAACCACATGACGTCGGAGTGGTTGTGCTTGATGCGCCATGCGATGAATAGGATGACGGCGACGAGGCGTACCAGAATCAGTACCCT
>CM041631.1:10580494-10614693 GCA_023333625.1 Bothriochloa decipiens | reverse complement strand
CAGTACCCTGTTTGGCATACGTGGAAAGTAGCAGAATAAGGGTACTGGTCTGCTTCCTGAAAGATGCCGGTTTCGTGCAGCTGTTTTCACCTTTAGCAAGATACCATTGTCAGAAAAAGAAAATCGTATGAACTACAATCGATCACCACGTTTTCGTTTAAGATGATGCAGAATCAGATTCAATTGTAGTGCTCTGCTTTTCAGTAAAGGCATGAGGCTTTGCAGACAGAATTATTTCAGCAAATGTCCATGCCCCAGGGCACACCCCACACCCGCACCACAAACGACCTTGGTGATCTTTTTTGGGTTTCATGCTCTTTGGCTCAATTCATTTTTTTTAACTAATAATGCCTAAGTTCGGTATCAACTAGAGATTTTGGTCAACTTTCATTCCTTCAAACTCTGTTTCAATGTTGTTTTTATCTTTTCAAGGCATGGCAAGATAATTGACATGACTTTTATTGGATGAGATGAGAGAATAGGGGAAACAAAAGGAGAGCAAGATACCACAATACCAACCGGCTCGGACACGACTACCAACAAACAAAAAGATTCAACCAAAAATAGCCCCGTCGCCAATGAAATAAAACACACGCAACGACAACAAAAACTAAGAGCAGCTAGCTTCCGATCACATCGCAAAAGACACAAAGTTAAATTGTTTGATATCATCTTTGATAAACTACGACAACTATTTAGTAGGAGTATTTAAGATGAGACAAATCCTTATGTTTGGAATGTTATTTAGTTTCTTTCCTTCTAAATGTTCCCCCACAAATAATTTCTAATCCCATCGAAGAATACATTTTGAGTTCAGCCAAATTTGGCTCGGCACTATTTCAACGTTTTGCACATAGTAAAAAATTTTCTAATTTCACTTAATGAGATATGTCTAATGCATATTTTTGAAAAAAATATTTTGCACATATAATTCATTACGGCAGGAGTGGAGCCAAGATTTGAGCATAGCATGACCATTCAAGCTTTTTTAACGTATAAAGGGGCACTTTTTTTTTACAACAATAAAGGGGCACTTGAAGCTGGCAACAATCATACGCGATAGAGTACATACGTGGCAATGGTATGGATAATAAGCAAATAAACATTTATTTCATGGTAAAAAATTAAAAAGAAAAAGGGGACAAAAAAATAATTATCCCAAGTCTATAACATCCACCAAATCTATATAATTCTTAGACAAAAAAATCATGGTAATAAGAAGACCAAAGGAGATGAGAAAGATAACAACAAGACTAATCCTAAATAATATAATAATGTTGTTGAATATCAATATGGTGGCAGAACAAACAAGCAAAACACTAATTACATTTGCTAACTAAAATTATATCATATAAAGAACAAAATAAATAATAAAAGATAATAGAAAGACCAATCCTACATTATATGGATACTATTAGATACTATTACCAAGGAAGAACTAACAATGCAAACACTAATTAGCATTATTACCTAGCTAATTAAAAATTAACTAAAGAAGAGAAAATAATTAAAATACTAATTAACATTAACTGAGTAAGGGCAGACAATTATAATAAATTAGAATTATTAACTAACTAATTTAAAATTAACTAAGTAATTGAGGGGGCACTGCAACCCTCAGCCCCCCACCCCGCCCCAAATTCCAAACTGCATTACGGTGCAATTTAGATTATTCATGATTTGCCTCCCGAACTGAAATGCAAGCCATTGATGTAGCTTAGGGCGTGTTTGTTTCCGATCCATTAGCGTGTCTGCGACCGAGGAGTGGGAAACACACGAGATAATTCCGCTCAATGATCTGCGGCGCTCGCACTTTTCGCAGTAGAAAATGAACGCGGCTCAGAGATTTCTAAAACGCGGCCTTTCCGAGCCACGTCCATACAGCATCAAAGAAACAAACAGGGCCTAAAAATATCCTGTTGTTGTCTAGCTTATATATATTTTTTTTCCTTCATTTACACTACTATTACGATATATTATCCATCTATTCTACTCTTGTGTGCAACTGTGCAAGCACCACGCACCTGTACGGGTACAGGAGGGCCGCCATGACCTTCTTGTTGGAGAAGAGAAGAGGACGATCGCCGCCGCCGCTCTCCACGTCCGCCACGGCCGGCTGGTCGTGGACGTCCACCCAGTACCCGTCCTTGGCCTTCACGGCGTCCTTCTCCTTGGCCCTGCTCCCGCCGCCGTGCGTGTAATTGGCCACGACCACCGCGGCCAGCGCTCCGTCGTGAAACCCGCCGCCGTCTCCGTTCGCAAGCAGCGGCTCTCTGAGGCCACCGCCGGCGGCAGCGTCGTGCTCGGTAGGAGCACCGCCAGCGCCTGGCGCCGGCGAGGACGACATGGCGCCCTGCAAAAGCATGCACAAGCACAAAGGTACGTGGTTTGAGAGCCTCGCGATTGATTGGCCAACAAGGCTGTGTCACTAGGCACACAGATTAATTGCTTACGTGGAGGGTGAGGACTGAGGAGGACCGAGATTTGTACGGTACACTGCCACTGCTGCTGTGCAGCAGCGAGCCAGGGGGGCATATATATACATACAAATTTCTACAGCTCGGCTGTCACGAGCGCAAACATATATATAATAAATAATAATATATGTATGTGCTTGTGCATTGCATAGGAATATACCGCTTGTTAAACGATCACTTTGGATGATTTGCATCTCAAAAATTTATTCAAGGGACAATTGGTCACCGGACATGCAAAGTGACCTTACGGACACCGTGAATACAAAGATACTGAAAGACACTTTGTTTTTGGGTAAATTTGCTGTCAGACATTGGACCTATTATAATATTCATTTCTGACTTTAAAGATGAGAGAAGAGCTACAAAATGTCCTTTTTGCCCCTGCCCTCTTCTTCTTCCCTCTCCCTTTTCTTCCCTCCCCTGCTCCCCGACAAAGTGTCTCGACAGCGGCGGCAGACATTGGACGCTGCGGCGACGGCGGAATCCTCGGCGGCACGCCCGCGCACGTGCACATGGCGGCGGCCACCCAGGCGGCGCGCCGCGCGCTTGACGCTGCGGCGGCAGCCCCGGCGGGGCGCCCACGCGCATGGACACGGCGGCAGCACGGGCGGCGCGTTCGCGCGCTGGTCGTTGCGGCGGCGGCGCACCCGCGCACGTGGATGTTGCGGCGGCCCCCCAGGCGGCGCACCCACGCGCTTGACGTTGCGACGGCGGCCTCGGCGGTGCGCCCGAACGGGGTGGCGGCCATCCAGGCGGCGCGCCCGCGTTCCCAACGCTGCGGCGGCGGCCCCGGTGGTGCGCCCGCGCACATGGACAGGACGGCGGCCACCCAGGCGGCGTGCCCGCGCACTCGATGCTGCGGCGGCCACCCAGGCGGCGCGCCCGTGCACTCGACGCTGCGGCGGCGACCTCGGCGGGGCGCCCGCGCGCGTGGACGGGGCGGCGGCCACCCAGGCGGCGCGCCCGGGCGCTCAACGTTGTTGTGGCGGCCCCGCCGGTGCGCCCGCGTGCATGGACATGACAGCGGCCTCGGCAGCGCCCGCGCACGCATGGACACGACAGCGGCTTCTGCGCGCTAGAAGTTGCGGCCCCGTAGGCGCGCTCGGGCGCGGGACGCTGCGGCGGCGGCCCGGTGACGTGGGCCCTAGCATAGAGCAGAGAGAAGGGACGGAACGGGGACGACTTAGCTCGGGCAAGGCATGGGCGACGTATGGAAGAAAGAGAAGGAGAAAAATAGAAAGAGGCAGGGGCATTAAGGATATTTCACCGCTCTTCTCTCTCCTCTAAACCTAGAAATGAATATTTTATTCTTTCCGATGTCCACGGCAAATTTGTAAAGAACCATAGTGCAAAATCGTCAACTTTTGCATGTTCGTAGGCATAGCGGAGTCACTTTGAGTGTCCTGTAGCCAATTGTCCCATTATTCAACGACCATGTTATTTGTTCCAATACCCATATATACAGTTGCTGGACACATCTTGAAATCGTACTACGCACAGTTACCGGGCGTGTTTTGTTATAATTGTATGGGCATGGGTTGTGAGACTACGGGACACATACGCAAGGGCAAATTTAATTAGGGGCTTTATCTGAGTCCAATCCATCCACCAAGATAAAACTTATAAATCTTTTGCAAAATACGCTAAAACTAAAAGAATCATATCACGTAATGAAGCTGACCCGATGATGTTTTTAGCTAGACTCGTCACTGCACATGCGGGAGCAAGAAGTGGCTTAAGGTCATTGTAGGATTTTTAAAAAAAAAACACTCGAGAGAATATTCTTTCTTTGTAATATTAGGTATATAGATATAGATTTGACAGCAAGAATCAAATTGCATCTACGGATCTACCTCCATTTGACAAGCGCGTGTGGACGTGTGGTGTCTACCGAAAAAAGATCAAAAAGCAGAGGTGGCCTGATGGCGAGTCTCGAGCGAGATGCCAAATCTGTTGAGAATTGGTACGTGTATATGTAGGTGTCGTTTTCTCCATCGTCAAGAAGTGCTAGAATGCGAATCCATGGAGTTTGTGCTCGGCTTTTCGTTTGGAAAAAAAAAAGCTGAAATGTTTTATCCCCTTTTTTCTGAGTCGATGGTGGTCATGAATCACATGTGAGACAGATTGGATGGAGTCCTTGCTGTTCACATATATGAACAATAGATACGGTTAATTTGCCAATTTATAATTTTTTTCTATGGGTTTAATTTCGCACGTGAGAAACAGTATATCCTGTGGCTTTGCTAGTTATGAAATGCTTGCTGCTTGCAAGATGCTAGCCCCAGCCGAAGTGGACAAAAGCTGTTTGGAAAACAAAAGGAGAACCTGAGGAAATGATTCCAAAGGAACGGTTTAGTGAATTGCTGTTTGGAACAGAGGAATCAATAACGTCTCAATTCCACGGGAAATGAAAAAGCTTCTTCACAAAATGGATGAAACAGAACACCCTCTGAGCCGTTGTTTTTGCGTATGCCCGAGGCAAAGGCGGAGTTGAAAGGAGAAGCAATAGCTAGCTCGACACTAGAACATACAGGGACATGATGAGAGAGAAAATGAAAGAGCGATTAAGACTATAAACAATCGCACTATGTTTACCTGAATTTATCAACCTGACTTATCAGCCTTGGTACAATTATTTTCTCTCACAAAAAATCAGGAGCCCATTTATCAGCCATATAAACCATCAGCCAAACAGCCGCATTGTACCGCCGCCGCTTTCGATCGGCACTCCACCGACCGAAGACAGCTACATACCCAGCAAGAAAGAGGTAGCATCTGGTGGTTGCTCTTGCTAGAACAATGTGAAAAACAATAGAAGGCTTTGCATGTGTGCGGGAAGACGAAGAGGAATAGATAAGGATGGACGTGTTAATAAACCCTAAACGCTATATCACAGTAAATTTATCTTTTTTATTAGATCATTTCCAACAGTTTGGTAAATCCACTTAAAATTAAGAAAATCTCAGGAAAACAAGGAGGCCACTTGGTGGGTTCTGTATACCGTGATTAAATTTTTTTAATTTTTTTATTTCTCTAGGTCGACTAATTAATTAATTAATTTTTTAAAAAAAATCAAGGGCTCAGGTTTATTTAAATCCTCGTATCATTGACCGACTAATTATTGGCTTATAGCTGACATGGAAGCTAGTGTTTTCACTTTCATCTAGGACTACTCCTAGGCGCTCGACTAGGCCTGCAGGCTCCACGTTCGTAGGCAACGACGGTTATTTCTCGTAGACAACGACGATTATTTCGGAACAAGCCCCTGTAGCTCCGGCGATATTTAAAAAGAGACGAAGGGAGTAAATACGTACACGCCAGCTGACCGGGTCTTGGCTGATATCATCCCCAGCACGTCATCCAAATGCACATCATTCGGGCGACAGCAACACGGGACGTGGAACCAATCCAAGCAAGTCCACTCATCGTACCCAGATCGCCATTATTTACTGAAGACAAGCAGCAGTGAACGTCCGAACGAGACCGCGATGGAAAAGTAAAAAAAAAAAAAAATCCATTGGCTGCATCGTTTGCGACCTGCATGTAGTGCTGCTATATATAGCTCATGCGATGCTCGAATCCACACTCTCCTGGTTGGACCACGATTCGGCCACGAGTGCAAATGCAGGCAGCCCACGGTCACAGGCCGGACCAAAGACAGGGTGTCTCTGTCGTCTTTGTCCTCCAGTGCTGATATGTGCTGCCACTATAGCCATGCATGAAGCGCCACACGAAAGCAGCATATGTTCTGTTCCCTGCACCTCGCGAGATGCGCTGCGGTTCACGTTCTGTTCTAGCAACGTGTGTGGACATGGGCGCTTGATGCCGACGGAAAGGCTAGATATATATTTAGCTAAGTTTTCGTCTTTGTAGGTCGCCACGGTGTGAAAAACATGGAGCGGGCGGCATGCTCGTTTATTTGGCACCGCTTGGCGCATATATAATGATGTAGCTAGGCGTTTGGAATCGCAGATTCCAGGGCGTCCCACGCGAGAATTGGAAAAAGTCTCACCAATCGTCTTCCAGTATAGCCATGATTCTCGTGATAGCCTGTGAGGAGAACTGAGAAATGAACTACACCACAAATGACTATTGTGACTACTCCATGCAGAGAGAACAATCTGTCCAGTTTCAGAGTTGCACATCCAATAGCTACATATATGAAAACAGAGCCAAGCGCCCAGGCCAACAAAATTGAGACCGTTAGGTTGAATTGTCAATTCTTGTATGTTGAGGCCAGATACCCAAAAACGGAGCATGATCCGTGGGCCCTGCAGAATCTCCTCACAAACAATTGTTATGTTTCCATCATGTGATTAATAGAAATGTGGTTGGCCTTGGTTCAAAAAAGGAAAAGGCAGAATAGTCATTTTGGTCCTCATTTATCGTCTGAGACTCAATTTTCAATTTTGTTACTGAACTTTGAAAACTATATAGTTAGCTCAGTTTTACTCTAGGACTGTCGAGAAGATCATTATAATCATCAAACTTTGCATTTTGGGACCAATTTCATCCATGAACTAGCAAAATGTATTTCAGTCCTCAAACTTTTCTTTTGGTGTGCGTACAGAAGAGATGCAAACTACCATATAAAGGTGCACTCCTAATCCATGCAAAGTTTCATTTTTTTTTTCTTTTTGCAATGGAGTACAAATAAAGTTGCATCTATCCATAAACTATCAAAGTGTGTTTCTACCCAAGAGGTGCAAACTACAAAATAAAGGTGCATACCCAAGAGAAGAAATCTACCATACAAAGGTGCATTCCTAATCCATGCTGATGTATGCAGTGCAAAGTCATCTCTCTGTGGAAACATTGAAACTCATTCAATTATTTCGGTCACTTGGAGAATTTGAAACGAAGCACACCCGTAATGCATCCATAGATGTGTTTTGTTGCAATAGGTTGATTTGGAAACACCCATAAATTATCTACTATGAGAAGCTTGCTGTCACTAATATATGCCACAAAAAGATTTTAACTCTGGGTGGAATTATGGTCTTTCCAATAAAAACTCCTTGGGCTGTTTGGGCGATCGTCGGTTGATACTGTCTTGTTGTAAGAGAAAAAAAAATGTACTATGATTGATAAGCCGAACTGATAAAGTCAAGGAAACATGACGAGTGGAATGCACGACTTTCAGATAGCAGGGATATAAAAGAATTGAAACCTTCTAAAAAGATACCACAAAGCGAGTATAAAAATTGGACGAGTAAATGTCTTTAGAATTATATTCCCAAATCACCGCGTCACAATCATCAACAAAAGTAATGGAATCTGAATTACATTTAATCTCGAACCACGAGTTCATCGTTTCAGGGGATTCCCCTTCATATGTACATATTCTATTCTTATTGTTCTTCCTTTTATCAGGGAGTGCAGGCGTGAAGCCGGTTACAATTAACCATGGATGCTCTATTTCTCACATCCAAACCCCAGAACCATTACATGCTAGAACGGGATGAAATTCATAAGCAAGCTATGCACAATGATATACGCGAGGGCCACAACTAGGAAGGCAACCGGCAACAGCACCAACAGGACAGCCGGTCTCTTCCCTCGCCGTCCCAACACGGCCAGCGCAAACGGGTAGAGGAGGGCGACGATCCACACGTTGAACAGCAAGCCCAGCGCCGCGTGCCTCACCTGCTCCGACCTCCAGATTCCATTGAACACGATGACCTTGCCCAGCGCGACGCCGATGGCGCCGACGTTGGCGGCGAAGACCACGGTGGTCGGGATCAGCAGCGGCACCCACCGGAAGACGTACAGGTCGGCGAACTTGTCGCCGTCGCTGCCGTCCGCCGCCACCGCCTGCTTGGAGGTGATCCTGAACCGTATCCCTTTCCCGGTGACGAGCTTGATCACCATGTACAGCACCGCCGTCGGGTACGCGCTGGTGGCGCCGACCATGAAGAACTGCTCGTTCCGCCACCAGTCCGTCCACGTGATCCCCGCCCACCGTATCTCGAACGCCCCGATGACGTGGATCATCAGGATCACCAGCAAGAGGTAGACGACGTACCTCGTGAACGGCCGCTGGATGTAGAATTCCTCCGGGAAGAGCCACATCACCGGGCACAGGCCGTACACCACGCAGAAGACGGAGGTGACGGGGTAGATAGTCATGTTCAGGTACGCCACGCGCTGCAGCGGGTGCAGCCAGCCGCCGGCGAGGAGCGGGTTGTTGTGGGAGAAGAACATCTCCAGGGACCCGCCAGACCACCGCATGATCTGGAGGAGCCGCTCGGCGAGGTTGATCGGCGCCGTGCCTCGGAACGCGGCGGGCTCCAGGGTGCAGTGGCGGGAGAACCATCCCTGCCGGTGCACGCGGAAGCCGGTGGCCACGTCCTCGGTCGCGATGTTGTAGACCCACCCGATGCCCCTGCCCCAGCTAGTCCCAGTTTCGTAGGAGCACGCCATGACGCGCAGCAGCTCGGCGGTGATCGACTCATCATCCATTGGTCGCCGTCGCGCCACGGCAGCAGGCCTGTCTTCTTCGCCGGCGACGGCGAGTCGTATTGATTCTAGGAAGGGTGCCGATTTGCCGAAAACACTAGAATCGACTGTGATGCCGCTGCCGTCATCGTTACCACCAGCGGCTCTTCGCCGGCGCGGAGGCTTTCCGCCGTAGAGCGCGGCTCGACGGAACATGCACCCGGTGCCCAGGTACGACGGGCCTTGGAGGCCGTTGAGAGCGAGCATGGTGCCGTCGAAGAAGACGCGGTTGTGGTTGCAGTACCTGTCCTCCGGGTCGACGTCGTCGAACCGCTGCGGGAACTGGACGAAGGCGGTGTCGTCGCCGTGGCGCGGGTCGAGCATGAAGCACATGGCGGCGCGGAACGCCCCCGAGTTGTTGATGTAGTGGTCGCAGTCGAAGTTGATGATGAAGGGCGCGTTGGATAGCAGCGCCGACACGCGCAGCTGCACGTTCATGGCGCCTGCCTTCTTCTGATGGTCGTAGCTTGTCGGGTGCTTCTCGCGTGCCACGTAGACAAGCATGGGCAGACGCGTGTCAGTGGCACTGAGATTGATTGGGTAGCTGTTGACGACGCCATTGGATTGGCCAAGCTGAGGCGACTGGCCTGGCTGCTCCAACATCACCTGTCAATGTCAACACATGTCAATACATTTCATCAGCAACGAAGTTTAGTACTAACTACTACACTTTCATCATCAGTAAATGTATAACAATGCATACATCATATGATGGTGACAGGGAAATAGCAAAAAAATAAGTGTTACTTGTACCTTAATAATCGGTTCGTAGTGGCCTTTCATATGATTCTCTGTTGGATCAATCCAAGCACCGGGCCACTGTGTCCCATCAGCCATCCAAGTAGCCTTTGCGCCTCCTCCAGATATGCCGGCGGCATTGTACGCGTCAGACCGGCGGCGAACCGTGTCGAAGAGCATGCCGATGCGCGCCCTGAACTCCTCGTACTCCCGGCGCACGCACCGGTGGTCCTCCACGAAATCCTCCGGCGACCCACCCGCGTACGCCGGCGCTCTGAGCCGCTCGTCATAAAAGTACCTCTCGGGCGCCCTCGGCTCGACGCCGTGCTTCCGGCAGAACGGCACCCACAGCGCGGCGAACCTCGCCGTCTCTTCCAGCGCCTCGTAGTGGACCAGCGCGCCGCCGTCGTCGGAAAGGTAGCAGGCGTGTTTCTCCACCGGGTAGTCGGTGGCGAGGATGGAGAGCACGGAGTTCATGGTGCAGAGGACCGGCTCGTCCACGGGGTTCGCCGTGTTGATGAAGACGTCGACCCCGGGCAGGCTGGAGCTGCCGTCCGCGCGCCGGCGGTCGTGCTGCCGCTTGAGCGCGGCGAGGTCGGGAATGCTCTTGATGGGGTTCAGCCTCGGGAGCATGTTGAGGAGCCATGAGAAGCCGAACCAGACGTCGCCGACGATGGAGAGCGCCCACAGCCACTCGACGTCGGCGATGTTGTTCTTCACCCGCCATATGAAGAAGACGATGATTGCGATCAGACGAGCGAAGATCAAGAACCTGTGGTGTGTGAAATTGTTAACATGTACAGTATGTTTTGCTCCGCACCGCACCATAGTTCTTCAGATTATCCATTTTTGTGCGTTAATTAGTCAGTTTTTTGCTTATTACTAAGCAGGATTGAAGTGACTTGACAGTAAACGAAATAATTAATATATTTATTATTGACCGTTGGATTTATTCTTCATATACTGTATACTATAGCACTTCTTTTTATCAAAAAAAAGAAGAAAAGTTCAATTCCTCAGTAGTTTCCGGGAAATGGATAAAAGTAAAATTCCACACAGTTAAAAGTTAAAACACACAAAAACCTCTGTACGTGCAGCAGGGCACACACCTGTATGGGTACAGAATGCTCCGCTTGACCCTCTTGTTCCGAAACAGCAGGGGCCGGCGACCGCCGCGGCCAGTCTCCACATCGGCCGGCTCCAGCGCCTCCGGCTGGTCCATGTCCACCCAGTACCTGTCCTCAGCGCTCCGCTTCTTCTTATTCTTAGTCGCCGGCTCCGCTCCGGGGCCACTGCCGCCGTTGGCCACAGTCACCGCCGCCCCGGCATGAACGCCGCCGTTCCGGAGCAGCGGCTCGGCGAGGCCGGAGTTAGCGTGGCCATCGCGAGCACCACCGGCGCCGCCGTTTGCCGCCGCCGGGGACATGACTTGCGCTTGTGTGTGCGCGCGCGTCTTGCAAGTTGCGAGTGTAGCTAGGTCAGGTCCGGGCCCGTGCGTGTGATTGTGTGAATATATACGCTTATCCAGTGGAACGGAGCACAGATGCGTACGACGACGACGCGATGGTGTCGTCGACGGCTCGTCGCCGGCGACAAATTCAATAGGAGGGACGGGAGTTATTTAACAGCGCCGCGCCGTGCGTGTGTCACGCCGACGCCGAGCGCACGGACGACTCCGGCGCGTCCGAACAAACCCAACGGCCGGGAGTCCGTACGTCGCCGTTGATGCGCCTGCGCGCGTACAAAAGCGGCATCGTGTGGAGTCTGGTGGTCGCGGGGGAGTTGCCACCTGTCATGCCACAGTCACTCATGTCAGATGTCGTCGTCTGATGGAACACTACCGCAGCTTTTTTATTCGGAAACCGTCCGGTACGGGCGTCCGGCACGTCCGGACGCCGTGCTCGTGGGCCGGCCCAGCTCCCCGGCCCGCCATGCGTTGGATGGCACTGGACAGACGCCCTCACTACCCACTCTTTCGTCCTCACTCTCTCCCCCACTCTTCTCTCCCCTCTCCGTCCCCGAGCTCCCCGGCGACCTCCCCGCCCTCGAGCTCTCGCGCTCACCCCAGCGGCTCCTCGTCCGCGCCTCCCCCTCCTTTCTCTCTCCCACTCGCGTCCATGGCGATTCGCCGCCCATGGCTGGATCCGGCACAAGCGGCCGCGGATCCGTCGAAGCCGGCCTAGGTAGGCCCCCTCTTCCCCTCTCTCCTCTCCTCCCCTCTTGTCCCCTCCTCCTCCTCCAACTCCGGTTAGGGTTAGGGTTCCGGCGAGCTCTCCCTCTTCCTCCAACTCCTTCCCCGGCTATAGAATCCGCCTGGCCGGTCGGCGTTGGCCGTCGACACGGCGGTGGTTGCGGTTCGGCCGGCGGCGAGCTCGGCGGCAGGGGCGCCGCCGAGCGGGCGGGGCTGGATGGCCGGTGGGTACGGGTACGCGGCAGGGGCGCCGAAGGCGCTGGAGGGGAGCAGTGGAAGATGGTGGCGACGGGGTGGGGGCTGGCGGCGGGGACATGGTCGTCGGAGTCGGGGAGGAGGCCGGGGGAGGGGAGGAAGGCGGTCGCCGCCGGCGGTACGGTCTCGCCAGACCCTACCGCCGGCAGCGGGGCCGAGGTGGCGGAGGGAAAGGTTGAGCGGACGCTGGGCACGGGGCCGCACTGTGCAAGGCGCGGACGTCCGGACAGGGGAGGCGGGAGGGCAGCGTCCGGACGTCCGGGCCCTAGTGCTCCCGTTTTTTATTTGACTCATAGGAGTAGTACTACTACTGGTATTCCACGTCTCCAACAGTGTCACAGAGCATTGCACGTTCACTGTCTAGTGCATGCATTGCATGGTGATGAGCCAAGCAACGCTGTCTATCCCCGCTGGTTGATGTGAGATGTGGTGGAGAATGTGGGTGCTGCGGATCGTTCGTTCCTCATCTCAAAACCGGTTATTCTATTTGTTTCAAAAAAAAAAACCCGGTGATTCTCCTTCCAAAAACACCATTCGCCGGCAAACCAGAAATGCTAAAGTTTTCAGAGAGCAAGACGTTATAGCCCCCATTAAGGGACACTGTCTGCTGCTGCATCAAAGAATTATAATCCACTGGGAGTATATATCCGGCACCCCTCCACAAGTTGATCATCGATGTTTAGTTATATTCCACCTTTCTTCCCTAGCTGACATTAGCTGGATTAGTCTAGTTAGTGAGATATAGTTGTCTCTTTCTTTAATTTATTTCTTAAGAGTTCGTTACGATCCCTAGATGCTATTAGCTGGATTAATCTAGCTAGTAAGACATAGTTGTTACTTATTAGCTAGATATATCTAGCTAACAACTTTATTAATTGTACCTATTTGGATTTAATACATGAAATCGTTAGAGGCTAACTATTGCTACCCTCTTAATAAAAATCTAGGTGCATTTGGTTAAAGTGCCTAAAGTTTAACCAAATATTTGTATAGGTAAAACTATTAATATTTGTGACGCCGAAAAGGCATATTATTAAAATATGTTTCAAGACAAGTCTACCTATTTAGCATGATAAATGTCGTTATTCTGCTACTCAGGTCAAACTTGGCATACTTACTGTTCTAGAATTGTATCCCTTTGAGGTTTAGGGAGTAGCTTCATGGATCCAAACATGTCCTTACCTTCACCACCTTGTGCAAACTTGCAAAAGTAACCAAATTTGTTTAGGTCAATTTCAACTCCCAATAACAAAAGATGTTTAATTATTCCGTATTTAGTAGCTGGATTATATTTTTTTATTTACAATTAGTTAGTCAGAACTCAAGATACATGGTTCAGTTTAACTAGTCATGAATAGAAGTATCAGTATCAATATTTATAATGTTCATGCTATATTTATTTGGTACAAAAAATGCACATTTTGTGTAACAGTTTTGTGGACAGGGGCAGTAGTATTTTCACATGGCAACAGAGACGAGACTGCCAAGATTGGGATCATCTGGCAGCAGCTGGCAGTCTGGCTCTAGCGTTAACGGTGCTCGGAATCAGAACAACTGGAGGACGGACCACCCCCGCACCCCGGAATCGGGATCAGGATCTTGTGAGCGAGCTAGTAGATCCCTTGGGACCTCATGTGACTTTGCCGTGTAGCACGCCCGCCCAGGGACAGGAACAGGAAGCGTCGCCTTCGACGATGTGTAGTGTAGTGTGGTCCGTACGCACTTCTGCGTACACACACAGAGTACAGGCACTGACAGCTGCCCCCTCGCTCGCTGGAAAACACTTCCATTCGATGGGTGTGTCTGGGCCCTAGGTTGCTATGCATCAACAGTGTTACAAACTACATCTAGATGGCCGAACTTGTGTCGTCGTCCCCAGTGTTACAGTGATTAATTCTTTTATTACACTTCAACGCGATTTCAGGCTTCAGATGAAGCAGCAGCTCACCAACTCACGATTTCGTTTTTTAAAAAAGAACTCACGATTAGGGGCACCCAACTCCGGCCCCTTTGCAGGCCCATGTCGGACTAGTCCGGTTCAACCTTTGAAGTGGCCCAAGGGCCAAGGCCGTTTGGACCGGACAGCGCGAAGTATGTTTGTGCCTGGTGGTCAATCTTTAGTAATTCTTTTTTTTCCGATCGTCAATCTTTAGTTGTCTATATCAGTTGTAACAGGACGATTCAGATCTGAAGGTTATGGGACATGTACACAATCGTGTGCAGTGTACTCCATCAAAATTTTTCTACCGTACACTCTGAGCTCGCCGTGGGAGTAATAGTGTTTTCCATTGATCGTACGAAACCAAGGCTAAGAATCCTAGTTTTGCTCCAACAAAAAACCTGAGCAGCTTTGCCAAGTCCCAACCAAGCCTGAGCTGCTTAGTTGCATATCATAATCTTCCTCGCATTCCAAAATTAGGTAGCCCATGTGCACACAGCCGTTGAGCTTTACCAGCTTCTCACATTTCTTAACAAACAATCTTTCCCTATCTGATATACCACATTTCATCCACGCTCACAGTACATTCATTTTCGACGTAGGAAAAGGACGATAACATCACAAGACCCTTCCGTACACACAGGCATCATCGCTAGTGGAGCTCAAATTATATGAAAGCACCAATATTTAACCCAATGAAAGGGTAACCAGACATAAGTTCAGGTGCGGATAACTGGTTTAACTACCCAGATTACATGCCTTAGTTCAACAGATCTGTGGCATCACATCTAAAAGCTATTCAAACTACTAGCTTGATGCATATTATAAAGGATAACCAGCTGCTAGACGATGCAGCGTCTTGCACGGCATCCATTCTGACTGTGCACCGAACCTAGTGCTAGATCAATATTCAGTATGGTTTAAGTAGGGAACACAATACACATCCAATGCTTAAAGCTATATTTGTGCGACACATTTGTGCGACACTATGCAAACTGTTTCTCATCCATAGCCCTTTCAGCATCAAACGACGTATTAAGCTTGCAGGGAACAGCACTGTTGATCAAAGCTGCAAACCAACCAGTATTGTGCACTCTAGATTACTAGTACTTCCTACCAGAGCAATAACTAACTAACAACAAGAACGCCCACTAAACAACAACTACTATAACTCTAGTTTAAGTGCCAAGCAGTAGATCCACAAACTTCACACTGTTAAACAACCAATCATGGAATAGGAAGAAAAAAAAAGCGTACTAACCTGCTGAGAATGCTTAGCTCCTTGGTGAGCTTCAGCTCTAATCATAGTCACTTGGTTTGTTGTTTACTTCACAAATTGAGCCATGGATGCTTAGTTGTGATAGCATCGTTTGTGTGTTGATACGTGGTTGGATCTGACTCTTTAAAAATCTTTGTAATGCCATTGCTAAATGGTAATGAAATTCAGGTTTCTCTTCAGTGGTGGAAAGAAAAGGGGGGAAAACTGTCTTTGGGTAGAAGCTCACAAGTTCAGTATAAAATCAGCACTTAAACAGCATGACAGACTTGTGAATGCGATAAAGACAAGATAGAAGCTCATCACTACTTAACCATTGCTCCCAATGGAAAATAGAAGAAAATAGAAAACCTTGCTGTTCTACTACACAAAATCCGTACAGAAATTAAAAAAATCAGAATTGTACCTACTTATGCAGTCGGTTGGAGAGTGATTCATTTACGGTAACTTAGGTGGAAACATGCGCCAACACTAAAACTTATATATTCTCCCTCAGTTTGTTTTTGCATGTCACATTAGCTTTGTTCTAAGTCAAACATTACTAGTTTTGACAATCCATTCAAAAAATCTTTATAGTTTCACAACATATAAATTATTATATGTATATATTATGGAAGTATCTCTCATGGTGAATCTAGATATATAAATCTTATGTCATGAACCTACATAATGTTTTTGAAACCGATAGTCCAGGATACAATTATTTTACTTAGGAAAAAAGTAATACAGCATCTAAAAAACAGAGGGAGCAGTACTCTCTTTGTTGAGTAACAAACCACAGAACGCTAGAGCACAATGCTGTTGAACAACATTTTAAAGAGAAAAAAGGTACACAGTTTAAGAGAGGGGAGGGGGGTCACAGGCTTTCCAACACCATCCAACAAGCAAAATACACTTAAAGAAACTATCTAAACAAGACCTACTGACGTCCGATTAATCGCGACTAATCGTCCTGGACGGTCCCATGGCGTCCAGGTTTGGTAGTGTCGACTTGTCGATTAATCATGATTAAGCGCCCTGGACGGTCCCATGGCGTCCAGGTTCGACCGGACGTCTTGAAAACATGGCCTGTCAGACCACCTACAAATCAAGCAAAAGAAAGGATATATAAGAAGTCAATGATACACAACGGTTCACGTATAACTACAATAAGATATCTAATAAATGGGAAAGCAAGACACATTACAAATCTAATATGCCTTCACATTAAGGGCCCCAATGCCTCAGCTGTGCATACTGCATACAAGGAAATAAACTGTGAGAAAGCTTACCATTTCATATAGTAGGTAACGATAGTGATGGTGGGTAACCAATATATTGGACTACCATAGGGCAGAAGCCACTGTGAATAATCCCTCGAACAATCTGAACCTGCCTAGTCTTGAAGTCCAGCGAAATACAAACAGACACTTCTTCAGACTTATGTTCACGTGCTCCTTGCAATAGTAATTTCCCATCAGCAACACCTAGCATGTTGAAGCTACACGAGCAATACAGTCTGATTGTATCCTCAAGCACCCACTGACTGGCACCCTCACCATGAATTTGGTTGCTTGTACTAAATAGTTGAACTATACGGTCTCCATTGCAGGTACTATCACCAAGCATGAACATCCCCCGTCTGCCTTCCCCTAACTCCACAACAGCAAATTCCCCAAGCCTGTGGCTGGATGGAAGATTGACAGCATAGAACTTCATCCTGCCCATGTCTAGCACAATCAGCTTGCTGCGGGAGTGGAATCTGACAAACACCAGTAGAAACAGCCATATGCATAGCTCCGCGACTGCAGGGGGGGTCTTTAATGACTCGACGCATGGTTGGGTTCAAATCACGCCAACTGCTAGATGCAATGGCTCGCCACTGCCAGCTCGCCGAGGAGAATATGAATGCCACGATCTTAGTCGGGCACAGGGCCATCCAAATCACACTGAACGCTTTCGGCTCTCGCTCTGCCTCTTCCTCGCTGCAGGGAGCAAGGAAAACATCGCACCTACGCTCACAATCCACTTCGAGCGGCTCCTTGACTGCCGAGGCCAAGTCCTGGGGGAGTGGAGGAAGAAGTACGTGGCGGCGGAACAAGGGGTCGCAGACCGCTATGGTACCATCATCGCTGTCGAGGACGAAGCGGCCGCCGCGGGCGTCCCGGAGCATCCAGAAATCCTTGGTGGGGAGGAACGAGAACTCGAAGTCGGCGGCTTCAGCGACGGCGCGGGCGGCGGGTGCCGTGGGGTGCGGCTGTAACAACCCTAAAAATCCTAAACGCTAAAAATCACAATCAACAAATTTTTTTCTAAAATAATCTATGGTTAATGAGTGTCATATAAAAAAACATCCAAAAGTTACATAAGTAGCATCAATATTAGATGGAACATTTGCATTTAATTTATAAAAGCTTGATTTGTTTCTTATTTGATTTTATGTAATGTCTAATAAAATCAAATAACTTATCATCATATATATATATGTTTATATAAGTTATTGACCACGGACTTGGCTCTCAACACTCCATGAGACCCTAGTAGACCCACCAAGTATGTATGCCATGGTCACTAACTCCCTAGCACTAACTTCCTTACCATTTGATCATGGCATGGCTTGGAAAAGAAATAGAAAAGAGAAAGAAGAAATGGAGAAAAAGAATAAGGCAAACCGGCCCAGTCTAGCAGCCAGGCCAGTCTGCTGCCCCACTCCCCCGCGTTGGCCCGAGCGGCCCAGGCCGCTTTGCCGGCGCCAGCTGCCACTACGGCCTGCCGGCCCAACTGGCCCGGCGGCCCAGCAAGCCACCGCATCACCCTGGCCTGCCTTTCCCCGCTCGCGGCCTGCGCAGCCAAGTAGCCCAGCAGTAGTAGCAGCCCAGCAAGGCCACCGGGCTCGGCCTGCCTTCACCGCGCGCCATGGCCTGCTTGTCCACTGTGGCCAACCGCTGCCTCGCCCGCACACGCCGCGGCCCAGATGGCCAGGCCAGCCCAGCAAGCGCTGCTTCGCGCGCTCGCCGTCCGCAGCCGCTGACCGCTGGCCCCGTCCTGTTAGCATCCCCGTCCTCCCTTTTCTGGGAGCTCGTCCGTCCCATCCGACGTTCCAGTTATGGAACGGTTGACCTCCGCCGTCCGTCCCATGCCCGCACCCCCGCGATGTCGTCCGCCTGCGCCGCGCGATCACGGGTTGCCCTAACCCTAAGTCGCAGCCGCGCACGGCCGCCCGATGGGCATCTCCCATCGGCGCCGTCCGTGGCCACCATGGCCGCCGCCGCTGTGCTATAAAAGAGGACCCCCTCGCGCCGTTAGGGTTTACCTCGTGCCGCAGCCGCCTTGGCAACACGCAGCACCGCGCGTTCGTTTGCCTGAGAAAGAGGAGAGGAGAGGTTGGAGGAGAAGGAGGCGGGGAAGGAGCACCCCGGCGCCGGAGCAGGAAGCTGGAGCAGGAGCATCGGGCCCGCCGCCGTCCATACTTGAGGAAGGGACCAGAGCCCCCGACCGACGACTCCGGCCGCGAGCTCTGCCTCCCCTACACCGACAACTGCTGCATCACCGCCAGCCGTTGCCGCCCGCGAAGGTAAGCTTCCCCTGCCGCGTCCATGGCTGCTGCCTAGCTCACATCGCGTGTTCCCGTAGTCCACTACAGCTTAGGCTCCATTAACTCGACCAACGCATTCGCCATAGCCTAGAACGCCTATATGGCAACTTCCTTGGTGCCGGCATGGACCACAGTGAGGGCGCGCCGCTTTGCCGCCCTCGGTCTTCCCGGACTCCGGCCGCGGGAGCGCCGCCGTGGTCTCGTAGCCGCGCACGCCCCCGCCGAACCCTCGCTAGCTACGCCCTTAGCCTCTGGAGCTCCGAGCTGCTCTGCACGATAGGAAGGAGGTGAAGATGGAGGTCAGTGTCAGGCTACGCCGACGAATTTGGCTTCGTCGTTGTTGACAGCCGTTGCCGTGCCTTGCTGCTCGCCGTCGGCTAGGGGCCGTTTCTGCCCAAATTGGTGACCCCACTACGCTCGCCTAGACTGTACGCACCCCATGTGCGAGCTCTGGCTACCTCGCGCGCACCGCTTTGCCTTAAAACCGCGCCACCGCCGCCTCGCGCCGCCCGACAGCCGCCGCCATGCGCGCGCCGGCCAGGCCGAGCCCCGTGGGCTCACTTGGACTCCATCCCCTCGTTCGCCTTGGCCTCGCGGTGCCATAGCACACGCTAAAGCCATCCCCAACGCTCTGCAGCCGCCTACCGTCGCGTCTTCGCCATCCTCCGCCGCTGCGGCGCGCACGCCGACGAGCTCGTGAGCTGCGAACCCGTCGCGACCCCGCCGCCGCTCTCGCCATGCCCTAGCACCACCTTGGCCCCTGTTTCGCCTAGCCCAGGCCCGCTGTAGCCGCAGCGCCGCCCGCCGCCGGCGAGTACCGCCGTGCACGGTCGCTGGCACAAGGAAGAGAAGGGGAATTTTTCCCCTGAGTCCCATGTGGACCGCGCCCACCGAGTGGCCACGCTGGTCCACTCAGAGCCGACCACCTCATCCCACTGTCCATGGTCCACCGTGGACCTAGCTCATGGAGCGCAAGGCCATTGACCGAGCCCAGTACTAGCCCAAGTGCCACGTGGCTCGGTTCATGTGCCGACACGTGTCCGGGCCGGTCTGGCCCAACTTGGCCCAATTTCGGCCCTGCCTAGGCCCGCCGAGGCCCGGTCGAGACCCGGTCAGGTTGATCGTTGACCGGTCAACAATTGACTGTTTACCGGTCAATGGTTGACTGTTGACTGGGTCCCACCTGTCATTGACCGTTGACCTGGGACCCACCTGTCAGTGACTAAGCCAGTCGGCCCCACCTGCCAGCGCTGACGTCAGCATGATGTCAGCCCTGCGCCACCACTGCTAGACCTACAGTGCCACATGGACCAACCAGATTGCGCCATGTGTCAGCCCCTGGTTTAATCAGCCTTTTTCTTTATCAGAAAATGATTTAAACTTCAGAAATTCATAACTAATTCATACGAACTCCGAAAAATATGAATCAAGTGTCTAAATTTTTATAAAAATGAGCTCTACGTCATAGGCTTATAAATGATTGCATTTAGAGTTATTGGATTTCATTTGATTCTTTGTGTTAATTTATAGGGGTCGCTCCCGCGACCATTATGTCTTGATTTTAGATCCTACGAAGGGGTTACCCGAAGAGGAGGACTAGGAGCACGCCAAGGACTTGAAGGAGGACTTGAGTGACAGCTATTCAGGTGCCACACCCCACCCAACCTCGTAGAATCCTATTACGCATGGCATAATATCTAGTTTGCTAGTGCTTTACTTATGAATATCACCTGATGATAGGTTGCATGGTAGAATTGCTTGATGAGCCTTTACCTTGTCGCAACCTTACCCCTGCACACCCTCTGATAGGCTAGACGCATGCTTATTTATTTATGATGCTTTACTTCTACTACGCTTATATCTGTAATGTGATGTGTGGTGGAGAGTATGGTATGGTATGGTATATGGTTAAGACACGCGGTGCCACTTTACTCGGGGAGAGTGCTGCGTGTGTCTTGGGTGTGTGGTGAGGGTTGAGTCGATCGGACAGGATTCTATGATGAGCTTTTGGAGCAAGTCTTGCCGGGAGATGTGATCTGGGCATTCCCGTATGAGGTGCTTGTGGCGGACACATTGTGAGGTATATGGTGATCCCGGGGACGAGAGTCTTCGTGGAGCGAGGCTCCGGGTAGGAGGTGCTGTTGTAGCACGGACTATTGTAGTCCCTATGAGAAGATAATCCTGTTTGATCCCCGTAGGACCTGATATCTCTTGAGAACCGGAACCTTGGGACCTACGTGCTCACCGCTCGCCCCTGTATGGGTGGGGGACAGATGTCTGACTAACTAGGACGGTGCCACTACTACTAGGTTGTTAGCAGATAGTGTCGGGAGGTACGGGCATTGGGTCCCACACCCTCCTTAAAGCCGCAAAGTTACCTTGGTGGCCCGGGTAACTATGCCTCACAGTCTCAGTCTGCCGGTGTACCTATCGGTGTTCCGGTGGTATTTCGGGGTGTCCCAGTACTAAGTGGTAGGGTGGCATCGCACCGGTTAGCAAGCAGCCGAAATCAGCCTAGGCAGAGTGCACCGCTGACGATGGTGATCTTGTGGTTACGGAAGTACACTCTCTGTAGAGTTTTGAATCTATATATAGTCCGCGACCTCGGTATGGCCTTTCCCTTGACCTACGCTTCTCGGGAGTAGTGAGATGAGTCCTTCTATTCTCCCCCTCGTGTTACCCTTCCGGCTGTGAGCCGCTGAGACAGGCCCCAAGAGGGAGTTGGATCTGTCGACTGAGTGCGAGAGTGTGAGATGTGTGTGATGGTGCTGGGATGGGTTGGATATGTGGATGAGATCGGTTAAAACTTGATGAACTATATTATATAATATTGGTCACTGCTTGCATAGAAAACCACAACCATATATTAGGCCTCTTTGATTATATCCGTTGCATCCCACTAAATATTTCATAGAAAATGCAAAACATAGGGTGGGAGATGTGGCCAGTACAAAACGTACTAAAAATTTGGATCCAGGTTTGGATGATGGCTTGCCGACACCCCTGTAGGACGAAAGGATTAGAAGGTCTCGTGCCTACGCTCAAGATGGTGAAAGACGATGCTTCTGCAATATCCCTCTACTTCCGCAGCTGTTCTGGATGCTAGATACTCTGATGATTCCGCCATGTGGCGATGTAATAAATATGTAAACCCCTCTATTGTATTCTTTTAATCGATGTATGGCTTTGTAATCAATTGATATTGGATAAGTTGATGCTTGGACCTCCTGGGCTATCATTATATCCTTCATTCTGTGTATTTTCCCTTCGTGGAAAATTGAGGATGTTTCAGTGGCGACTCCGTGGGGTGGAACAACGACGAGAAGGAGAGGAAGCCGAACAAGGACGGTGGGTGGAGGGCGTGCAGGCGGCGGAGGAAGGAGTGGTTGGTGATGACACGGTGGAACGCGGGGCAGGATGCGCAGGCGCGGCCCAAGTCCTCTAGGGTGGGGAGGCGGATGAAGATCTTCGTGAGGATGTCATCGCAAAAGGGCGGCGCCTCACCCGCCGCCGCCAGCGATGCCATCAGGAGCCGGGGACCTACGTCGGTGAGGTTTTGGGGGAATGGGGTTAGGGTTTTGGCAAGAGGAAGAAAGGTGGGCCGTGGGGGATTGGACTTTGGAGGAATGGAGATTGGGGGTGTGATTTGGGTAATTGAGATTAAGAACCGTAACGGTGATTACATTATTACCCACGACCGTGAAGAGAATGTCCGTGGGGACGAGAAACTGGCCAATTCGAGAGCTAGTGTCTCCGAAAGCCGAAGTGTCATGACGATTGATGTTCATCGCATTTGTTTAGCAGCAATCAGAATGTTTTAGATTATTGGCCATCTTTGGATCCAAGGATGACAGTTATTTTCGGGTTAGTTTGCGCTCAACTAGTTTAAAAGTAACCAAACAAAAAAGCTAGAGCTAGTTTTATAATTAGACCATTCAAAAAAGTATCTCTCAAAGAGGTGATTATTTGTACTAGTTTGCTGTGGGGCTAAAGAGCAGTTAATT
The DNA here is from genome assembly GCA_023333625.1 of Bothriochloa decipiens. Lineage (NCBI taxonomy): Eukaryota > Viridiplantae > Streptophyta > Magnoliopsida > Poales > Poaceae > Bothriochloa > Bothriochloa decipiens. The sequence goes on along the minus strand of CM041631.1, from coordinate 10,591,741 downwards.
CTGTCGTTTTGGGCGTACGGGATCCAGACGGATGCAACCTTCCCTCTTCACGCAGCCACGTCGTCATCGCGCGGAAAAATGCCATCGTCGCGACGGGTGATGGCACTGCCGCCGCACCGTTTCGCTGCTAGGGAGCTACGGCGTGCACGTCGACAAGCGATCCTGTCGATGCACTCGGGGTTCAAGGGCGAGCTCCACAGGACCACACCGCGTTGGGCTCCACCGTGGGCGGCTGGCTCCTACAGGCGTTCGCAGACCACAGACGCCTGGGCTGCATCGAGGAGATCCGTCGGATGCACAAGACCGGCGAGCTATCCAAGGCGCTCGAGGCCTGCTGGATGGCTCTTTCCCTGCTGAGCTCCGGCGGCAAGAGCAGCTGCAAGGTATTCCTTTCCTCGAGGAGGTGGGCACCTTCGTGCGGTGCCATGCAACTAGAACAGTCTAGTGCAGTCTCCTTTCTGCTCCTTGTGAAAATCTCAGAGCTGCTATGGGTATGGGATTTTTATTAGTGTGGGTTTGTAACATTTTACTGAGGAGTATTTGTCGTTCTAGGAGCCTTTTTCTTGTGTGCCATTATAAAAGATTTATCCAGTCTCTATGCCATTGAAAAGTTGGTTCCGGACTGTGTGACCAACGCCATCTTTGTTTTTCCCTCTATGTCATTCCGTCCGGTTTCATCTCTAACGGTGTCAAACATGACCATTTTACCCTTTTGTAGACCTCATTTGTCAGCCACTCAAACCTTTTATTCTTGTGGGCGAAAGAAAAAATAAAAAAGGAAAAAGGCCCCGACCAAGCCGTGACCTCCAGGTCTGCGTGCACCACCGTCGCCGGCTGCCCTGACCACGCGACCTCCAGGCCGGGCGCGCGAGTGAGCCGCTCTGTCGCCGCGGCCTCGCGGGCGAGCGTGGGCGAGCCCCTTCGTCGCCGCGGCCTCGCGGGCGAGTCGCTCCGCCGCCACGGCCGCGCGGACGCGCGCGGGTGAGCTGCATGAGGCGGAGCCACCCCACCTTCGCCGCTCGACGTGCCCGGCGACCACGCTGTCCTCCGCGCTGGCGTGCTCCGCGCCGCCCCCACCCCCGCTGCCGCGCGGGTTATCCCATGCCGGCGTCGCGATCGGGGCTCGCCCTCCTCCGCTCTCTGCTCCTACTCCTCCCGACGCTCTGTGTCTGCGCTCTCCGTCTCCGGCCGAGTCGCGTGCAGGGAGAAGGTGCTGACAGCTTGGTCCCACAGGCCAGTGAGAAAAGGGAGCGAACTGGTTCAGATAGAGGGGTATTTCGGACATTGTTTCAGGCGGGGCCCACGTATCAGGATAGTCAAAGCGTTGAAAACTGACAGAACTCGGACGGAATGGCATGGAGAGAAAAACAAAGATGATGTTGGTCACACAGGCCGAAACCAACTTTTCAGCGACATGGAAAATGAGTTTATCTTTTATGATGGCACATAGGGAAAATGCTCTCATTTTAGCTATGGGTTTGTACAGAAGTTACACCCATGTGTAACTTTATTAGGACTGATGATGAAGCAACAGATGACTGTATTTATGTTTTGTTGATGACTGGATTTGAATGTGTACAAGCACAAGACGACAACAGTCTGATGAGCATTCCAATTGTATTTCCACCCTCTTGTCGTTTGCTTCTGGAGCACATTGTGTGGTAAGAGTATTTGCTAAAAGCCAATGGAAGGAAAAAAGTACGAGCAGTGAAAATTACAACACAATACCTAGTTTTCGACATCAATGTAACCACAAGATGAACCTCTTGTCGAAAACCTCAACACGAATGCCTTCCGTGATGAAGCTCATACTTTGTTTCATAAAGTGTAATTTTTTGTTTAGCATGATTGAGGACTTGTAAGCTCGTGTGAGACATCTTATTTGTATAGACAAATTAAAATTTATTGTTATTTGGATGATTGATTTATAAAAATAATTTATTTATGTCATTTATGAGTGGGAGGAGGCCACACAAGAGCTTGCCACACTAAATACGGATAAAGAGATGGTTTAAATTAGTCAAATGATTAGATAACCGTATTTATTATTAAACTAGCTCAAACTAGTCCTTGCATCCAAACATGTCTTTGGCTAGAGCTAGAACAGGGCCATTAGTACAAATAGAATTGTTTTTTTGAGCTGACAATCATTAGAATTGTTGGCAGATGCTACAAAGAGAGAAGAATCACTTGGACTAGATTATTAGGACAATCACTAGAATTGTTGGAAGATGCTACAAAGAGAGAGAAGAATCACTTGACTGATTTTCATTTTTGATAGTCTAGATAAACATAAAAACCTAATTTCTCTTTATGATAATTATAATCTCCATCCTGATTTATTAAATGTTTTGAATTCTCAATTCCAATCCAAATTATACGATGTTTTAGACTTTCTAAACATATAATTTTTTCTATGCACTTAGATTTGTTTTTGAGAAAATTCTATGCCTTAGATATAGACATTCTATTGGATATAGACGTTCTATTGGACATGGGCACGATCGTACAGTGCGCTCCAGCTAAAACTTCTCTGCCGGACACTCTGGGCCCGCCGTGGGAGTGTGCAGTAAGGATGACTCACTATACAGTATTTTCCATTATACTGAAAATCACGACAAGAAGATTAAGAAGCCAGTTTTGCAGCAACAAAAAGCCCGAGTAGCTTTAACAACTCCAAACCAAGCCACCTCTGTTTATTCGCATATTCACAATCTTCCTCGAATTCAAAATCAGGTAGCCCCATGTGCACAACATCCGTTGAGCTTTACCAGCTTTCTCACATTACTCCACCACAATCTTTCCCTCTCAGACCACATTGCATCCACAATCACAGCACATTCATATTTGACGTAGGAAAAGAACGATAACATCACAAGACCCTTTCGTACACAGAGGAGAGCACCAAATTTTTGCAGATACCTAACTAAATTAAAGGGTTACCAGACATCAGTTCAGGTGCGGATATAACTTGTTTAACTACCCAGATTACATGCCATAGTTCAACAGGTACGTGGCATCACATCATCCAAAAGCTAATCATACTATCATATTAATAGCTTGATGCATATTATCAGTACAAGACTGAAGGATAACAAGCTGATAGTCGATGCAGTGTGGTCTAGCACGACACCCATTCTGCTCGAGCACTGAACTCAGTGTGACATCCATCAGGCAGCGCACAAGTAGTAGCATGACACAAAAGGAGCCGAAACATGCAGATTAACCCCTGCACAAGTTGAAGAATATAGGAGAAGAGGTTGTTGTTTGATGCAATATGAACATCAACGTTCGTTGACTTGCTAGATCAGTATTCAGTATGGTTTAAGTATGGAATACAATGCACATACAATGCTTAAAGCTATATTTGTGCGACACTATGCAAATTGTTTATCATCCATAGCCCTCTCAGCATCTAACGACATCTTAAGATTGCAGGGCACAACACTGTTGATCAGGACTGCAAACTAACCAGTATTGTGCATTCTATAGATTACTACTTGTACTTCCCAGCATCAGAGCAATAACTAATTAATGACAAAACGCCCGTTAAACCAGAACAACCTATAACTCTAGTTTAAGTGCCAAGCAGTAGATCCACAAACTTCACACTGTTAAGCAACCAATAGCGGAATAGGAAGAAAAAAAATACTATTAACCTGCTGATAGCTTAGCTTCTTGGTGAGCTTCAGCTCTAAACAGTCATTTGGTTTGTTGTTTGCTTCAGAAACTGAGCCCTGGGTGCTTAGCAGTGATAGAATCGTTTGTGTGTGAAAAGGTGGTTGGATCACTCTTTGAAATGCCATTGCATGGTAATGAGATTCAGGTTTCTCTTTATTGTTGGAAAGAAAAGAGAAAAAAACTGCCTTTGGGTAGAAGTTCACAGGTTCAGTACAAAATCAGCACTAAAACAGCATGACGGACTTGTGAATGCAATGAAGTTTACAAGTTCAGTATAAAATCAGCACTGAATGTGATAAAGGCAAGATAGAAGCTCATCACTATCCATACATAATAGAAAATATTGCTGTTCTACTACACAAAATCCATACAAAAAATAAAATAATAAGAACTGTACATACTTATGCAGTCGGTTGGAGAGTGAATCACTTACAGTAACCTATAGGTGGAAACATTTGCCAACACTAAAACTTATATACACTTCCTCTGTTTGTTTTTACATGTCATTAGCTTTGTTCTAGGTCAAACATTACTATCTTTGACCATCTATTTCAAAAAAAATCCTTAATAGTTTCACAACATCTAAATCATATATTATGGAAGTATTTCTCATGGTGAATCTAAGAATATAAATCTTTTGTCATGAACCTATATAACATTTTTGAAATCAATAGTCAAAGATACAAATGTTTGACTTAGGACATAAACTAATACCACATCTGAAAACACCAGAGGGAGTAATACTCGCTTTGTTCCAAATCGTAAGATGTTTTGGCTTCTCTAACTACATAGTAAAAGCATTGTATCTAGAAAAGGCATTTTGTTTTGACTTTTGCTATGCACTGTATCTATAAAAGGCAAAACATCTTACAATTTGGAACTGATGGAGTAGTAAATCACAGAGCACTAAAGCACAATGCTGCCTTACAACATTTCGAAGAAAAAAAAGGTATCTAAACAAGAATTACCTGTCAAACCACCTAACAATCAAGCAAAATAAGGGATATATAAAAAGACACAATGTTGACATAACTACAATATAGTACAATAAAATATCTAATAAATGGGCCTTTAAACAGCAGTGCATACAGGCAAATAAAATGTGAGCAAGCTTACCATTTCATATAGTAGGTAATGATAGTGATGGAGGGTAACCAATATATTGGACTACCCTAGGACAGCGGCCACTGTGAATAATCCCCCGAACCCTCTGAACCTGCCTGGTCTTGAAGTCCAGCGAAATACAAAAAGACTCTCCTTCAGAATTATTTTCACGTACCCCTTGCAATAGTAATTTCCCTTCAGCAACACCTAGCATGTTGAAGCTACACGAGCAATACAGTCTACCTGTAATCTCCAGCGCCCACTGACTGGGACCCTCGCCATGAATTTGGTTGCTTGCACTAAATAGTCGGACTATACGGTATTCATTAGTCGGACTATACGGTATTCATCGCAGGTAATATCACCAAGCATGAACATCCCTCGTCTGCCTTCCCCTAACTCAACAACAGCAAATTTCCCAAGACTGTGGCTGGATGGATGATTGGCAGGATAGAACGCCATCCTGCCGACGTCTAGCACAATCAGCTTTTTGTGGAAGGGGAATTCTGACAAACACCAGTAGAAACAACCATATGCATAGCTGCGCCACAGCAGGGGCCCCCCTTAATGACAGGAGACATGGCAGGGTTCAGATCACGCCAACTGCTAGATGCAATGGCTCGCCACTGCCCGCTCGCCGAGGAGAATATGAACGCGACTAACTTAGTCGGGCACATGGCCATCCAAATCACACTGAACGCTTCCGGCTCTCCCTCTGCCTCTGCCTCGCTGCAGGGAGCAAGGAAAACATCGCACCTACGCTCACCATTCACGTCGAGCGGTTGCTCGACTGCCGCGGCGAACTCTTGGGGCAGTGGCGGAAGAAGCACGTGACGGCGGAACAAGGGGTCGCAGACCGCGATGGCGGTGAATGTAGAACCTGAACCGTCGTCGCAGTCGAGGACGAAGCGGCCGCCGCGGGCGTCCCGGACCATCCAGAAACCCTTGTCGGGGAGGAACGAGAACTCGAAGTCGGCGGCCTCGGCGACGGCGCGGGCGGCGGGGGCGGCGCGAGGAGAAGGAGTGGAAGCCGAGCAAGGACGGACGGTGGAGCGCGTGCACGCGGTGGAGGAAGGAGTGGCTGGTGATGACGCGGCGGAACGCGGGGCAGGAAGCGCAGGTGCGGCCCAAGTCCTCGAGGGTGGGGAGGCGGATGAAGATCTCTGCAAGGATGTCGTCGCTGAAGGGCATCACCCCACCCGCCACCGCCAGCGGTGCCATCGGGAGCCGGGGGCCAACGCCGGTGAGGTTTTAGGGGAGTGGGGGTTAGGGTTTTGGCGAGAGGGAGAGGCAAATGGGGGTGACTGGAGAGAATGGGGGGATTTGGAGTCTTGGAGAGAGAGTGAGTGATTAGCTTCTCTGGGCAAATTTTTGGATCCGAGCAAATTTGAAACTTCCGTCGCTACTCCCGTGCAACCCCACTTGGCAGTGGCCGCCTGGGCCGGGCTGCGGCATGCGGCTCTGCGAGGGTGTCGCTGAAGACTGGAGTCATCTTCGACTCGCCTCCCGCCGGCCGGACGCTCGAACCCCATGCCGTCCGCCGGCCGGGCTCGCCTCCCAAGGGGCACGGGCGCCCTCTCGGCGCGTCGGACGCGCAGTTCTCTCTCTCGCGCGCGCCGGCTCACTCGGCGCCGCTCGAGTCGGCTCCCACCAATCCCAGGTTTGCCTCTCATATGCCCCACTATTTCCAATATGCGTTTCCAGCCCAATCCTTCCAGACTGCTGGTGAATTTGGCATCCAACAGGTGGCGCGTTGTTTGTTGCGCTGCCACAGAAACCAGGGATAATTTTCATTGCAAAGAGGTATTTCAACAGATACTAGCGCTACACACTTGATTCGCCCCTTTTGCGAGGCTATCTATGGCTTCACACATTGGGACAAGGATGAATCTCCACCGGATGTGTCCTGTTCGTCTGAAATATTGTTCCAGGTTTCACTGCTATTCCCATGGCACTTTTCTGTGATGATGAAATAATGAAATTGCAGTGGCTTAACTGTCTGTTATAGGATTGCAATTTCTATCAAGGCAAATTGTCGAAGTCAAATAATAGATGTTTGTAGTTAATTACGCTGCGGTAGATGAGCAATTGAGCATAAGAATTGCTGAGCCTTGCTCTGTAGTCTGTACTCACTCTGCTTGAACTAAGAAACATTGCAATGGAGTTTTACTATGAATGATATAGCTAATTCTGCAGGATTATGAGTTAATGAATTCTCCCTCCAGAAGTTGATTTAGAAATACCAGTCTAGGGATACCCTGGCATCTTGAATCCCTGCAAGATTGAACTATTTCCCTCATGGTTGGCCTATGATTGCACTAGCATGCAATCATGCATGGTCTCTAAAAGTCCTCGGTTTGGTTTTAAATAATTGATAAAACCTAAGGACTAACCTTGTTTCTAAGTGGATGATTTAGAGAAAGGTAGTCCATGCCAAGTGGAGCTCGATGATGAGTCATGACATGAAGTTATGTAACCTAAGCATGGTGAAGATCAAGATATGCTTGGCGATGGACCGGTTGGAAGTGTGAAGGGCAAGTTGAGGCTTCGAAGCAAAGGACCGTGCGACGGTGAAGCTTGGGCAAGACTTGGCGCCGATGGACCGACCAATAGAGAAGAGCAAGTAATATCGAGATCGATGGACCAAGACAGTTGCATGATGACGTGGAATGTCACATATCATGTAAAGACTTGGCGGTTGATTGAAAAGCAAAATGGGCTCAAGGCAAAGGTATAACCTATAGGGCCATTTTGTTTTGCACTTAAAACACCATAGAGGGTGTGAGTGGTTTAGGATCGATAGCCGAACTATTAACAGGGGAAATCTTATCGGTTATTCGATGCATGGGTGCCGCTAGGTTGATCATATCATGTAGATGCATATATAACCTAGTAATCATGAAAACCTTTGAAAATGATTGTGAAAATGCTAACACACGAGCACATGGAGTTGTACACTTGGTGGTGTTAGCACATTTGCAAAGGTGATAATGTTTGTAGGGTTGAGATGGGTAATTCAGCGCTTTGGGAAAATTAGATGCATATTTTCTATAGCGTCAGATGCAAAATTTGTTGGGAAAAAGTTGGCATCGACGCGGGCTTGAAAGTGCTACTTTCTAGGCGTCGGACACGGCGCACCGAGCGCCGGACGCTGTCCGGGCGCGTCCAGCGCATGAAGGGCAGGCAGGCTGGCTCGCTGGCTGGAGTGCTGGCCGGACGCTCGGGACGTCCGGCGTAGCATCCGGCGCTAGCGTCCGGAGGTCAGCCTTGCGCGGAGCTCTCTGAGTAGCGTCCGGCGCGGGCAGACGCGTCCGACGCTACTGCATAGGAGCGTCCGACGCGTTTGGCTTAGCTGGCGCGAGGCGCGGCTGATTCAAACGCCGGACAGTGAACAGTGAACGCGGAGCGTCCAATAATTGAGGCATCAGACGCGTCCGGCGTGTTGGCGGTGATGGCCAACGGCTAGTTTTCGAAGAAGTGCTTGGCGCGCGGACGTTAAACGCGCCGGACGCGTCCGGCGGTTCCATCTGGCGCGTCTGACGCTTGTTTTGCAGGCTGCCCAAGGGGGCAACGGCTAGTTTGGATGGTGGAGGTTATAAATAGTGGGTGGCCGGCTCTTGGCCATTCCTCTTGACTCTCTAACTCATTCATCATTCCCTTGAGCTGAAAAATAGCCCTCCTCTCATCCTCCCTTGCTTGGTTGCACATCATAAGTGAGGATTGAGTGATTCAAAGTGCATTGCATGAGTTGATTCATCTAGTGGCACTTGCGAGTCGTTTGAGCGGTGATTTCTTGTTACTCTTGGTGAGCACCTAGCCGGCTTGGAGATTGTTGGAGGCGTTGGGAAGAGTTGGTGATTGTTCTTGTCCACCTCCAGTGTTGATTTGTAAGAGGTTCTTGTGCTTTCCTCGGTGGAGCGCCAAAAACAACTCTAGTAAATTGCTCGTGTCATTGAGTTACCTCGCTTGAGAGTGGTGTCTTGCGGTTCCCTTGCGGGGGATTGCCTTGCGGGGCAAGTGGCTTGAGGGTCACACCGAGGAACCATCTAGGTAAAGGTCGACACAACGGGGACTAGCTTGTCGGTGCACAAGTGAACATCGGGAGAAAAATCATTGTGTCAATCTTGTCTCCCGGTGATTGGTTTTCATATTGATATATTATGTTTTATCAGTTCACATCTTGGTGATTGGCCCTTCTACTCGTCAACGTCGGTATAAAGATCATTAACCTATCTCTTGTATTTACTTTCTCATATATATATTGTGTAACTTGTGTAGATTTGGTTATCTTGCTAGCTCACTAGATTAGAAAGTAGTGACATAGCCTGATATAGAGATCATAATTTATTTAGATCTATCATTAGGAGGCTTGCTCACCATCTAGGCTAGGCAAACCGCGGTTATCGCCACTTGTTTTACTAACAAATTTTTGTCTAGTATATTTGTAGAAATTTAAATTGGTTATTTACCCCCCTCTAGCCATCTAGGACCTTACAGTCTCTCTAGCTCTTGAAAATTCACGTTATTTAGTCTGTGATCCAAAATTTCAGAAATGTCACCTTCACTTATCCTTATTGTTTCTCACACTGGAAAGTACCTTATGGTTCCATTCTCCATCAAGCCTAAATTCTTTCTGCCTGGAATTATCTCAAATAGCATCATTCCATAGCTGTACACATCTGCTTTTGGTGTTATGGGAGGACCTCCAATCCATTCTAGTGCAAGATACCATATTGTTCTCTCTCTCTCTCTCTCTCTCTCTCTCTCTCTCTCTCTCGCACAGGAGAGCTTTGTATTGTTACATTAAGAAGAAAAAATGGGAAGAACCCTTACAAAACACATTCACACCCACACCCACACAACCAAGAAACTAGGTAGACATACGTGCCTGTTACCTCTCATAGTTGTCAAGGCCCTGCTAAATTGTCGTTCCATAAGCTTTGCCAAACCAAAATTAGCCAATTTTGGACTGAAGTCTGCATCAAGAAGTGCATTTTCAGGCTTTATGCCACAATGTATAATGCACTCTTGGCATTGATCATCACGATAACATAATCCTTTGCAACACCTAGACTAGGAATCTTGTGTTCCAATACAATATCTTCTCATCGTTGAAAAGATGAGCATCTAGAGATTCATTCACCAAGTCATACACCAACAGAATTTCGTCTCCTCTCAAGCAGAACCTATAAGTTTGGAGTCTGGGACTGGTAGCAATCCTTTGAACACTGAATCAAGGCTATGTTGCCCCAGTTTATCTGTGCAGAGCTCTAAATGTTATAGATACATGGGACAAGATTCCTGTCATTTCAGTGATGGTCTTTCACTTATTATGCCACTATGACGTTATTGGATGGAGTCACATGGGATTCTTAATGTATTGAACTTCTAATTACTGTATCATATCTTTGGGTACTCCATGTAATTAGTTAGTGGGAAAGCTTAAAATCTGAAGTGTGCATAACCGTAATCATGGATAAGATAATTAATCAGTAACTAGTTCCTTGTTTATTTAGTTGAGTAGAAACTGCTCTGTACTGTGCTCTGGTTTAGATTGCAATTTTTTTTCCATATCTCCTACTATTTTTAGTCCTGTTCCCCATGGTATCGATAGTGGGAAACCATTGTCTGTCAAACTCAAGGAAGTTTTCTTTGAGCATGTTCTTTAGCAATTTCTAAGAGATCTTGGGAGCAATGGTTTGTCGTGTCCAGTCCACTGCTGTATTCAGAAAAAAATTGGTTTTCGGTGTTTCTCTCATTGTTCTATGCCTGCAACCTACTAGCTTTTGATCCGAAGACAGAATAACTTGAAAAAATCTTCGTCTCTCTCTGAATCGTCCCATGACTCTACATTCATCTTTACTTGATGAGCAATACTTTAAAGCATTAGCATAGTAACACTGGAACCATTGTGAGTAGTGCAAGAGTGATTTTTGTCATTTATGGACACCACCCTTATAATGATGACAACCTATGACTATTCAGCCCCTGTTGGAAATAGAAAATCTTCAGCTAACGGATACAACGTCCAAGTTACAGGTGTAGTCTTTTTTTTTTTTGCCCTCACTTAGCTGGCTATCTCATTGAAGTTGATTGATTGAGATGCTTAAGTTTTCTTATGTGCAAGGAAACAGTAACACAAATGGATCTGCACATAAATTCTGGGGTTTATTTTGCTGTGTTTTTTATATTGTATTTTTATTTTTGAAAAGTAATCTTAGCCTCACTAAAGAAGGATGTGCACACCCAAACTTATTTTAGGAGCAATTAGTCAAAAACATAAGTGTAGCTTCTAAACATAACAAAAGCACCTATATATTCAGATTACAGTGGATGGCGAAAAGTGAACGCAACTTGATATTTTACATGTAGTAAGAGAAAATGGGAAATCTTGCATGTTTAATGTAAATGCACGGTAGTACCTTTCTTGTAATGGTTATGACATTCCACACTAAATTTACA
>CM041631.1:10514635-10540494 GCA_023333625.1 Bothriochloa decipiens | reverse complement strand
TGCACATCACGAAGCCAAGAGACACCGTTTCGACACATAACCCTGTGTCAGGGGATCAGAAGAACCACCGAACCAATCACACACCAAAGTGTTGGCGTGTTGACAATCGCTCATCACACAATAAGGGTGCTTCACAATGGTTATGTAAAAAACCATGTGTTCGCAGAAATCGCCCTGAAATTCGATCGATTGAAAGTCCATCGACCTCACTCAATACAAACCAGATAAATTAAACCCTAACGCCGAAACTTTGTAACCTCACAATAGCCCACGTACCAATTAATCTATTTTCTACGACGTTAAGTTTACATACATACATACATTCATACATTCATATATATAGGGGAATATATAGAATATCTATATATATATATAACATTTGTGATTGTTTCGCAATGGCAACTTGCCGTTGCCACGTACCGAGACATGGTACACATACATGGTTCTGGCTAGTTGTGTGACATAGGGACTGTTTGCTTTAAGATTGTCAAGTCAACAGCAGCTCCAAATAGATATCACAGTCTCAGATGATGTGAGATGTCTAAAATCAGACGTTAGAAGAGCTAGGCAATTTTGCCTGAAACATAAGCAAACAGACCCTTTGCGTTTCATATTTGGGGAACAATTTCCATTCAAAAATTAAACACAGGCCATGGCGTAGACCAACCATGTATTAAGTCAAGAGTAGTCTATTGTAGAAACACATTGTTCCTTTACGTTCTTTAGTTTAATTATATTTACTATGTTGAACTTGGAGATGCTACCAGTGCGAGAAAAATATCACCACAATTATTGCTTGAAAAGCTTCTTAATTATGATATTACCTGTATAAATCGTAGCCAGGAACTTAAGACATGGTGTCCAACCATCATTGGTGCAGAGTAAAAGTGAAACGACCGAGTGGTAAAGCACACTAAAATCAAGTTCGTTTGTTAATGGGGCGTCCACTGTCCGGTATACTGATGTGATGTGCTGTAAACAGCTTCATCACATATATTCACATGAGTTGCTTTTCGTGCTTGTTTGGGCACACCAGATAGAGTGGAGTGGCTCGAGTGCGTGACACACAGACCTGTCGAAACTGAAGGTCGATAGGAGCTAGCTAGCTTCTCATCCTACGTGCACGTAGCAGCTAACGGGCCCAATAATGAAAGTTTTAGAGTCCAACTGTACGTAGTACGTACAGATTTTGCTAGCTGCTGGGCATTGCATGATGGTTATCCATGAATATGTGTGGGGTAGGGGTACGGTTCAGAGACACTAGTGTGCATCGCCTTCATTGCAGTGCACATCTACAAAAGGCGCTTTATTTTGAAGCTCTCTGTAAGCTAGCGATGCCAACAGCCGAGGCCTATATACGCCGCGCAGCTTGCTTCCACAATCACAATGCATAGCTAGCTTCGTTGCTAAGAAATGGAAAGGCACTCGCCTCTTGGGATTAAACTATTAACTATACAGTACTATATGATACAGTAGATAGATAGATGAATAAATAAACAAGAGCAGTACAGGACGCATGGCTTTGCTTCCTTTTCGATCCTTTTCTACTAGCATCCGTCCACTAAGATCGACAGTTTGGCGGGAAGGGTTTTACCTAAGTTGGAATATATGCATGATTGATTGATTAGCCTATACTAATTAACTGACATGGTTATGTGTTGCGGCCTCGTGGAGCGCATGCAGCATGCACACACGGGACGCGCTAATTTAGACGTGTCTTAATTAAGAACACATGCATGATTGCCTGCCTACTCTTTTTATTTTTTATTTGAAAGATTCTAGGGGCATGATCTTCACATGCACGCGATGCGTGCTCGAGCCTGCAAAGTAAACATGCACCTGAACGTTTTAAAGGGTCGCTTTGCTTCTGAATGAATATATATAAGCATGAAGCCATGGAGAGCATCAGGTGGACTTTTGGTTCATTAGAGAAGACCTTGTCTTTGCAGTTGTGCGTCAGAATATATACGAACTACATGCAAACCTATGGGCTAGCTTGGACCCTATATAGGTCAATTTTGTCCTAACTCTGTGGTCTCATTGTCCGAAGCAAATGACTCGTTCTAAATTGTAGTTCACTTATTTTTTTATACATATATTTTATTATGTATCTAGAAATATTATTTATCTAGATATATTGTAAAATACATACATAAAAAATTAAAATAAACTGTAATTTAGAATAGAGGGAATAGTAGATTTGCATTCCAAAGGAGGATCACACACTGAATCTTAATGGCGACCTACAATCTTTATTTTCTTTTGAACTTGGCAAGATAACTGTTCAACTGTATTTTAATATCTATATTTCAATTTTTTTTTTCTTTTGAACTTGGCGGCTAACCGCTCACAGCGTTCTACCTCGGAGTACGTGGCGCTAGTTTATTCAAATCATCGGTGTCAGCCAAGTAAAGGAAAAGCTATAGTGGAAAAATCCAAAATAGGTTGGTCATGACAAAGTAGACAACTAGACATGATGATTGATGTGGAGACAAAAAGACAATTAAAAAAAAAAAGCACACCACATGAACTAAAGATGTCAATAATCCGTGGACACACGCAGAGAAGCACACGCAAATGTATTCTTTCTAGCCTGACCCTGAGATGCTATAATGGTTTTTGGTTAGCAAAAAGGAAAACCACACTTTAGATCCAGCCCGGGATCCCCCAAACAGTGACTGAGCTGACGCTGACCCACAACGCCGGCCCACAGCCCACCCTCCACATCCCGCAGAATTATTAACAACTCAAAAGGCCGTCCCACACTCAGAAAAAAAGATAGGCAGAGGGAGACACCCACCAAGCTGGTCTGCAACTTTGCAAGGCTTTTGTCAGGATAATCCTTTTCAATAATTGTACTTAGGCTTCTGCTTATCCTGCCCAAAAAAATCCAAAGCCACACGTTTCTGAGATCTCCAGCAATGCCTTCTGAATTGGAATCAAATTTCAGGTCCTTTCTTGTGCTGGTGAAGTTCAGAGTGCCCTGTAATATTTCTTTCTTGTTCTTCTTCTTTTTTTAAAAAAAAAAAACAGGAGGGGTTGCCCAGGCAGTTCCTCTTAGAATGTTCTTGTGCACAGATTTGACAGAAGACATTTCATAAAGAAAACAGTATTAATCAACCTCCTGGAAACAAGTATAACAAGGGGCAGCCTGAGAAAGATGCAAGGGACAAGAACGGACGGTGAAGAGGACATTTCCATTTCATTCGTGTCTATGTATCACTCGAACTGCTAAGTTGAATCTGAAATTTACAGTTGGATTCAGGCAAAAGACCTGAGCACGCGTCGTGACATTATGCAGGTATGGTCCTGGACCTAAATAATTGGACTGCACGAAAAAAGCTATCACTGAACTTTACAACAGCAGCAGCAGGCCGACTGCGCCCATCATCACCCATGTATGGTTGCTGCATAGTCCAGTTCTTGGGATCAATGCTCAATGGATGCAGGTGCCTAAATAAGGTGGCAGAGAATTGAAGTACCGATGATTTTTTTTTCTCAGTGCTGTCCAAGCCCTTCTGGGAAAGTGCAGAGGTTGTGGCGATACAGAATACCTAAACCTGCTCTAGTTGGTCTGGTGGGACAAGTGGTTCATGCTCGTCAGCAGCATTTGACGATCTATCCATGCCGCACAACCCTGGGGACTTTATAGGCACAAGAGAGGCCTTGTTCAGGGCAGCGAAAGCCTTGTTTCCTTCACCGTTGCTCCCTAAACAAATGGTATCACCTCGTCCATGCCAGACACCACACTGGACATTGTTCATCTCCAAAGTTCTAGCCTCCTGAATTCAGAAGACATTACAGGTGAGTTTACAATAGTCAAAAATAAGATAGTAATATTGGGATGCAGATGTGCTTTTGTAGATATAACCTGGCACAGCGTACAGCAAGGACATATGAGATGGAGAACGCAATCGTCCAGACTGCTCTCAGTACCCTGTAATAAGCGCAAAACGGTGAATCGTCAGCTTCATCGTCAGAATGAAGACTCCTAGACTCCTAGTCATTGTGAATGCCATCTCCCTAGAATTTTATGTTTGCAGTTCTAGAATTAAACTACATGTGCTAACATTACCCAGATGTTGACAGCATATTTATATTGATAGGTACAAACTTGACGATACCTCCAAGTTTCAGTTACTTCCATTTTTAGGCTTTTAGCTTTGCAAAATGGTACAGCAATTGCACGAGGAAATCAAGGATGGTACAATTCTAGAAAAGATAAGCACTGAAGCAACTCTAATAATTGCTACATCTTGGCTCTTGCAGTAAACAGTAAACTTTCTGAATACTATATCTGAAAATAGCTATCCCAAGTAATACTTGCCCGAATGTTGAATTGCTTCCTGATTCTTCTCCGGAAGTAACCAGTATAGATCGCTATCAAGAGGACATAGCCAAGTCCCATATATAAATATATATGATGCCTTGTTACAGAAAAGGCAATTAGACTGATCAGGACAGCAGCTAACAGAATGCAGCAAACCATTCCCTGAAAGAAATTTCATCTAGCATCAGCAAGGTGAATAAGAGTAAGACATTAAAATTAATAGCATAAGAGGGAGCTACACTAAAAAAAACATGTAATAAACAAGGAAAACTTAAAATCGGTGGCAATAAGATTGTCACAACACCACAACTATGGATGTATATAGCAAACAGAGAGGTTAGAGCCATCCAGTTTAGGCGAGAATCATCATCACCCTTAATATATATGAAAGTAGATATGTTGAAGAGTATAATCTCCTTTCATCAATTTGTTAAGGATAACAAACTGACCAATTCAATATAGTATTGCACATAATTGATGCTGAATAATATGAGATGAGAAACTCCAACAACACGTTTGTGAAAGCACTGACTGAGCTAACCATAAAAACAAGTTGGCCTGTCAAGGCTGACAGAGTGTTTAAAATGAGTAAAATATACTGGCACCAATCTGTCAAGCAAGTCCAACGTGCAGTCTGATTCCATCCAACATAGAATATTTAGAATGAGAGGCACACATTTTACTGGAGCATACACTCTATGCAGCGTCAAATAAAAAAGACAGACTATTAAGCTAGACCAGGTCTAAGACATGCCACAGGAATAAGGGATTATCCAACAAGCTACACATCAGCCACTACATTCTATAAGCACAAGGCTGAGAAAATGGCAGTTTTCCTATGGTTGTCCAAATAGCATGGTGGTGGCGGCTTGTATTTCACGCCTTATCAAGAACACAACAAGAAACATAGTCACTTGCAGCTTACATAACATACCTGTACAGCAATATGACTACACTTTTTTGGACACGAAAGTAACGGCAGGAAATGGACGAAATATGTTCGTTCTCTGGTGAATGGGTTATCTGTACCTGAAGGAAGCAAGATCCAAGATTGGCTCTCCGCATGTTCTTACCAAACCGATAGCATGGGCAGCTGCAAACAATTGCAGGAGAAAAAAACAACTTTAAAACGAATCACAGCAAAGTTTAATCAAAGTTGACGAAGAAAATGATGTATAGTAAAGAAAGGTGGAATATTTTTGTACAAACACTAGAATAGTATCAAAGGCTCAAAGCAGAGGCTACGACACCATTTTGGGGAATGTTCCCTATGCCTGTTGTGAACACTTCATGTTAAAATACAAAGATTATTTTTTTGTATTGACGACTGCAGCAATAGAATTGTCACAAGTCCAATTCAAGACTAAATTCTGGCGGATGCCATATCAAGAGACAGCTTAAAATTTGAGCAAATAACTCTGACAAATTCCAGTGGCGGAGCTGCCTCCTCTGCATGAAAACATCGCCCAAATTGCTAAGCAAGGTTGCCATTTCAAACAGTATTTCTCCATTTCTAAAACTGGATGAATTAGAACAACCTCCTTCGTTCCCAAATCCTCAGTTCCGCACCGAAATCAGTTCATCCGTTAGAAGAAGAAAAAGGAATCCGGATTGAACGAAACGCCCAACAACCGAGCTCTGCTCCCTCAAGCCTCAACCAACACGACAAGATGCTCCCACCCAGAACAACCATTACCGTTACAGCTGTACGAAACAACAACGGGGGAAGAACAGAAGAGGTCAGTTCCACCTACCAGGCCGCCTCGAGCGCGATCCGCCGGTCCTCCAGACAATCCAGCACGACGTCGCCCTCCCACATCCGCTGCACCCCTCCGCCGCCTCCGCCGCCGCAGTCCTCCGGCGGCGCCGCGGCGGCGCCCTTCCTCCGCTCCGCCGACAGCGCCACGGACGCGCACAGCATGTCGAAGTCCAGCACGGCCGCCACCCCGACCTCCTCCCCCTCGCTCTCGCTCTCGCTCTCGCCACGCCGCTCCGCCTCCGCCGCTGGGCTGCTACTAGTCCTCGCCGCCGTCGACACCTCCTCCGCAGCCATTTCCACCACCTCCTCTCTTGCTCAGGCTATCTCTCTCCCTCTTCCTCCCTTTGGAGCTTTCCGCTAAGCTGCGGGGTTCCGTATCGCGTCGGGTTTTTAACGTCTAATAAATCGCCTCCTTCCTCCGATTACCCGAGGGAGGGAAGCGCACATTTGGATCGGTAAATCTTGGGGGCGCCTCGACATACACGACGCACCGGCTCCATCCCGACCTCACCCACCGACGGGTGGGTACACGGCGAGGACCAGGCACGCGGTTTGTTTGCCGGGCCCATCTATCAGTTATGTAGTGCAAGAACAGGGACGGGGTGTCGTGGGGAGCTGGTTAAAACGGGCGATTACCCGTGGGAACGCCGGTGGGCGCGCGCGCGCGCGCGTGATTGGAGTAGTTTAGAGGTGGTTGGGACGGCCCGCCAGACCGGTGGTGGGGGCCATGTGTCAGAGGGAGTAGGTGGCCGCGTTCCTATCCACTGCTACCTGCGGACACGCCTCCAGCCGCCGACCAGCCGCCGCTTCCTGTGGTGACGCTAAATTCGGCCGGCGCTCATGCTTTGCATTTTAGGCGAGCCAAGAAATAGAATGGTCATGCCAAACTGGATGCCCATAATAGAATGTACTACAGCACGGAGGTCCTAGTCTATATACACCCTCCTTTTTCAAAATTTACTACACTTTTAAATTTAATCGAACTTCCTTTTTTACCAAGTTTTTAACATAAAATAAGTTGACTAAATTTTATAGGAGATTAGATAATGTGCTTTTGGGGCTTGTAGATTTGATATACTTTTACAAAAATTTTGATCAAAGTTCAAGAAATTTGACTTGCGATGGATGTAAAGTCACTTATAATTCGGAGTGAAACTTTAACTCAGTTTGAAGTTATTTTTTCTTGTTTTGACCAGTTTTATTCCATTAAATTATATTTAATAATTATCTATGAATCAATTTTTTTTTGCGAGGCATCTATGAATCAATTTAGATAATGAACTTTTTGGACTTGTAGATTTGACATGGAATGAATGAATATAAAGTGGCTTAAAAGTTCGGATTGAAGGAGTAAGATCTATTAATGTCAGTTTTCTTAGCCTGGTTAACTTAGTGCCTGCATTGAGTGGCAAGACGTATAGCTACAAGTGCCCATAGCGATGGTTAAATTAAAACTTAAAAACAAGCAAGCAGTCACGGTGTTGTTGCTCTCGTTTTCTTTTAACTCGCGACGTTGTTTGCTTTCACACGGTAATGGTGGGCAAGTGAGTATAATACACGAAGCAAGGGATGTCGTGCCTCCCCAAGCAAGTGCGGGCGGAAAGGGACGGCAATCCCAGCCGTGCTCCGTGCACCGTCCGTGGTGCTGCCTCTGCCTGTGTGCGTTATTGCGATCCGTTGCAGGGTTTCCTTTCAATAAATAATCTTATCTTACGTGTACATGTGCACATGCATGACGCATCACATACAGATGGGGCCGCTCGAGCAAATCATTTGCAGCCTGCAAGCTTAAATATAAAGTATAAACGCCCACCCCCCCCCCCCCCCCAACTAAGAAACATTAACAATAGTCTATCTGATGCCAGGACTATCCGCGTCACCCTAACTCCTTAGGTACACACAAACTCTCTAGTCATAGAAACAACAATGACTTGTGCTAAGCATTATTGTAGCCCATGTACAATACGAGAAGATATAATACTAGTACAGTATCCAAATAATAATACTTTTGCTTATATGGATAATGTTGCTTTTGAGTATTGTCTATATTAATGAAAATTTTAATGCACTTCTCATTCGAGTCATTTTCATGATATACTGTCCTCATAGATTAACACTAGACCAAATACAAAACTAATAAAGGACGCGCGACGATGACACCCATTATTCATCCGAGGAAGCAATCTACACAAATAGACAAATTTTTTGGCAAAACCAAAAATAGACATAATTGATTAGCCAAATATGCATGAACCTCCGAATATTAATTTAGAAGAGAACAGAGCATGCTGCTATTTTTTGGACAATAATAGACAACATTTTTTATCTCTTAAAACCACTTTTTGATCTTTTTATTATCAATCTTTCTAAATATATCCTTCTCATTGAAATCTATCACTTGAACTTGAAAAATAGTTGAGCAAAGTTCTTTTCAGCATACTGAAAGTTGAAGTCTACATGAATCAAACATTTCATCGTTCCATCATGAACTAAGTTGCACAGTTAAAATGCAACCATACATATCCATCACGAACTAAGTTGCACAGTTAAAATGCAACCAAATATGTGGCCAACACGGAGCCTAGCCTAGGGGGTGTGTGTGACACCGCCATTTCTTTATGTGCACTGCCCCCCTTAGGGCTCCACGTGCCCGGGAGATGTAGGGGGGCTTGAGCCCCCTGTCCCTGGCTCATAACCTCCAAATTGACATTCCTCTCGTAGTGGGAGCGGGCGAGGGTAAAGACATAATGGATGCCGACACTAAGGGCGTCTCCTATCGAGTTGATAGACCCGCACCAGAATATGCCCGGCGCGAGTCATCAGATTGGCCGGCCCCTCCGGCTGCGCCACCTCGAGGTTGTTGCAGATGTTTCCCACGATGGCGGACAACACACCGAGCTCGCCATTGCTCGTCTGGAGGGACGCATTCATCGCGGTCAACTCGTCATTTTTCCCAGCGAGCTGGCCTTGGAGATCTGTCTAGGATAAGCACGAGCGCATTAGGCACACACCTTGCACTAGGGAAACGGGGGTTTTGCCGAGTGCCGCAAACTTTGCCGAGTGGCAAAACAAGGGCACTCGGCAAAAAGGATCTTTGCCGAGTGCCAGAACCCGCACTCGGCAAATACTTCTTTGCCGAATGTCTCGCACTCGGCAAAGAGAAGCACTCGGCAAATGGGCTCTTTGCCAAGAGCCATGCACTCGGCAAAGAGGGGCGCTCGGCAAAGTGGGGCCTAGACAAACGGCATCCGTGGCTGTCCCCTTTGCCGAGTGCCCTGCCGTTAGGCACTCGGCAAAGGATCCACCTTTGTCAAGTGCCAAGCACTCGGCAAAGGCCTGCAACGTGCCGGGCTTAGGGTCGGCCAGGGCGACAGCCTTTGCCGAGTGCCACATCGACCAGCACTCGGCAAAGGCCTCTTTGCCGAGTGCCCCCTCTGGCTCTCGGCAAAGCATTTTTTTTTGTTTTTTTCTTCCTAGTTTTTTTGTGGGGCCTTGATACAGTAAATACATCTAACTTCAAAAGTTAGGATAATTTTGACTTTTTTGCTATATTTCTTCAATTATTTTTGTTTCTTTAAATTTTTTCGACAACTCCAAATTTGAACTGCAGGTACATGAAATAATAAAATTTGGTCATTCAAAAAATGGTATTCATGATGTTCGGAGTATGTTGAGGCTGTATCCAGGACCTCGCATGAATTTACGACCATGTTGGTGTCGTAACATGACGAGTTACGTGTGGGAAAAGTGTTTTTAAATTATATAAAATCCAAACAAAGTCCGAAAATGACGAAACGTGTCAAGGTGTGTTGTCATCGCATGTGGAGGCTGTGGTAAAAAATTAAGAAAGTTTTGAGCAAGTTGTGACATCGGGTGCCTAAAACCCAGACATCTCCACAGGGAAAGTTCTGCCCGAATTTTTCAACTAATAGTGATGTGTTTCTTGTTTTGCAGAGCAGGACGTGTCGGGACTCGGAGCACCTCGGCGACCCTAATCGTGTTCATGCAGCGACTCGCCTCTGCGTTGCCACCCCAGGTATAAATCACCTCTCTTCCTTACTGTTGTCGTACGTAGATCGCGTAACCGGGTTAGGCGTCTCCTGTCTGAAAGGGATATGCGGTCGTTGGTATGCGGATCAGTGCATATCTGCGACGGTATCTCTTTCGGATTGTCCATATTTTTTGGACAGCTCGTGGATGCGTAGATGGGTTATCTTCCATGTTCCGCTCCCATCCGAGTCAGAGTTTCGGCAGCACCTCCCCGTTGTTCTCCGGATACACACTCTCCCCACCGGGACGTGTATCGGGAGAACAACGGGGAGGTGCTGCCGAAATTCTGTCTTGGACGGGAGTGGAGCATGAAAGCTAACCTTATCTATGCATCCTCGGGTGGGATTAGGAACGCCTTGTAGATGCAAATGCTGGTTTTATTACTCACTTACATTGGCGCATGACAGAGGATGGCTGACCGTGAGTGGATGTACACGGGCTTCGCAAGTAAGAGCTTGGAATGGGTTAGGGGGACCGATGCTTTCCTGGAGCATGCATTTGGCCCAGCTGCTAAAGGGTCGAGTCGGATGCCGTGTCCCTGTAGCAAGTGTAAGAACAAGAAAAAAAACGAAAGCATCAGGTGGGAGTAGATATTCACAATAACGGATTTGTTCCAAACTATACCCGCTGTATCCACCATGGTAAACACCATCGTATTAGGGAGGAGGTGGTGAGACCCCTCCTCGAGGAGTATGATGCAGACGCCGGGATGGCAGACATGATGGCAGACTTTCATGATGCACGGTTCATTGAAGGAATGGATGTGGAGGAAGATCCAGAGGAAACCGCAAAGGAGTTCTACACCATGATGGAGGCAGCACAGAAGCCCCTTCATGAGAAGATAATGGTTTTGCACAACTGGATGCCATTTCATGCCTAATATCATTGAAATCGCAACTGGGCATTAGTCGAGACAGCTTCGATCTTGTGTTGACAGTTGTTGGAAAACTGCTTTCGGATCCTCACACCCTGCCAAAGAACACATACGAGTCATAGAGACTCCTTCATGCACTTAAGATGCCATATGAGGGGATCCAAGCTTGTCCAAAGGGGTGCATCCTGTTCAGGGGAGACCACGAGATAGCAACACACTGTCTAAAGTGTAAAGCCTCTAGGTTTGTGGAGGTAGAAGACAGTGATGGCAAGAAGAAATAATCTAAGATCCCTGAGATGGTCATACGACACCTTCCTTTCCTACAGAGGCTCCAACGGTTGTACATGACAAAGGAGTCCGCGAAACAGATGACGTGGCACAAGAATGTCAAAAGATACAGTGACAAGATGGTACACCCAGCGGATGGTGATGCATGGAAGCACTTCGATGACATGAATCCTGGCAAGGCTATGGAGGCTCAGAGTGTACGCGTAGCGCTGGCAACAGATGGGTTCAACCCATTTGGAATGATGGTGGCCCCGTACACTTGTTGGCCCGTGTTTGTGATCCCCCTCAATCTTTCCCCCGACGTCATATTTGAACCCAGGAACGTGTTCTTGACACTGATAATACCTGGACACCTGGGGATTCATGCAGCCAGTGTGGGATGAATTACAAAATGCTTGGGAAGAGGGGGTACTGACATACGACCGAGCTACAAAGAGGAACTTCACAATGCATGTGTGGTATCAGTATTCAATGCATGACTTCCTGGCGTATGGCTTATTCAGCGCGTGGTCTGTTCATGGGAAGTTCCCTTACCCAACATGCAAGGCATATGTGATGTTCACCTGGCTTGCCAAGGGTGGCAAGTATTCTTCTTTTGACAAACATCGGCAATTCCTGCCTCAGAACCATGAATTGAGACAAGATGAAAAGCACTTCACGAAAGGTGTTCAAGTCACCGACCCCATTCCTAAGGTTAAGAGCCCTGTCGACGTCCTTGCCACGATAGAGGCTCTCCAAATTGATAAAAAGAACAGTGGTTTTATTGGATATGGTAACGACCACATGTGGACTCATATATCGGGCTTGACTAGGCTACCGTACTTCAAGGACCTTCTTCTTCCACACAACATCGATGTAATGCACATAGAAAAGAATGTCACCGAGGCACTCTGGGAAAAACTCATGGACATTGGTAAGAAGTCAAAGGACAACGTTAATGCTAGACTAGACGTGGAAAGGATTTATGATAGACCAAAGCTAGTGATGAAGACCCCTGCGCCAGGCAAGAAATGGAAAAAGGCCCGGCCGATTACATCCTGAAAAGGCCAGATAGGAAGGAAGTACTACAGTGGATCAAGATGCTACAGTTCCCTGATGGGTATGCGGCGAATCTAAGTAGGGGAGTGAACTTGGAGACTATGAAAGTCTTAGGGATGAAGAGTCATGACTTCCACATATGGATTAAGCGGATCCTTCCTGCGATGACCCGAGGATACCTCCCCGAGCCAGTATGGCGCGTCCTGGCAGAGTTGAGCTTTTTCTTCTACCAGCTTTGTGCCAAGGAGTTATCTCGGGACGTTTGTCTTGACCTGGAGAAGGCTGCACCTCTATTGCTCTACAAGTTGGAGATGATATTTCCACCCAGCTTCTTCCTGTCGATGCAGCATCTGATTTTGCACCTACCGCACGAGGCACGGTTGGGGGGCCGTGCAGGCCCGTTGGTGCTATCCAATCGAGAGGTGTATAAAGCTTCTTCGGAGAAAGTGTAGAAATAAAGCCAAAATTGAGGCTTCCGTGGCAGAGGCATTCATTCTGGAGGAGGTGTCGACCTTCACATAGGCGTACTATACTGAGAAACTTCCCAGCGTGCACAATCCAACCCCTTGTTATAACGCCGATGAGAACTCATCGAACCTCAGCCTTTTCCAAGGGGATCTCAGAAGAGGAAGCACAGGTACCAACAAGAAATTGACCCATGATGAGTGGCACGAGAAGCTATGAGGAGAGTCGGCCCAACCTAAAACCCACGTGCTACGAAGTTCGTACGCCCGGCACGGATGAGAAGGACTATTACATCATAGTCGAAGAGATATACGAGCTCAAATTTTTGGGTGCCAAAGCTTTTAAGACAGTGGTATTCAAATGCCATTGGTTCGGTCCTGATGTCACGAAAAAAGACCTTAAGATTGGGCAAGTCGAAATTCGATAGGATTCCAACTATAAAAGAGATAATGTCTATATTATGGCTAACCAAGATGCCACGCAAGTTTATTACCTCCCATGGGCGTGCCAAAAAGATGAGAAGCTTGCGGGTTGGAGCCTTGTGCACTTGGTATCGCCACGCGGTAAAGCTGTCCCAAACAATGATGATTACAATTTTGACCCAAAGATAGATGAGTTCTATCAACATGGGGGGCTAGAAGGGAGTTTGGAGATAGACATTCTTTCGCTGATGGGCATGGAAGTACACAATGACATCGATGAGGACGAGGGTGATGAGGTGCAGGATGCTAAGGACTTACGAATCCTTGAGCGATGGCAGATGGTGCGCGATGGAGTTGTTGAGGACGATGTAGATGATGATGATGATGGAGATGATGACGATGGAGATGCTGCCCGACACTTAAGAGAGCTCGACAATAGTGATGACGACAATAGTGATGACGACTACACGCCAGCCATATTGCCGTTCGCAGAGATAATTTCTAATTCATGTAATACTATATTGTTATTATTATTACCTTGCAATTATGTTTCTTTACAAGTACTTGTCATTTATTTATGCTAACTATTTTAATCTTTGTCATTGCAGGCACTCGACAAAATGCCGGGCGGAAGGCGGCAGTGGCTGCAATGAAAGGTCCGCTCACAGTACCAGATCCGCAACGAGGAGCAGGTGATCGCCGACAACGACGAGGAGGAGGAGGTATTAGTGGAGCCGTCGACCAGTAGAGGGAGGATGCCCCCAGCGGACGTCGCATGTCGACGAGGAGGCTGCAGTTCCAGGAGGCCCCGCAAGGGGAGACGACGACGACGATGACCGGTGATGGCGGCGGCGGCGGTGACGACGACGACGACGGGGGTGAGCCGACACCAGGCGAGACGGCGACACCAGGCGAGACGGCTTCCTCAGGTTCGAGCAAGTCCTACCAACGCGAGCCCTCATCGCTCCCTGACCCACAACCGCTCTGTTTCCACCGCCCGGTGATTCGACCCGTGGGTGAGACGTAAGTATCCATTATTGATTTCACTACTTGTTCATATGACATGTTGAAAATCGAACTACAGACTAACAATTGTTGTTAATGACTCATGTAGTAGCTGGATGTTTGTGAGCGGAGAGAGCGGTCATGCCATATCAATGGCATCCAGGGCCTGCTGATTAGGGAGTACTACCCTGGCTTGGTCACCCATAAGGGTGAGGTACAGGCGCCCATGAGGTGGGAGCACTTCTCCAGCGTCACGGACTCCAACGGAGAAACCTTGGCGGTGAAGATCAAGAGAAAGTTCTGGGTGAGTCTTTTCATCATACAGCATTTCTCAATACTACGCATTCATTGGACGTTCTTGAAACAATGATGAGTTCTGTGTGAGTTCTATGTGTAGGACTTCTTCACGTGTGAGGAGGGGAGAGAGCAGCATGTTGCGCGAGTGGAGGAGGCGGTCTGCAAAGATCATCTCAAGGACCTGTACCATGAGGCACATCTCCATTGCGTCATCACCTACTACGCTGTGGCTAGGTGGTGAAGAAGCCGCAAGTCAAGGAGATGCTACTCTAGAGGGAGACCGACCTCACCGAGGCGCAGTACATGCAGGTGATTAAGTAGGAAACATTCATTCTGACTTCTTCCATGAAACATTCAATTCATCTTCTAGCATGTCAAATACTTGATGTCATGCAGATGTGTTCGGAGTGGTGCGACAAGTACCGGGACTGTTGGGCAGCTATTATGCGTGAGTGGACCACGGACATGGCGTACCAGAGGCGCAGAGAACATCGGGAGCATCGCCTATAGATGCGAGGGGCACCACACCACCAAGGGAACCAGTCCTTCCCATTGTTCATGGAAAGATGGGTACGCTTCTGTTGATCTATTTAATCTAGCGCTCAATTGTCATTACTTGTAACCATGTTTGTGTTTTCCTCGCAGACCCAGTCGCATGGTGGGCAGGTCATCAACGAGTTCACGGGGTACGCCCATGCTCACAAGGGCAAAGCCACGACGGCGGACAACGTCTATGACCCGGTGGACGGGCCCGACGCGTACACTAACGCGAGCGTCTACCCCAAGCTCATCGAGTAAACCTCCACGGCTCGCCAGCACCATGGGGAGACGTTCGACCCCGCCACTGACCCCCTGGACACAGACCTTTTGATGAGGTTGGGAGGAGGAAAGCAGCACGGCCGGTACTGGATGGCCAACAGCGCCATTGAGTCGTCCTCTATTCCCATGCTGAGCCAGATTCGACGAGACGGGACCAGGAGCTCCTCCGACATCCCCATAGCGCCTCGGCAGCCGAGCAACATGCAGATGTTCTCAGCATTTTAGGTAAGTGCATTTTTATTCGTCGTTCACTCGTTTCACACATGTACCTTGCCTACACATACCATCAACCTTGCAGGCCCAGATCACACAGTCGCAGGCGAACCAGGAGGCCCATCCCATCAGCGGCAGCTGGCGGCTATCACGCAGCACTACCAGTGTCAGATGCAGGACTTTGCCGGCTACTTCCAGACCCTACAGATCCCGGGAGTGCAGCAGGCCGAGCTCCGTGCCTCGATCTTCGCTCCACCACCTATTCCTGTGCCTACTCCTATAGGGACTTCAGTGAGTATATTGCCTGTTGCTTTAGCTTGTGCGGCCATCCTGCAGGTACTAATGAGATCACTTGTCCTTTGTGCAGGAACAGTCGGCGGGTTTGAACCCGACTCTTGCAGATGCCAGCCCTCCACTGGGCCCAACCTTTTCGACTCAGGGGTTCACGTGGCCAGGTACCGCTCCTCCTCCACCGACGCAGCAGGGGCACTCTGGGCCTGCAAGCGGCCCTCTGCTTCTGTCGTCCTACTGGACGTTTCAGTCGGCGCCGCAGTCAGGGTGGTCTCCGTGGGAGCAAGGTGGGGGCTCTGGGGCCCCTGGGGACGCCGGGTCGAGCTAGGTACCTCTACTGCCCGCTTGTGGACTTGTATCAATGAACTTGTCGCTCTTTTGGACATATTATGAATTTATATCGATGTAATGGATGAATTTGAAAACCTTTATGTATGAATTCGTGTTGAGACATCATTTGATGATGAAATATAATTTTTATGTGATATTCTAGTCTATTGTCGTGAATATATGTGAAATTGCATGTCTAAAATGCAAGAAAATAGAAAAAAAATTCCAGCTTCCAACTTTGTCGAGTGCCAGCACTCGGCAAAGCTGGGCATTTTTCCCAGCAGAGCCCAACTTTGCCGAGTGCTGGCGTGGCTCTCGGCAAAAGTATGGTCTCTTTGCCGAGAGCCAGCACTCGGCAAACAATTTTTCAAAAAAAAAAATCTTCGCCGAGTGCCAGGCCACGTCACACTTGGCAAATAATTTTTTAAAAAATAAATAAAATAAAATAAAATATCTTTGCCGAGTGCCTGCCACGTGACACTCGGCAAAGGGTGCCGTCAGGTTGACGTCGCCCGTTACCTTTGCCGAGTGCTGGCTTGGCACTCGGCAAAGTCTTTGCCAAGTGCCTGCCAGGTGGCACTCGGCAAAGACTCCTTTGCCGACCAATTCTTTGCCGAGTGGGCTTTGCTGAGAGCCGCACTCGGCAAAGCCTTTGCCAACGTCAAAGGTGCCTTTGCCGAGTGCGGCCGGCACTCGGCAAAGGCGGCGGATCCAGTAGTGTTGGCTAATAACCAAAGGCAGGGATCTGGAGGAATGAGGACATATCGTTGATCTTCGCTGATAGCCCACTGGGCTGCCTTCTGGGCCTCAACCTTTTCTTCTCCGCCTGTGAAAGTTGGCCATGGTGGACCTCGGTCTATCGCTGGGCCTCGTTACGCTCTCTCGAAGCCGTGTCGCGCTCCTCGCGTAGAAAGGACACGAGCTAGAGCAGCTCTTCCCGTTCCGTCGCAACACGCTCCGCGCCTCCCTTTCCTTTGTGGCATTCTCCGCGTGCTGGCGCAGCTCCTCCCGCTCCCTCGCAGCGTCCTCCACGAGCTGGCGGGCTTCTGCCTCCCGGTCCCGCAGGCCAGCCACATCCTTGACAAGGCAGTCCCAGGCGACCTTCTGCTTGTGAATGAAGCGTGACTTCTCCATGGACCTTGTACTTGTGTTGGCTCCATCTTACAAGTATCGGTCATCATCTAGAGCATTGAAGATGCCGTTGTAAACAATTTGAATTTGGGCATGGTTAACAAGAGACAAACAATACAAGATTTGTTGACAAGATTTGTTGACAAGATGTCATAATGCAGTTAGCACTCACCAACAGTGACTCTCGATGTGTCTAGCTTCAGTAGCGAGAAAACGAAGCCCCCAAGGATGATGATCGTCGAGATTGTAATAATTCCTTTTTCTTTGTATCTTGTGCTTGCTTTGTTTTCTGTTTTAGCAAATCTCAGTCTCTTCTGTCCTATATATATGCGAAATTTTAAGGTGGCTTCAGAGACTCCACTTGTCTAGGAGCGGTAAGGGGGCTTATGCCCCCTCCCCTTCACTTATCTAGTGTTGCCAAGTCTAAATGTAAAATCGTTGGAGATTGGCTCTTTTTACCTTTGCCATATTAATTTGAAAGTTGATAAATATTATATTTTATCAAACAAAAAAATACAAAACCGTTGGAGTCAGCTCTAACTAAAACAAAATGGTTGATGTAGCATTCGGACGGCTTGACAGCCAGTCCTATACATGAAAGAAAAGGGCGAGAAGAAGATAAAATATCCACTCACTAGGAAAAGGAACGCATACCATCCGGTATAAGAAAATACAGTAATTTGTATAAAATCACAAATGACGACCTCGGCCTATTTCTGAAATAGTGAAATGATAGTAGACCTGCTTCTACGTATATTCCCATAATGGGAAGAGGCGAGAGAGCTGCTCGGGGCCTCGGGCTCACCTTGTTGATATGCTTCGCTGACGGGGCAGGAGCAGAGCCGTCCGGCAGCCGCCGCGCCGTGCTCTGGGTTTAGGCCCATATAAGTGCTTTCAATCAGGGATATGGACCAAAAATCCGTGATGCCCATTCGGTCCAAAAGATTTGACCTGTCTCAAATAGCCGCCCTCTCAATCCCTTTCGGCAATTCACTACCACCAACCGCGCCATCGTTGAACTGTTCGAACTTCGGACCACCAACCATAAATTTGACCGGCGATCTCGATTCCCGAGCAACCCATCTCTCCCGCCGTCCACGAGCCCACGACATGGCGTCGCCGGCGCTGCTCACCGACGACCTTTGGTCGGACATCTTCCTCCGTCTCCCGGAGCCGGCCGACCTCGTTCGCACCGCGGCCGCTTGCGTCCCCTTCCGCCGCCTCGTCGCCAACCGCGCGTTCCTCCGCCGGTTCCGCTAGCTCCGCCCCGCGCCGCTCCTCGGCTTCCACCCGGCGATCCCGCCCCACGCGTCCGCCTCCGCGGCGTGGGCCGTCTCGCTCGCCGCGGATTTCTCCTTCTCGTTCCTCCCCTCCTCCACGGGCCGCGGCTGGGTCGTGCGCGACGTCCGTGACGGCCGCGTCCTGCTCGACCGCTCCCCCGAGGACAGAGGCGGGCTCCCGCAAGTCTTCACGGAGATAGCGGTGTGCGACCCCGTGCATCGGCGCAGCGTCTTGCTCCCCCCGATCCCCGACGACGTGGCCACAGCGGTGGAGCACCCGCTCCGCGTGGAGTTCGACCGCTGGTACGAGACCTTCCTCGTCCCCCACGGCGCCGACGGCGGGGACCCAGAGGATGAGACGTCGTTCGGAGTGATCTGTATGGTGCAGTGCAAAACTAAGCTCGTCTCCTTCGCCTTCTCTTCCACCACTGGGGGATGGCGAGCCGTCGCGTCCCTGGCGTGGCGGGATCTGATGGCCGGCCAGGGCGTGTCGTCAAGGAGCCCTGCGTTCTCCGGGCGCCAGTGCGCTCGCGGCTGCTTCTACTGGGTTATGGATTGGCGGGACAAGTTGCTCGTGCTTGACGGTGGGAGAATGGAATTCTCCATCGCTGACGTCCCACCTGGCTGCCATAGGCGACAGATCGCCATTGTGGAGGCAGGGGAAGGCATAGTTGGGATGTTTGCGCTCCGCGACCATGTTGCAGATGGTGTAGTTAGCCTCCATTATACTGTGAGGCGAGACAATGCCAATGGTTCCAGCCAGTGGCAGGTGGAGAAGATAA
Source organism: Bothriochloa decipiens (assembly GCA_023333625.1). NCBI lineage: Eukaryota > Viridiplantae > Streptophyta > Magnoliopsida > Poales > Poaceae > Bothriochloa > Bothriochloa decipiens. Next base: position 10,521,120 of record CM041631.1, on the reverse strand, counting down.
TTCCGTTGGATCCTGGGTTTCGGTATTACATCAGGGGTGCAATGGAGAGGTACATGCTCTTGCTAAGGTTTCCTGAACACCTAAGCTTAGCAGGGGTGCATGTAAGCTCATCAGCGGTGATAGAAGACTTGGAATGTTTTTCGATGGATTGCAGGACTTTGCAGCTTGAGAGGGTGTGCGAATTGAAGCACCACATTATGCGTGCCTACGTATATACCAACTTTCCACCATCCTTGTCACCACAGAGTATCTAAATGGGTAAATTTCTTCCACAAACGTTTATTCCACAGCTTTTTTCTTTCTGATTCTATTTCTATTGACATGGTAAATTTGTAAATGAAAATCTTGCGAATTCAAATTTTAATAGCGTTTCTTGTGTGTGTTTTTTTACCACATAGCAGGAACATTTAGTCATTTATTGCTCGATTGTTACAATGTCACCATTTTGGTGGAGTGTTTTGTGTTCAGTTATTGGAGAATAGCTTGAAATTTTGAAGCCATTTTAATTTGGGATCATTTCATCAGATGGAAAATTTTCACCTTAGAAATAACTCGATCATCTCAATCAAACTACTGCAGAAGGAAGCGTTATTGTACTTACTAGTTTTTTTTTGTCATTATCTGGTATATAAATTTACCTTATGATGTTGATTTCTACATAAGAAAATGATTGGAACTAAGATTCTAGGTCATTACTCTGAATTGTTTTGGTATGATATGTGTGTTTGTTTTTCCAAAAGCTGGTGTTTGTGTGGTTTAGAGTCTCAACTCTATTCTTGAAGACAAAGACTTTGTTTTCAGTTTGTCCATATGAAACAGAGGAGACTTCATGATTTTTTTTTCTGAATATGTAGGGGACCTACATATTGTTTTACTAACCTAGGTGAATGAAAACTTTAGAACACTGGACCCTTACAAACATTGAGCGAGCACACCACTAAAGGACCCCTTGGGAACACAGTAATTTCACAGGAATCATACAACAAAATTTCACAGAAATCAGTTACTTTTCCTACAGTATCCTAAATTATACGCTGCTATATATAACCATACCAATCCTAGTGTGAGTTCTTGATGATTCATTTCTTTGTGCTTAACTTTTTCTGTCCGGATGCAAGTTTGACATGCATTTACCAACTTCTGTCTTGGCTATTTTTTTTGTTTCCTTTGTTTTTTTTTTCTCCAAATCAATTTGGCAAGTACTATATCTTTAGTCTGATCTAAGGTCCAATAATGTTTGCTGTTCACCTATAGTTTTGAATAAATGTGTGGAATCAATCACGCTGATTTATTGTCTTCTTTTGTATCAGATTCAGTGGAGCCGACGAGGCGTGGCCAACACAACATCCTCGCCCTCAACCTCTCAAGGTTCAAATGATTGCGTGTGTGAATTGTTTGATTGTGTATCAAATTTACACATCCTTGCAATGCTGATTGATTAGAGAGATGATATGGAAGGAACTAAGAAACATATCCGGTTGTACATATGTACTGCATAACCAGTATAGTTAATTTTGTGCAGCTTGTAAACGGTCGGGGGATGGCTTAGCGCCGTATTCAAAGTTTCAAACTGTCATTGTGCATGTCTGGGTTATTTGTGTGCAGTATGTTTCCGAAATGCCCAATATCTCCATCTGTATTTGATGGTCTTAAGTATGGGTACTAGTTATACAGAGACTGTTGGGGAATAACTTTGACATACAAACACCTATCCCAAACTTTATATAGACATTTGAGATAACACAGTGTTTAGCGAAGTTGACATAGACACTTCGCTGCGATTATCTTGGACTTCGCCTGTATGTTTTCACATACTTCAGGTCACCTGTCGAAGATGGCTTCGTTGCACTCCGGGCACCTAGCGAAGTTGACGTGACAATATCGCGTGAAAGTTGACGAGTCAATCTGCAAAATCGAAAATATAGCCAAGACCAAAAGTTGTCAAAAGAAGTCAAAAGGATAGCGGCGGAGTGTGTTTCATCACTTCGCCGGTATGAGTTTTAGTTGAATGTATAGGAAATATCTAATTAGTTTTGTAAAAGTTGTCTTGTATAGCGAAGCCAGGGTGTCTATAAATACCCCCTGGGGTGTAAATTTTGAGGACAGAATAAAATACAATTGCGACCAGCATATATTTTCACCTTATTTATATGTGTGTGATTTCATCACCCAACATCGACGCTGTCTGTTTGTGTGATCGAAGACACTCACGACCACCAAAATGGGAAGACCCAGTAAAAGGACAGCTATGGCCGACAACAACGCCGTACAAGATCCAACTATAGAAGATGCAACAGAAACTAAAACCAGACGTGTTCAAGAAGAAGAAGAAACTCAGAACGAAGAAAGAAAACTCAAGGAACTCGAGATTCAACTCGCTGTCAAGAAAATACAGCTAGAAGGAGCAAGAGCGAAGATGAGGGAAAAGTCCCTGAAGCAAAGAATTACGGAAGCAGAAACAGAAATAAGAAAGCTCAACGAAGAAATAGAAAATGAAAGCTAAGTCACGATCCAAGACCCAAACTCAGCAAGCAAAAACACCAACAGCAAAGACAACCAAATTCAAATAGCAACAATTGACACAGAGTCGCCTCTGTCAATCGACATTCCGCTAGCGAAGTGGCCAACAGGATTCAAATTCAATATCATCCCAACTTACAATGGCATGTCTGACCCAAGACAAATTCTCATAAGCTTTGAAGCAGCAGTTACATCAAGCGGGGGAGATGCGAACACCCTAGCGAAGTCGCTCATCATGGCAGTAAGAGGACCAGCGTAGCATTGGTACTCTTCGCTAAAACCAAAGTCAATCAAATCTTGGGATCAACTTCGCACAACTTTGCTCCTAGATTTCCAAGGCCTACAAAGAGTTGAACTCACCAGCAATGATATTTTCAAAATCAAGCAACAACCAAAAGAACCGTTGAGCCAATATTAAAAAAATTTATACAAGCTAAAGCTCAAATACCAAACATACCAGACGAAGTCATCATCATAGCAGCAATCAAAGGACTGCGAGCAGGCCAACTCTCTTCACACTTCAAAAGGGAAAGACCAACCACAGTGAAAAAGTTATAATGAGAAAATACTGTGAGTCCGACGAAGACTACATAAAAAGAATAGAAGAAGAGAACAGAGAAAGAAACATGTCAAGGTCAAATAATAATTTCCAACACTCAAGAATAAATGTTGAGCGAAGACCATTTCAGAGGATAAATCACATCAACAACATGAGCGAAGCTGCCAATCAAGGTCCAAGATCAAACAATCAAAAAATTTTTCAAAACAATAGAAGTTACAAGGAAAACTTCCAGCAAAGGGCAAACTACAACAATCAAGGCTGAAATTTTGAAAGGAAAATTTTGAGACCCGAAGAAATGTACTACATCATACACGGCAAAGGGGCTGGTCACACATCAAAGATGTGCCCAAGAGTAAAGAAAAGCATTGAAGAAATGCAAGAAGAGAATAGAGCAACTTCGCAGCTGAAAGTTGTCAACCATCTAGCTCCCCAAAGAACAAGTTACCTGCCAATAACTTACCCTCAGCACATGTTGTCACCACCTTCGCCAATCTATAATTGTCAACCGTTAGCAGTGTACCCACAAAATCAATGGGGCCCAAGTCAGCAGCAAAGTTTCCACCCTGAAAGTTCAGTGGCAAATAGTAACCACCAAATTCAACACAACAACAACATGCCCGAAGCGTCAACAAGCAACGGGAATGCAATCATCCCAAGCAAAGGCAGAATTATGACAATCTTTAGAGGAAACAGCATGGAGCTTGATACAAGAAATGAAAGAAGAAATTATTTGAGAAGAGTAAACTCCATAGCAGTCGAAGGTCCATTTAAGAAAACAAGATGGTCCCACAAGCCAATCACATTCTCAGAACAAGATCTCAAGCTCAAAGATTACCCTCATATGGACGCAATGGTCATAGAAGCAAACATTGAAGGTTGGGTAGTATCAAAAATTCTAATAGATGGTGGCAACTCAGCAGATATCATATTCACAAGAACTCTAGATGCAATGCAAATTGACAGAAAAATCTTGGGAAGAGCCGAGCACCCATTGGTTGGCTTTGGCGGAAAGAAAATAAACTCTGTCGGCAGAATTGTCTTGCCAATCTCATTCAGAATAGTGAACAATGCAAGAACAGAACAAATAGCATTTGATGTTATTGAAATGCACGGTCAATACAACGCAATCTTTGAAAGAGAAAGTTTAAATGCTTTCAAAGCCATAGTAAGCTACCTATATTTATGCATGAAGATGCCAGCAGTCAATGGCATCATAACTACCTTCGGCGATCAAACAGAGGCAAGAAACATAGAGAGAGATGCAAGCCCAGCTTTCAAAAATATCCATGTAATACAAGAAGAAGAAGAAGATGATGAGCTTAAAACTGAAAACATGAAGACACAAGAAAAAGCGAAGCCTTGCCAAGACACAAAGAAAGTACCACTCGACCCAATGGTGCCAAAAAGACAAGTTATCATCGGCACAAATTTATCAAAAGAAGAAGAAGAAAAGATAATACAAGTCTTGCAAAGTAACAAGGATATCTTCGCCTGGTCTGCACAAGACTTATGAGGAGTAAGCAGGGATGTCATAGAACACAAGTTAAACATCGACCCAAACTTCACGCCGAAAAAGCAAAAACTCAGAAAGTTGTCCGAAGATAGAACACAAGCTGCGAAAGCTGAAGTCCAGAGATTGCTAGATGCAAAGTCATAAGAGAAGTACAATTCACAACTTGGCTCGCAAACATAGTCATGGTGCAGAAGAAAAATAAAAACTGAAGAATGTGTATAGACTTCACAGATCTCAACAAGGCATGTCCAAAAGACAACTTTCCTCTACCAAGAATAGATACTCTAGTAGGCCAAGCAGCAGAAAGTGAAATGCTCAGTTTTCTCAATTGCTATTCAGGCTACCATCAAATTTGGATGAAAAAAGAAGATGAAGAATACACAAGTTTCATTACACCATTTGGAACTTACTATTTCTAAAGAATGGCCGAGGGGCTTCGCAATGTAGAAATAACTTTTATCAGAATGACATCCACAGTCCTCAAAGATCAAATACCAACAAAGTTGCTTGCGTATGTTGATGACTTGGTAGTCAAAAGCAAGAAAAGAGATGTAACACCTCTGGTGTTATGTTAACTAAAACCTGCCATGTCATCATATGCATTGCAAAGCATCCATGTTTAAGTCAACCTTAATGTGCATTAACTAAAACAAGTTTACATTTCATAGGTTGATTGAGTTTCGGTAATGTTTGTCACATGAAATAATAAAACCCTATTTTCAATTGTCATCGCAAATGCTTAGTTTATACTCTATGTACTTGAGGTGTGAACTGTGTTTACACTAGTATCAGGCATAGTGTATAAGTCTAAGTCCAACCCAAAAAAATGATTTCCATATTTGAAATTTAATTTGGATTCCAAAGCTTATTTCTAAGCCTGGCAATTCAAATTTAAAGTCAAAATGGAAATGCCATAAAATGGTTTTGCAAAAGTCAACTTGGTCAACCAAGGGTGTCATTGGGTCAATGACCTAAAAATGTCCTTGGATGACGTTTGTGATCACTAATAACCAACCAATTAAGTTAGAAACCCAATTGAGTTTAAATTCCATTTCAAAAACCCTTTATTTCCAACCCTAGTTTTATCCCCTTTTCTCTAATTCAAATTCTATAAGGAATTTGGAGATACTCTAAATAGAGAGTTTGTAGATCTTGACAGGAGCTACAAAGTTGGTATACAAAGTTTTTCAAGTTTCCAAAAGGAATTTCAAATTAATTTAAAAATACAGTTTCTAGCATTTATCCCCTTTTGAATTTAAAACCATAATTTAAAAATTATGCATAATTTGAGGAAACTTTGTACATGAAAAATGTTTGGTTTGACAAACTCAACATTTCATAGTTTTGAAGATTTTCAAGTTTTATTTAAAAATCAAAAGTAATTTCAAATGTTATTTCTAGGGTTAATCCCCTTTTCAAATCTGAATTCAAATTTTAAAATTTAAACAGAATTTGAAGATGCCCATTAAGGGAAAAGTGTAGCTCTTGAAAAGTTATACAAATGATGTTTTTGGAGATTTTCAAGTTTTTATTCAAATTTTGGAGTAATTTGTATTTTAAACCGAGTGGCAATTCTGTAAATACCCTGAACAGCACCCAACCCTATCGGCGCCCGCCATGGCCGGCTTCACACCGCGCGCCGCCGTCCACCGCCGTGCCTTCTCGGCCGCCCGCGCGCTCACAGACGCGCGAAGGTTCACCGTCGTCGTGTCACCTGCTCCTTCATCAGCTCCGAGCTATAAATACCGATCGGACGACGCCGTTCTTTTCCTTTCTTCCTCCCACCCCCGTCGCCGACGATCTCCCTTCGCCGCCGAAATTCGCCGTCGACGCTCAACCTCTATTTAATTGCCCTCGCTCAAAGCTCCGCCACTTCATCACGGTTCTTTT
>CM041631.1:10469508-10511332 GCA_023333625.1 Bothriochloa decipiens | reverse complement strand
TTTTTGACTTCATTTCACTAAGGTGAAAATATTTTCAGCTTCTAAGGAAGCGTACGCGTCCACTTTAAACGAAAAAGAAGGGATGGCGTTTCAAAATTTGCTAAGGCAAATTTTTCAACTTTATTTCACTAAGGTGAAAATGTTTTCAGCTTCTAAGGAAGCGTACACATCCACTTCGAATGGAAAGGAAGGGACAGCATTTCAAAATTTGCTAAGACAAATTTTTTGACTTTATTTCACTAAGGTGAAAGTGTTTCAAGCTTCCAAGAGAAGCGTACGCATCCACTTCACACGAAAAGGAAGGGACGGCATTTTAAAATTTGCTAAGGCAAATTTTTTTGACCTTTTTTCATTAAGGTGGAAGTGTTTCAAGCTTCTAAGCAAAGCGCACGCGTCCACTTCACACGAAAAGAAAGGGACGACGTTTCAAAATTCGCTAAGGCATATTTTTTGAACTTATTCCACTAAGAAGAAAACATTTTTAGTCTCTAAGCGAAGTATACGCGTCTATTTCAAACGAAAAGAAGGAACGACGTTTCAAAATTTATTAAATTCTTCAAATCGGTCTCGTCAGAGCAAAAACATTACCAGTCCTTAAGCAAAGCACAGACAATCACCTCAACAAAAAGCAGGATCTTCAAAAAAGAAAGATAATAAAATTCAAATCGATTATACAATACTCATTTACAAGCAAAGGTAAACTCACACACTTCGCAGTACAACAAGATGTCTTGCAATACAACTTACCCAATTACAAAAATGTGTTTACAAAATTAGTCATCTTGAGAACTAACTACTTCGGCAGTATCACCAAGTACGTCGCTCACAACTTCATTAATAATATTGTCCGCTTCATGGCGTAAATAGTCTTCACAAACATTTGCCGGTGAAGTACTTGACCCAGATGACTACAAGAAAAAGAGGTTAGAAAACAAAAGTCCAACCGCAGATGAAAAATAAACTTTACATAACAAACTTTACCTGTGTAAAATCCGTGAAATCAAAAACTCAACAGTTGAGAGGACATATACTACAATATCATTTATTCATATCTATAAAAGATTTATAAGGCAAAACCCCCAAAGAAAAGTTCCAAGTTCAAAATAACGAGAGCAAAAAACTTACGGACAAGAAAATCATCGACATCACAACCATCATACTTCGCACGAAAGTCATAAAATTTGGTAGGCTCGAAAACGAAGTTATCTTTAGACATTAACAGCGGGGTAACGTCTTCGACATCCTGCACAGGCTCAGCATGAGGAACCTACGCAGGATGGATAAATAGTCAAACAACTTCCAAGTATATATATTACAAAGTCAATAACTTAGAACCATTGTATCTTGAAACCCTCTCATCTCACAAAAGAAAAAGATAACTAAAGCCTAAGGCTGGCCACCACTAACATTGCTAGATCCAACACCTCATTGACCTCTAGCATCGGCCTCCCTCTTCGCAGCTTTCTCCGCCTCCCTCCGGGCAGCCTCCACCTCCTTTGCAATGTAACATCCCAGATGTTAATATGTAATTAAAATATTAATCAAGTGCATTATCAAGCATAATTATTAAGCATCATGGCATAAATGCATTCATGTTTTAATAATATCTTTTATGTGGTGCTTTGTTTTATACATGAAATGATGAGTTGATTGCTAATTTAAAAACTATTTTCAAAATCCTGTTTTATCCCTCTTTCTATATTTTAAAATCTATAAGGAACTTTGATATACTCTCAAAATATGGTTTGTAGATATTAACAAGAGCTACAATATTGGTATTTGAAGTTTTTCAAGTTTTGAAAAATAATTTCAAATGAATTTGAAAATATAGTTTTCTAATATTTATCCCCTTTTGATTTTAAGAGCATAATTCAAAAGTTATGCATATTTTGAGAAAACTTTGTATTTGAGAAATGTTTGGTTTGAAAAGTTGAGAATTTCATAGTTTTGAAGATTTTCAAGTTTTGTTGAAAATTCAAAAGTAATTTCAAATATTTATTTCTAGGATTTTAATCCCATTTTGAATTTGAATTCATATTTCAAAATCTTGGTAGGATTTGAAAATGTTTGTTAAATGAAAAATATATCTCCTGAAAAGTTATACAAAAAATATTTTAGGATATTTTAAGTTCTTATGTAATTTTTGGAGTAATTTGCAATTTAATGTCGTGACATCACCCGCTACAGTGCCGCTGACGTCGTCATCATTGTTCTCTCTCACTGGTCACCGACGTCCGCCATGTCCCGGCCGCGCACCTTCTCGCGCTTGCGCGAGATTGAGCACCTGGCCACACCCACGAAGGTTCTTGTCGTGCCCAAGTTCGTCTTCTCCCCTTTAAACTAACGCCGGTGCTCTCTCTTGTTTTTTTTCTCTCTTCTTCCTCGCCGCCGACCACCTCCACCTGCCGGCCAAATTCGCCGCCACTCGTCCATCTTCACTCGCTTCATCTTGGCCATAGCTTTGCCATGTCTTTGCGCACGCGCTGAGTCTTCTCCCAGCCACCCACATCGCTTGTGCCGTCAGGGCGCAGTCATCTTCTCGTCGTCGCCAGTTCAAGCCGCCGCCGCTGCCATCACCGTCGATCTCGAGCTCTACCTCATCTCCGACCTCATTCTATAGCGTGTCATGATTGTGGTGAGCTTTTGGTCATGCCCTTGCCCTTAGTATCATCTCTGTTATGCCATAGCCGCCGGCCCGTCGTGGAGTTGCCCGTCATGGCCGCGACCCACGTGGCCACGCCTCCATGGACTATCTCCGGCCGAGCCGTGGGCACCAACGGATGTGAACGAGCTCCAGGATGCTTTCCCACTTCCCCATCGCCGTCGAGCCCTCCACAGCCGGGAACGGTAAGCTCCGCCCACCTTCTCTGTTTTATTTTCACGACCAGGGACCTCGTCTGAGAATTCGACAAAAGGCAGGGGTCTAACTGCGAAGTCCATGACTCAGGTGAATAGTGCCCCGAGGACCTGTTTGTAGCAGTTTTTCTTAAAATTCAGAAATTCATATCTGGAGTTTGGTAACTCCATTTTTGGTAAACTAAATTTTGTTGCGTTCCTTGTGATGCCTAGTTTTTATTAAAAATATGAAACATATCATATTTTGTATAAAAATAATTAGCTATGTTTTATGCCTTTATTTTATAATAGAAAAGAAGGAAATTCATATATCATGTTGTGTAGCTCCGTTTTGCTTGAAATTTTTATGACATGTTTCTTATGCCATGTGTGTGCTGTAGTAAAAATATTATGGTCATTGGATACAATATGCTTAATCTTTTGATTTATCTTATTTGTTGCTTATTAAATAGTTTATAATTATAATAAGAATATATAAATGGAAAATATGGTTCTTTTACCTTTGTATGATGTTGTTATATCATGTTAACACCTAATATGGCTATGTGATTTTAGAATATGTGGAATTTTATTTTTATCTTGTGTAATACTTTTAAAATGGTCTATAATTAGTTAGTTAATTAATCTCGTTATGCTTTCACCAATGCATTGTCGTGCATCATGTCATGAGTTCATCATGCTAAAGCATGCATCATTCCATTATGTGTAGTTTTCGAAAGTGAGTTGAATCGTGGTGAACAAGCTTCGAAAAAATTTCATCCACCAATGGTGTTGAAGTCATCCATAATGGTGCCGATATCGTCGATCCACAGAGTTGATGTCAAATCTGCCATTTGGAATCTAACTTCTCTGCAACGAAGGCAAGCCCCGGATACATTTAAACCCTTCCTTAATTTTATAAAAGTTTTATCGCTTCAGTTATGTAAAGTTGCATTAAGTAATAGGAATTGAGTGATAACCCACAAATTGCATTACCTGTCTTATTTCCATATTTCTTGTTACCTGTTTTTGGAAAATGCGTAGTTATGCTTATCCCTGCTTAAGTAGTAGGTTTTCAAAAAGAAAAAGAATGAAAAAGATGACATTGGCTTTTCTTGTTAGAATCATGATAATAGTTAATAAATCGAGTCCGGACGGATAACTTGCATTGGGAAAGGAGTCCCTCTGTAGTGTTTCTGTCTATTGATACCCTAGGTCCTGTGTCGATGGTGAACTGGTGATATTGAGAAACTAGAAAATCCACATGCATGAAGTGATATACTAAGGGTTGGAGCCCAGATATATCATGGAGTGATACATTGTGGGCTAGAGTTCCCACAAATATCATAGTGTGGTATGCTGTGGGTTTAAGTTCCCATGTATATCGATACACTAGGTCTAAGTGCTCACGTGCATCATGTGGTGATATATGGCTGCGGTTGTTATCCCGGTATATCTGTGATCTGGTATGTATCGGAGTTAGAGTCTCCGGTATCCCAGTGATTTAGGTCCCAGCTGGGCATATAAATGGATTCGAATCATCGTTGCTTCTCGGAGAAGAAGACTCGATCGGTGTTCATCATCGTAGTAACAACTTGAATGATGATAAGGTATCAAAATGAAGTTGGTTGGTAATCTTGAGCTAGAGCAAAACAACTTTACTTTCTGTTATATCCAATGATGAGTTAAAATTTGATCCACAAGAGCTTTTCTGCAAACAGTCCTTGCTTTTTGCGAGCCTTACCTTGTCCCTCTGGCCTGCATTTCTGAGTCTTCACCCCTCTTTTTCGTCGGGTCAGTCTTGTTGAGTACTTTTGTACTCAGGGTTTGTTGAACCCCTGTTGCAGGTACTGACTAGTGTTGCTAATCAGTTCATGTCGGTGGGCTCGATGTGATCTGGTTGTCCACCTAAGTTGTCTTTTGTAGTTCTACTCTGCTTCCGCAATTGAAGTTAAGTTTATAAAAGTTAACTTATTCATATTTTATAAATTCTATGTTATCATTCTTTCGCACTCTGATATATATTTTATAATAAATGTTGTAATGTTGCAGCTACTCCTTTGTTGATCCTGGTATGAGTGTAAAACGTGGTTTAATTGGGGTCCTTTGAGGGCACCCGACAGGGCTTTCTAAGTTATCTGGAACACATGCATGGCTGTCAGAAATCTTTGGGACAATGACAGGTGCGTGTGGGCCATATAATTTAGGAGGTTCTACCACATGCAATTTGCTGACATAAAAAAGAGAGAAAAGTTAGATATAGAACATATTTAAAAACAAAAATAGTTAAGTGCATAAATTACCCTCTACAATTTTTCTCTAGCTTCATCAAAACAATGAGCCTGACCACCTAACCTCCATTGCTACTCTAGATATTTGTTGCACAATACTTGTGTGGCCTTCGTCACATTGGTTAGTTCATTTACAGAAGGAAATTTGTAGTCGGCATCACAAAGCTGCACAAACAAAGGATCTTGACTTTGCTTCATCAAATAAAACAAAGCACGGGCAGAGTAATAAACCCCAATGTCAACCGTAGTTTCCTTGACCTAAGAAAAATCTTCATACTGGCGACAAAGGCAACTGAAAAAACTATCACGATCACCAAGATCCCAACACTTGTCTCCAGGCCTAGCTCCAAACTTGTCATAACATTCAAAACAGAGCTCCCAAATGCGATTGCAATTATCAAAGAAGGATTTATCCTGATCCTTAATCTTTCTTTCAATACGCCTCATCCCTTCCTTCAACTTTTCATTATCCTCCATAATCTTCTTGATATCATCCTCTCTTTCTTCAACTCAAGCAAGAGCACCGATAAGTTTGTCCTCCAAAACATTGTGAGCATCTACAACATCAGCTCTTTCCTTTTCTTTTTCGGCAAGTTGCTTCTTCAGATTTTCAATTTCAACTTGATAGTCACGTTCGTGAAGAGCAAAATTTTTCTCCTTCTCTTCTAAACCCATTCGCAACCCTCTCATCAAGATAGAACCCTTGTACATCATTGACAGACCTGCATTAGCAACTTCAAGCAAAGGCTTTTTTGATAATTCAAGCTCGGCATCCAGAACAATAAAAGCTTCATCAATGCACTTCGAAAGTTGAATCTCAGAAGTACGAGGCATAACTTAAAGTTTATCAGCTCTAATGCCTATGAATTTAAAACAATCTAAACCCAATCTCCTTTCCTGGCAAAAATCCAAGGAACGTTTTAGGGCGTCAGAAACAACACCTTCATCAACAGCAGAAACAATAGGAGTAGCAGGATACTGTTGAACAACTTTGAACAACAGGAGGGGCTGCTGTTGGTGAACAACTTTGACATACAAACACCTATCCCAAACTTTGAAGATAAAAACAAACTTTCCACTATAGACATTTGAGACAACACAGTGTTTAGCGAAGTTGACATAGACACTTCGCTGTGATTATCTTGGACTTCGCCTGTATGTTTTCACATACTTCAGGTCACCTGTCGAAGATGGCTTCGCTGCACTCCGGGCACCTAGCGAAATTGACGTGATAACTTCGCGTGAAAGTTGACAAGTCAATCTGCAAAATCAAAAATATGGCCAAGACCAAAAGTCATCAAAAGAAATTAAAAGGATAGCGGCGGAGTGTGTTTCATCACTTCGCCGGTATGAGTTTTAGTTGAATGTATAGGAAACATCTGATCAGTTTTGTAAAAGTTGCCTTGTATAGCGAAGACAGGGGGGTCTATAAATACCCCCTGGGGTGTAAATTTTTAGGACAGAATGAAATACAATTGCGACCAGCATATATTTTCACCTTACTTATATGTGTGTGATTTCATCACCCAACTGAGATGTCCTATGTATTGCTTGCGATGTTCAAATTATTTGTTGAACTAAAATAAAATAATGAAACAAAATGTTGCTAAACTTTTGTGGCCAACGAATCATCCAGCAAACAAAGTTTTTTCATAAATAGAATTTGGACTGGTGGACACAAGTTAAGACCTATGTGTCACTCGAGTGATGGATTGCTCGAATTATTTTTGTTCAACGTTCTTCTTCCTTCTCTCGACACGTCGCCGCCGCTCATCACCACCCTGCAACAAAGTGGTTGTGTATCGTCGGAGCTCCGCACTTAGAGGAGACCCTACCACACCTGTAACAACCTCCTCCTTCCTCTCTCCCCTTCCGTCGCCAGCCATGGTCATGGGCACCCCGTCCCGCTCTGGCCTGGCCGCCTCTACCGTCACCCTCCCGCCGTCCGCACCACTTGGACAATCTGTCTTCCATCGAGTCCCTTGTAAGCCCTATCACCTGTTCTCTCTATCTTTCCTCAAGCCTTTTCTAAGTCCACCTGGTTAGAGAGGAGAAGAGAAAAATGAGTGTTGAATTGTCTTTTCTCTCGAGCTTTTTTTAAGGGGATCTCTCGAGTCCCTTCTGAGTCCATCACATTAGAGAGGAGGGAGGGGAGGCCCAAGATGGAGAAGAGAAATTCGAATGTTGAAAAATCACGAGTGATCTACTCCCTCCGTTCTAAAATATTTGTCAACTGCGCTCCTCGAGAAACAACTACGGCAATTTTATATTAAAAATATTAATATTGATAATACATAATTAGTATTATTAGAAAATCTTTAAATCTATTTTTTTAATAAATTTATTTGGAGATATAAATGTTGTACGAATTTTATATAAATTAAGTCAAACTTGTGCCACGAAAACCGAAGACGATATATATTTTGATAGAGTAAGTACACTTTATCATAGGCAGGGCCGCCGGGTACAAATTCGTTGGATCCCGCAACCAAACCAGCCTTTTTTTGGAATGTTTGTCCTAAGCATAGGACAGGGGTAAAATGGTCTTTTCGCCCCTGGCCCGGCCCCCCGCCCGACCCCCCTCCCCTTTCCCCCTCCCCCACCCCCGCGCCCGACCCACTCTCTCACTCGCTCACTCATTCTCCAGTCCCCATCTCTCACTCACTCTCTCTCTCCGGCGACGGCGACGGTGACGACGATGGCGACCCTTCCTCCTCCCTCCTCACTCTCTCCCCCAGCCCCCACCGCCTCCCTCAGCTCCTCCTCTACCCGATCGTGGTGGCCACGGCGGCAGCGGATCCGCCCAGGTAGGCCCCCCTCTCCTATCCTCTCTCGTCCTTCTCCTCCAACTCCGGTAGGGTTAGGGTTAGGGTTCCGACGAGCTTTTCCTCTTCCTCCAACTCCTTCCCCGGCTATAGAATCCGCCTGGCTGCGGCCTGGCGTCGGTGGCGGTTCAGCCGGCGGCAGGCTCGGCGGCGGGGGCGCCGCCGAGCGGGCGAGGCTAGATGGCCGGTGGGTACGGGAGGCGGCGAGGGCGCCATGGCCGACGGCGAGGGCACCGGAGGCACTGGATGGAAGGGGAGGAAGGCAATCGCCACCGGCGGTAGGGTTTCGCCGTAGCTCCGACGAGACCCTACCGTCGGCGGCGAGGGTGGTAAACGGCGGCCGGCGGCGGGGCAAGGTGGGCCGGCGTGCTATTGGACCGCGACGGCGCGTGACTAACCTTTTTTTTTACAACAACCAAACCCGCCATTAAACTCGCCGGGAAAAATCCGCAACGAAAAACCCCAATTCCCCCATGGCTCCACCGACGCAGCCAACTCCGAGCCACCTCCAATCCCCTGCGGACCTCGCTGACGATGCCCTGGGGGAGATCTTCCTCCACCTCGACTCTGCCCCGGACCTCGCCCGCGCCTCCTGCGCTTGCGCCAGCTTCCGCCGCGTCATCACAGACCACGGTTTCCTCCGGCGCTACCACGCCCTCCACCCGCCGCCGCTCCTCGGCATCCTCGCCAGCGGCTTCATCCCCGCGCGGCCGCCCCATGCCTCTGCCGTCGCCGCCCGAGCCTTCGCGCAAGCCGACGCGGCAGACTTCTCGTTCTCCTTCCTCCCCGTCCCGCACCGCTGGCGCCGCCGCGACAGCCGCGACGGCCGCTTCCTGCTCTCCGGGGTCCCAACGGGTAGGGGATACCGTGGCGGCGATCTTCTCTGGATCACGGATCTTGCCGTCTGCGATCCTGTGCACCGGCGCTACCTCCTGCTACCGACCATCCCAGCCGACCTAACCGCCGCTGTCCATCAGCCAGACATCGTTGATTTCGAGACCTTCCTTGCACCCGCTGCTGATGATGACAAGGACACGTCATTCAGGGTGATCTGCTTGGCGCAATGCGCGATCAAGCTGGTCCTCTTCGTCTTCTCATCTGTAGAAGGGCGATGGCATGCTGTTACACTTGACGACTGGAGTGCTATGATTACAGGGGCCGGAAACCCAGCTTCGACAGAGACCGGCAATCCTGCTTCAGGATCAGAGCTGTCCCAACGCTACTATGCCCACAGATGCTTCTATTGGTTGCTGCATCGGAGGAACAAATTGCTTTTGCTCAACACAAGTGGGATGGAGTTCTCTACTGTTGAGCTCCCACAGGACTACACTGGAGGGATTGCCATTGTGGAGGCAGGGAAAGGAAAGGTTGGGATGCTTTCTCTCTGCAGTCGTATTCCAGATGGCACGGTTCATCTCTCATATGCCATCTTACAAAATGATGGTGAGATCGCGAACCAATGGCAGCCTGAGGAGGTGCTCCCGTTGCCTGACAAGCATCGCTATGACATTGTGGGTGTAGCTGGGGGATATTTGCTCCTTCAAGGGATTCCAGAAGGCGTGTCTCTTTTGCATCCCCCAAGGAATCCAAACTTAACCTGTTTTTCGCTGGAGGTCAAGACATTGCACCTTGAGTTGTTCTGTCAAACGAACCATTCCATCTTACATGCTGAACTGTATGCCGGTCACCCACCATCTCTGTCTCCACCAAGTGTATGAAATGGTAAGGTTGTGCTCCTAGTCCTTCTTACTCTTATTTTGCACACAATAAGACATTTCGCTATGATGAAGATATCAGTCTGATCCATATGTCTCTTTCCATTCCAGTTATCTTGCAAACAGTCTTCCTGTAGTTCTGTAGTGTCTGGTGTTTAGATGATATTCTGAAATGTATTCACACCATGTGATCAGAGAGCTTACGAAACTCAGAAGAGCAAAAGGGATTTATTTTCTTATCTTTGTGAACATATATACCATTTTCAGACTCTCATACAAACTGCAGAAGAAACAAAAAACATGTTAATCACCAATGACCAAGGTATTTGTATTTACTACTTATAGGACATTGTGCATTCTACATGGCAAATTATATGTACTCCATATAGAGGCATTCAATACTTGTACTGTAACTAGGTCTGTCTTCTAATAGTTTTAATGGGTGGCTTTGATGAGCATGCTCGCATCCTTTCAGATTGATCTCAGTAGTCAGTATTTCTTTACTTTTTCAACTTTTCATTTATAAACTTTGTTTAGAGTAGAAAGTGCAAGTGTTTTGATAAATATGTTCGAGAGTATTTGTGCAATGGATAATGATGTGCTGTTGTCTTTCTTGCTTTACATCTCTAGTCTTTCATTCTACATTACAATGAATAATGATGAGCTTCATTATAGTCAGAGCCGTACCCGAGAGAATTTGGAGGCCCGGCGCAAAATAAAAAAAAGAGGCCCCATTACAGTTTGAAGAAAAGAAGAAAATGTTTGCTATTTAACTGGTATACTACATGGATTCATGTTAAGAGAATTTTCTAGGTGTTTGTTTAGTGATGCACAGCTATAGACTTTAGGTAAGCTATAAACATTCAAATCCAACTTTAGGCTCAGATTACAGAATAATTTCATTTAGTAAGTCTCTGAATGAAATATACAAGATATTCAGTTGTTCTAAGTCAAACCATCTTAGGTCTGACCAATTTTGTGAAGGATATTAACTTCTACCAAATCAAAAGAGGCAATACATTTCATAATGTATCTAATGAAGCTTATTTGGTATCATAACTACTTTTTTGTTTTCTTTAAATTTGATCAAACTCGGGGTGGTTTGGCTTAGGATAATGAACATACATTATAGTACTACGGTTTGAGAATGTAGGGAGTAAATGTATATCACTATTTTCTGCCCTAATAGATATGTTGTTTTCTCACTACACTTAACACAGGCCTAGGTGTGTTGCTACTGGCGTTTCTGCCAGGAAGGCTGTTGCACTGCACTGCACTTCAGCTAGGCTAATTGGCTGATTGGTCACTTCTCGAGGCGTTTGTGGGCGTGTATCATGCACCGATTTTCGCAGAAGAATTGGTAAACATCTTCGTGGCTCAACTGCAAGAATGTTCTGCTATAGTACGTGTCATCTTTACACCGTGCAGGTGCGACCTGGTTCGTGTTATTTTTTTTTATTATCTACTGCTTCAATGCTTCCCTGATCAAGGGCTGCACAGAACCATACAAGCGCATGGACTGTCGACGCTCTTCGAATTTATATAGATATATATAGGTTACAGGAAAAGTGTTAAGAAAACCAAAATTAGAATATGGTAGCCATAATGACAACACGGGCCAGGTTAGGCCCCATTTCACATGGGCCAAACAGTTGGCTTGGACGCCTTGTTGAGCTCTGCTAAATAAGCAGCCATCTCATTTGGACATCGACATTTGCTCAAAAAAAAACATCAACATGGTCTTAGAAACAATTTTGACTGTTATTTTTTCTATAAAATAAAATATTTACAAAATACAGTCAATACATATTTTGATGAAACCACATTTTAAGATGAATTTACTTCTATCACTTTTAGATCTTCAAACTTAACCCAAAAGACCTAATTGCCATCAAAGTTTAAAATGTTTAACTTGAGACAACCTCAAAATGACTTGCTTTAGGGAACTAGAGGAAATAGTAGTGAAGAGTTCTAACCATATGTACGACGAGAACTAGGGATGAAAATGGTATGGATAATCCTCCGCTCTGAACCGTTTCAAATCCGAATTTTAAGGACATGGATCTCCATTTTTAATATCTGTGCGGATGCGAATAATCCAAATCCATTTATATGCGGATGCGGTGTAGGATATGGTCCAAGGACATTAGTTGTTGAAGTGATCTTTATGTCTGGTATTGATTGAGATATATATATTTGGCTGGTATTTGTGCTGCGTAACAATGAACTACCATTTTCGACCGAGGCGGCAGTGGAAATGTGCAACAACGAGTTACTACTTTCTATATATCTGCAATCGGTATTGAGCTCAAACCAATTGCCTATGATGGCTTGGGGTTATTTGTGTGGCTCTTGTGCTAGAAGCCTATAATACCCTGGCCACAGCCCACGCAATTGCCGCGTGCCGGTGACTCCTTTTTGTCTGCTGTAGGCTCCTGCTCTTGGCATGGAGCACAGCGTAGTCCCCCGACGCGTTCCCGAGCCCTAAATCCACCCATCCCTTTCCCCCTCCAGCCAGGCGCCGGCCGGCTGCCGATCGGCTGCGGCGATGGCGTCGCCGCCACCGCCGATCGCCGATCTGCGAGGGACGCGGCTTCTGTCCCTCACCGACGAGATCCTCGAGGAGATCTTCCTTCGCTTGCCTACCGCGACCGATCTCGCCCGCGCCTCCACCGCGTGCGGCTCTTTCCGCCGCGTCATCACCGACCGTGGCTTCCTCCGCCGCTTCGAAGCCGTCCACACGCCTCCCTTCGTCGGCTTCGTTCCCGAAGGGCAAGATGGCTTCTACCCCGCACAGCTGCCCTACCCGTCCGCAGCGCTCGCCCGCGCCGTCGCCAGGGGCGCCGACTTCGCCTACTCTTTCGTCCCCATCGGGAAATGGCTCAAACCCTGGCGCCCCCGCGATCATCGCCAAGGCCGCGTCCTCCTGGAGTGCCTCCCCAAGTACGACAACCGCTACGACTTCGACAGGGTCGTCTTCCTGACGGACCTCGAGCTCGTGGTGTGTGATCCCTTGCACCGGCGGTACGTGATGCTCCCTTCCGTACCACAGGAGATTACAGGTCAGCACGGGCGCGTCGTCGATTTCGATGCTTTCCTTGCTCCAGCTGGCCAAGATGAGGAGGAGACGTCATTCAAGGTGATATGCACCGCGCGGAATAAAACAAACATGTTTGCGTTTGTCTTCTCTTCTGTCACTGGGCAATGGTCTCTAGCTGCATCTCCCAGCTGGAGTTCTTTGGGTACCCAAGCCCATGGATACCGCAAGTTGGCCTATCCAGACTATGCCTGTGGTTGTTTCTACTGGACAGGGCATTGGGTTGGCAAGTTGCTTGTGTTTGATGCCAGTACGATGGAGTTTTCGATTGTCAACAGTGTTCCATCCAGCAACCTCATTGAGGGCATCAGCAGATCTGGTATTGTAGTGGGTGCAGAAGGAACGCCTTTGATGTTTTTCTTTGGCAGTCACAAGGAAGATGACTCGTTGGACGTACTGCATATCACTAAGCTAAATACTAGTGACCCTTCTGACCAACAGCAGACGGAGAAAATTATACCATTGGCTAGACAGCGTAGGTATTCCATCTGTGGTGTGGCTGAGGGGTTCTTATTTCTTCATGGTATCCCAGAAGGTCAGCCCTTAGCACGCCGGCGCCAGCGTCGAAATCCAAACAGAGAATACTTTTTGCTGGATGTCAGCACTTCTGAACTTAAGAAGGTCTGTGAGATGAGGCACGACTTCTTCAGAGTCCATCAATTCTCTGGCTTCACAGCATCATTGCTAAAACCATGTGTATGAAGCGGTAAGCTACTAAGATCTTTGGCATTATCCCTTTAATTTCCTCTGCAGATATTGTTGATCCATGTCAAGTAGTAAGGGCATCTCTCTCTATATGTTGGTGGTACAGGTAGAGGATAGTAGTTTTATTGTTTCTTATATTAAAAATATGATTTGGATTAGACAGCATATTAGTTGCTTTTCCAAGGGCTGTAATTCCTTACTTTCTTCGTTTAATCATTTTTACTGAATACTTATACAGTGCCTTTTTTCCCAAGTGAGCTATGTTGAATTGCATTATCTTTCAATTTTCTGCCTTTATATTAAAATTTTGTGTTGAAGTAAATATCACAGGCTATGTTGATCAAAGGAGTTTTAACTCGAATCAAGATTCCAAATTTGTATTATTATGCAAATCTGTACTTATGCATAGTCTGTGACAATTGACATCTATGATGGTGTGCCGAGATAGTTCAAATAAGAAAATAGACTACTCGTGGAAAATTTAAGCTTAACTTGTTGATCTTCTTTAGGAGCTGTTTGGTTACTTGCATTAACTTGCCTAGCATATATATCATATTCAGCATACCAAATCCTAGATTAGCCAATGCAGTTTAACCTTGATTGGTTTAACTGCATAGGGATTTGTATAGTACTGCACGCATGATTGGTTGCATGTATAATGGATAGGCTGAATAAGGTGGATAGGCTGAATAAGGGCGTGCAAATGGTGCACCGCTCCTGCAGTGCCAAAAGCAATGCAATGCTGCATTGGTGGATACAGTCAATTTTGAGGCAGTGGGATGCAGGCCCAACATGCTTTGAGGATAGTGCTAACCCGCATACAGAATTATACAGGGAACCAAACAGACCCAACTTGCATTGCCTTGACCTGGAGAAGGACTTATACATGCAACCAAGTAGCTCCTTAGTTACTCAAATTTCATGCTTGCTTACACTGAGCTCTATCGAAAACAGTATTGAGCCTTGGTCATTATATTTAACTAGCCCCCCTTTTATTATTATTATTATTTGAGCTACTCATTGGTAATAGGGATATAGTTCTGCCACTCTTGATTACGTTCAGCTAAATGTATAAATTTTTTACTGACCAGAATACGAAAAATATCTGCAGGTGCTTACCTCCTTGCCTTTCGGCCCTTGGCTGTATTTGGGTTGTTCTTCTGGCTTCTGCGAATTGAAGAGGCATGGAGGAATTGATAATGTTGGTGTCTGCACTTTGAGCCTTGGTATTTATCAGTCAGTTGTGGATCAGAGACTAATTATCACGTAGTAGTTAACTTATGTCCACTTGATGGCATATTTATATGTAACTGAGGCATGTTACCAAAGTCGACTTTGTTGAACAATGTTGGTGTTTGTACTGCTATTATTCCTCTTTGAACTTTAATACTTTTAGTTATCAATATTTGAATCTGTTGGAGAATGGAATGAATAATTGACCTGACACAGAGGGCGCATCCAGCAGTTGCTAGCTGAGCAGCAAGACTTGTTCATCAAGCCTCTTGGGACAAAGCCGACTGTGAATCTGCGATAATGGAAAGCCTCTTGTTGGGACAAAGCAAGACTGAATCCTTTAGGTCTCGTTCGCTTAGCGACTTTGTGACTCACTCATTGGCTCACTTGTCTTGGTCATTGTGCTCCTATGCCTTCACGAGACTGACCCACACCCTAAGGCGCCGTCCGTTCCCCAAATAAATAATAAACCTCTGTTGTGGATCATAGACTAATTATTATCATGTAGTCATGAGATGCCAGCGTGCAGTCGAGCTCCAAGAACTATGAATCCAAGGTCATTTTGTCCTGTTTGGATGATTTTGCTTGGAAAGGTACCCCCATACTTCTATATCCATTCTCATTAGGTTTTTAATTCGTTAGACCAACAAATAAGGATATATATAGAGACCAAAAGTTGTGCCACTTTATTTTTGCAGGTGCTCTCGTGAGCGACTGGTTACTAGAACTCATCTCTTGGTCCAGAGACTTCGAGCCTTGCATCCTCATGATTAAAAGCCGAGGTGTAGTCTGCTCTTTCCCGTCAAGTGCCACTCTATTTTGCTAGTTCATGGTTTAGGTAAAAACAGTCACTCAACGCCACTTTGAATTCAAAATTGATAGACAATTTTTGTTCCAACTATATGATTAATTCCCCAAAACTTCATTAAGGCCTTGTACCACAACATAGTACATGATCTGTACTACACATTTCATACCGGCAAAGATTGAAGTGTTTAGTAATAATAATGCTTATTAAATAGCACCCCAAAACTCTATTAAGCCATAATCCAAAGCTTAGGTTTAACATATTTATTAGTCATTCCTTCATACAATTTGTACAGGAAACGCATCATTGTTCTAGTTAAGACTTTTGTTTTTGTCCCTTGTACTTTGAGTTCTTTCGTACACTGATCTTAGCATAATTAACTAAGTTCTTGCATGATTAGTGTCTTAGTGGTAATGACCTTTCCTAACACCCGGGGTATTATAACTGTGTTCGGTTGTTGTGCTCTGTCGTTTCTCAAGCGTTGAGTATTATCCCTCGTATCCTTCAGATTCATGTGTCATGTGAATCCATCGTCAGTCCATAATCAAAGATGTGAGCTTGCTGGTCTCGGATTTGGTAGGCGCGCCCATCGTAAAAACTTATATGATTTTGAGGGATAAAAGCATATATGCATTCTTTTTAGCAAAAATAAACTTATATGAAATGAAAATCATTTCCTTTGAAGTGATTCCGGGCTTGGTCAGGTGTTCGAAACGACGGCCCACGAGCCTACTAGCCTGATAAGATACTCCCAGTCCTGTATCCCACACCACACGGCCACACTCTGTCACCGTCGCTTTGGCTTGCCACCGCGCAGCTCCCCCGAAACCCTAAACCCACAAATCACTGGTTGGATCTCCCATAATCCCATTCCGCCGGGCGCCGGCAGCTTGTTGGCTGCCGCCATGGCATCGCCGGCGCCGCCAATCGCCGACCCCCAGGCGCTTGAGACGCTCCTGAGCCTCAACGATGAGTCCCTCGAGGAGATCTTCCTCCGCCTCCCCACGGCCGCCGACATCGCACGCGCCACCGCTGCTTGCACTTCCTTCCGCCGGATCATCACCCACCGCAGCTTCCGCCGCCGGTTCCGCGCCATCCAGCCGCCCCCTCTCCTCGGCTTCGCCGCCTACGAGGGCTTTCACCCCGCCCAGCCGCCCCACCCCTCCGCGACGCTCGCACGCGCCGTCGCCGACGCCGCTGACTTCTCCTACTCCTTCGTCCCCACCGGTAGGTGGCTCACGCCCTGGCGTCCACGCGACGTTAGCCAGGGCCGCGTCCTCCTCGAGTGCACGGAAGAATGCGAGCCCCATCTTGAATACTTTGACGCCATCCTGCTGAGGGATCTCGAGCTTGCGGTGTGTGATCCCATTTCCCGGCGATACAGGCTGCTCCCTCGCATACCCAAGCGGCTAATAAGAGCTCAGCATAAAGACCTTGTTGATTACGGGCTCTTCTTCGCTCCTACTGGAGAAGATGAGGAGACAGCATTCAGGGTGGTGTGTATGGCGTGTAACAAGACTAATCTTGTTGCGTTTGAATACACGTCCATTACTGGACAATGGAATATCCTTGCGTGTCTCAGGTGGAGGTGTCCTTTGGGCTTTGACCTGGGGTACAGCCGGTACAGCCACTCTTGTCTTGATTATGAGAAGGGATGTTTCTACTGGGTGGTGCCTTGGAAGAACAACTTCATTGTGCTTGACGGGCTCAGCATGGAGTTATCCTTTGTCAACAACGATCTTGCTAAGTACGATGTGTGTGAAAGCGGGATGCCTCTCATATAGTAAGGGGTGGAGATGGAACTGAGGAGGTGTTTTTTCCTGCCAATTGGTTTGGAGATGGTCCAACTGACCTATTTCGCTTCACTAAGCAAACTGATGGTGGATCTTCAGATGAATGGAAGTTTGAGAATATGGTATCATTGCCAAGCCAGTACAATTATTCTAACCTGGGTGTGGCTGATGGATTCTTATTCCTTTGTGGCATTCTGCAAGATCAGCACTCAGGGTACTCGTCTGATGACTCTTTAGACAACTCAGCTTCCGGTGGAATCGCCAGATGTGGAATACTTTTCATTTAACCTGAAGACTTCTGAACTTAAGAAGATCTGTGTGATGAAGCAGTATCTCCACACTGTCTATCCATTCTATGGCTACCCACCACCGTTGGCAGAACCAACTATATGAACCGGTAAGCTTGGTGTTTGTTCTGAGTGTCTATTGCGTGTTTATTACTTATTCTGCAAATATTTGGTCATCCCCTTATGTTAAGAAATTTCTTTTCTTATGTTGGTTGTGATTCACCACCCTACCTATTTTATGTAGAGGGGAAGCATAAATTATATAGGTGCTATCTTCAATATCTCAATTTTGCTTTGCTGCTGTTTGACTATCAGCCTATATATAAAATCTGTGGTGGTTACTTAATGTTGTTCTATGTTAGTATGGCAAACTAGCAATGGTTGCTGTCATGTTCAATTTCTATGCATGTCGTCGGTTTAAGGTTTCTGGGGAAAATGAAAGGAGCAATTTTACAATATGAAAGCATTTATCCATCTGGAGTTGTGGGATATTTCATAATTCTTTAGAACGCACTAGAGGAAAAAATGTTTATATGGTTTTATCCAGAAATGTTTGATGATAAACATATGTTTAACTTGCCATATCTTCGGACCCTTAGCTGAAATAGTTATAGAGCAAAAGTTATCATCTAGAATACTGCACTTTTTACTGTTTTATTTAGTACATAGGTTTTCCGTTTGATCCTAAGAAACCAACACTTTCTTTTTTTTTAAGAAACAATCTAAATTAGAGAAAATAGACAAAGCTCACCTTCATTCTTTTGGTTTGTGTGGGGAGGGAGGGAGACTCTATAGTAAACCTATTAAGGCCAACTTAAATCACCAATCGTTGTTGATTGGTCAATGGGCATGGGGGTATTTAAACAAGGGTTAGACTGTAGCTAAAGTGAGATGTTAGTGGGTATTTGTAAAACCCCTGGTTTGTAATTGATTTTTTTTCTTTGCAATTTTCATTAAAGTTAACAAGAATTGAACATTAGATTAGGAGAATGCCACATGTAAATGGATGCCGAGAACCTCTCCAGTGACTAGTATAGTGGAGCTTATTATAGTTATAATTATTTGATTGTCGGTTCATATGTCGACAAGGAAACCTGTGAAATGTGCTATTAGATTGGACTTGGCAATGTTTGCACCTTCTGCCAGATTATCTCAGCATATCTTTAGCTGCAACATCTTATTTTAGGGAAATACAGTGGGGCTTTAGTTTTAGCTTCTTGTATAGAGTTTTTATTACCAATTGTTTTGTGATGCCACCTTTTTTCCCCAATGGATCATGTTGAATTCTGTGACCTTTTTCATTTAGTTGTTCTATACTTCTATTAACAGGAATTCATGTTGTAGTTAATGGCTGCAGACTGTGCATATCTTTGGGTTTTTCTTTTTGACAACATCTGTGTATATCTTTGTTGAATTTGATGTTTTAGCTTCTGAGTTCATTGTATCACAAGTTAGTGTGAATTTATTCATTCTCTATCTGCTATCGGTTGTTTCTTATTCCTTGTTCATGACAGTTGGCAAACACAAACTGTGCCAGCCTCATGCCGGTTCTTGAGATGATACTTATTTCAGCTCTGTACTATTCTCTTTTCCAGTTTGGGTCAATGTAGAGACTTAGTCTGTTAAAGGGAATTGGAGGATAACTTGTGTCCTCTATTTTCTTAGACTGGTTAGTGGGTACTGATTGTAATTTGTGCCGAAGCCGATGATCTGCATATAAAGAACACATATTCTGGTTATAAACTTGTTCTCCGCATGATCCGGTGTACCTATGAGGGAATTGACTAATTCATATGGTTCGGTTCTTGAATTCAGTCTAAGTTCAGCAACCCAACCTGTTTCAAATGAATCTTTCTCTTAATAATAGTGTTTTAGTTCTTTTGATGCCTTCGCTAACCATTGGCACAATTTTAGGGTTTGTTTGGTTGCTTGCATTAGCTTGTATCCAGACTTGTGCGGTGCAGTTTATTCATGTTTTGTTGCCTGCATAGGCCCTTGTGCTTGCACAATGCTCAAATCAGATATCTGCATTAGCTACTATGTCAAAAAAAAAATGAAGAATTTTCTCCTCCCTCGCCTATACTTTTTGAGGAAATCCCTCACCATACTAGAACATGGAAGTAACCACATGTAATAGAATTTAACCTAATAAACTTACTTTGTGTTTGCAAGTGGAGGACAACCAAGTACCAACACATTGCATATGGTATCCTGTCTTCGGTTATGGGCCTAATACAGGCTAAGCCTAGTGCAGGCAACAATCACCCCCTTAGTGATTTTGGGCTTCAATGCCTTCATTGGTTGTTCACATGCCTTATTTGCTTTTTCTGGATCTATGAACCTTTTAAACTGTTTTTTTCTCTAAAAAAATTATTATGGAATTGTGGACGTAAAAGATTTTTTTCCTTGGAGCCATGGCTTCTAGCTCTAACTAAATGTATCTGCAGGGATGGAGGATGGTCATTCATCTGCTTGCTTTTGGACCTCAGTTTGGTCATTCATCTGATGTTTCTAGGAGGGATGGAGGATGGTCATGGCCTCATGTTTCTAGGAGGGGTGGAGGATGGTCATGACCATGGGGCTGCCGGCTGCGCATCTTCTGGTGGATGAAACTCTATCTTTGGCAATTTAATTCTCTGAAAAAAAAAACTAAGTTATCTTGTATGTAGTAGTAGTTTATTTATGTGCATGACTATGTGCATGCAAGACATGTTATAATTGGTTGAACGAAATGACATGTATGCTTTTGCCCTCTTGTCTGCCTTGTTAGATGCTTAGGAGGAATTCTGTTATGAGAGTTTGAATGCCATGGCCCGTGGGTCGTATGGCACATTCCGCAGATCACATTGATCGGCGGCGGATTCACAGGCTCATGTAAGATGGCTTCATATTCTGACCCATGTCGTATTTTATTCACATCCCGTGGTGTGATTTAAATTATACGTTTGGTTCGTTTAATCTATCTCTACAGCTGAAAATTCGTTAAGGATGTGATTTAAATTTTACTTTTATAGTTGGCTTAATAATCTCTTTTCTATCTTTACAATTAAATAAATACTCTTTTTGTCCTAAAATTAAGTGTGCATGTCGCACGTTGAGAAACTCATCAATTTTAAGTTTGAGCAAACATATAAAAAGTACCAATGTTTATAATACTAAATAAACTAAGTAGATGTTATTAGATTAATCGTGTCCTGTAATTTATGGAAAATTATTTTCTACTCGCTGAGTGTAATCACTTCTATGTGTGTATCTCTAGATTTAGGGTCTATATGGTCAGGCAAGATTTATGATCATATTAGACCATCTAAAGAAGTATGTATGTTAAATATGTAAGTAAAATCACGCGGTAAGATTGGGGTATTTAAAAATGAGTAGATTAACATACTCAAACTAATAAATGAATATGCATCTACACATGTGGTTTATGAAGACGGGAGTAACTACACTTGGGGTAGAAAAATGCACTGTATTTTTTATAATAAACATATTTAGAGATAAATATTAATGTCAATCTGGTCAAAGCCTTGTCCTAGCCCGGTTATGGTCTTGATGAGGATATTGAGTCGTGTACTTGTCAATAAGTTCAGCAAGTTTTCTTTCTCATATCGAATGCTTCAAGGGAAAAGTCCTGTGGCGCTCCTATGAAACACAAAAATTTCATGCTAGGTAACAAATCACTTTTCATCATTGTTCACCCTATACCTATTTAGGATTGTCCTTGGGACTAGCAAAACCATTGATTCAGGATTACCCCCCCTTCTGAACAAATGTGAGGAAAGATTGGAAAGTGTTTCAAGCTTCTTATCACAGGCTAGAAGACTTGAGCTGACAAATGTTGTTTTCACAGCCCTTCCAACATTTTACATGTGCACCTTGGCATTACCAAAAATTGTGATCAACAGGATTGTCAGAAAATATTGTCTGTGGAGGTGAAATGACATCAATGCTAGAAAGCCTCCTAAAGCATCCTAGGAAATGATCTACAAGACCAAGGAAGAGGGGGGGGGGGGAGTGGTTGATATGGCAAAACAGAATGAAACTCTGCTAATGAAAAACAACAACAACAACCAAGCCTGTCAGTCCCAAGCAAGTTGGGGTAGGCTAGATTTGAGACCCAACAAACCACCCTCGGTCACGGTTCAGGCACGTCGATAGCCAATTTTCAAGCACTCCTATTCAGACACAGATCTCTAGGTATATCCCATTCTTTTAAATATCTTTTTATTGCCTCCTCCCATGTCAACTTTGGCCTTCCTCTGCCTCTCCTCACATTATTATCTTGACTTAGAACTCCATAATGCACTGGTGCCTCTGGAGGTCTCCTTTGGACATGGCCAAACCACCTCAACCGATGCTGGACAAGCTTCTCTTCGATAGGTGCTACCCCTAGGCGATCACGAATATCATCATTCCGCACTCGGTCCATCCTCGTGTGACCACAAATCCAACGCAACATATGCATTTCTGAAACACTCAGTTGTTGAACATGTCTTCTCTTTGTGGGCCAGCATTCTGCTCCATACAGCATAGCGGGTCTAACCGTTGTTCTATAAAACTTGTCTTTTAACTTTTGTGGTATCCTCTTGTCACAGAGAATGCCAGAAGCTTGGCGCCACTTTATCCACCCAGCTTGGATTCTATGGCTGACGTCCGTATCAATATCTCCATCCCTCTGTAGCATCGATCCCAGATACCGAAAGGTATCTTTCCTAGGCACTATTTGACCTCCCAGACTCACGTCTCCCTCCTCCTGTGCAGCAGTGCCAAAGTCGCATCTCATGTATTCGGTTTTAGTTCTGCTTACTCTAAAACCTTTAGACTCAAGGGTCTGCCACCACAACTCTAGTTTCCTATTTACCCCCGCTCGGCTTTGATCAACTAACACTACATCATCGGCGAACAGCATACACCAAGGGATATCCCCTTGGATGTCCCTTGTAACCTCATCCATTACTAAGGCAAAGAGATATGGGCTCAAGGCAGACCCTTGATGAAGCCCAATCTTAATCGGGAAGTAGTCTGTGTTACCATCATTTGTTCGAACACTAGTCACAGCATTGTTATACATGTCCTTGATGAGGGTAACATACTTTGCTGGGACTTTATGCTTGTCCAAAGCCCACCACATAACATTCCTTGGTATCTTGTCGTAAGCCTTCTCCAAATCAATAAAAACCATGTGTAGGTCCTTCTTCTGTTCTCTAAACCGCTCCATAACTTGTCTTATTAAGAAGATTGCTTCTATGGTTGACCTTCCAGGCATGAAACCAAATTGGTTCATGGATATCCGCGTTGTTCCTCGCAATCGACGCTCTATGACTCTCTCCCATAGCTTCATGGTGTGGCTCATCAACTTGATTCCCCGATAATTAGTACAACTTTGGATGTCTCCCTTGTTCTTGTAGATTGGTACCAATATGCTTCTTCTCCACTCCTCAGGCATCTTGTTCGATCGGAAAATATTGTTGAACACCTTGGTTAGCCATACTATAGCTATATCCCCGAGACATCTCCACACCTTGATTGGAATACCATCAGGGCCCATTGCTTTACCCCCTTTCATCCTTTTTAGGGCTTCTCTGATCTCCGATTCTTGGATCCACCGCACGAAGCGCCTATTGGTGTCATCAAACGAGTCGTCCAACTGGACGGTGGTGTTCTCACTCTCACCATTGAAAAGCTTATCGAAGTACTCTCGCCATCTATGTCTAATCTCATCCTCCTTCACCAAGAGCTGCTCCCTCTCATCCTTAATGCACTTGACTTGGTTGAAGTCTCTTGTCTTCCTATCACGAGCCCTAGCCATCCTATAGATGTCCTTCTCTCCTTCTTTCGTACTCAAACGTTGGTATAGACCCTCGTATGCCTGTCCCTTTGCTTCGCTCACTGCTCGTTTTGCAGCCTTCTTTGCCACCTTGTACTTCTCTATGTTGTCGACACACCTGTCATGGTACAAGCGCTTATAGCATTCCTTCTTTTCTTTAATAGTCTTTTGCACATCTTCATTCCACCACCAAGTGTCTTTTGAATCGCCTCTACCCCCTTTGGTCACTCCAAGCACCTCTGAAGCAACCTTCCTAACGCAAGTTGCCATCTTCTCTCACATGTCGTTTGCATCCCCTTCATCCTGCCAAGGGCCCTCTTCAATAACTCTTTCCTTGAAGACCTTTGCTGTCTCACCTTCTAATTTCCACCACTTTGTTCTTGCAATCTTAGGTTGTTTAACCCTACAGGCTTGCACTAGAAAGCAGAAATCAGCCACCAACAACTTGTGTTGAGATACTACGCACTCTCCAGGTAACACCTTACAATCGAAGCATGCCCGTTTATCCCTCCTCCTTGTAAGGACAAAGTCGATCTGGCTAGAGTGATGGCCACTACTAAAGGTCACTAAATGAGACTGCTTCTTCCTAAAGAAAGTGTTGGCTAACATGAGATCAAAGGCTATATCAAAGTCTAAGACTTTCTCTCCTTCCTGGTTCCTACTGCCAAAACCAAAACCTTCATGAACTGCCTCATAACCTACCGTTGACGTACCTACATGACCATTAAGATCCCCTCCTATAAAGAGCTTCTCGCTATTAGGTACAGCTCTAACCAAGCCATCTAAATCTTCCCAGAAAAGCCTTTTAGCGCTCTCATCCTGGCCTACTTGGGGGGCATACGCACTAATTACGTTTAAGACCATATCGCTAATGATGAGCTTAACTAAGATGATCCTATCCCCTTGTCTTCTCACCTCCACCACACCATCCTTAAGGCTCTTATCAATCAAAACTCCTACTCTATTTCTATTGGAAGATGTCCCTGTGTACCAAAGCTTGAAACCGGTGTTGTCCACCTCCTTCGCCTTCTGCCCCTTCCATTTAGTCTCTTGGACACACAAGATATTTACTCGCCTCCTAACCGCTGTATCAACTAACTCTCTTAACTTACCCGTGAGGGACTCTACGTTCCAGCTACCTATACGAATCCTAGTGGGTTTGACTAGCTTCCTTACCCTTCGCACCCGTCGCTGATGCGAAGACCCTTGCTCATTTTTCACCACACCCAGGCGCCGATGTGGCGCGCCACTAAGGATGCGATGTCCCGATCCTTGCTCTCTTAACACCGTGCCCAGATCACGACACGACGCGTCACGGGGGTGACGACCCAGCCCTTGCTCATTTATCACCATACCCGGGATCCGGCATGGCGCGTCGCTAAGAGGGTTACGCCCCAACGGGAGTCTATTTGGTCTCATCTCCATAAGAAAGGCAGGTTTTGACGTCTGGCTCGCCACACCTAAACACAACCCTCCTCCTTTACCCGGGCTTAGGACCGGCTATGTTAAGACGACTCAAGAAAGTCTTCCAGTCAACATAGGCGAAGTTCTGCTAATGAAAAAAAAAGACAGCCCTTGGGTATAGATGGTCTGAGAAAAGCACCACAAAAATGGAAATCTATCAGGTCAAACAAAAAAAAAAGCCTCTTTCCGGTGGAGAGATAATCAAGTAGTAATACAAATGCAGTGTGGTAACACTGTTCTATTCTCGTAGGATAGATGGAATGGCCAGGAAATCAAACAGGAAATTCCTGAACTCTTTTAATTTGCAAGAAATAAGCTAATCTTGGCCAAAGAAGTTTTATGTCAGGAGGATCAAACCCAGCTATACCTTTTGCCAGTTTCTGAAACTGCCTTCAATCAATTACAACACCTAATGCAGATAATAGCTGGCTTGCCACAAGTAGAGAATCAAGACATATGGAAATACACATGGGGTGACAGATTCAGTTCCTCAAGCGCATACAGAGCGCTGAGGGGTCATCAGAAAATTCATGACATGCATAGGTGGCTATGGAGTTGTTTCTGCCAACCCAAGCATAAGGTCTTTTCCACGTTATTGATAAAGGACATGCTGAGTACTAGAAATATCCTAAATAGGAAAAAACATGCTTCTCCAATCCTATGACTGTGTGCTATGCTCACAAAACACTGAAGAAACAAGCACCCATCTTTTTCTTACAATGTCCCTTTGCAATTCAGTACCTGCAGCTGATCAATGTGGACATCCCTCCCAACTTGAATTTTCCTGAAATTGCAGACCATCTCAGGGAAACAAGTAACTCTCAGTTCTTTATGGTCGCCGTCATCCTGATGTGTTGGTCAAATGGACGTCGAGAGATGACTTCATCTTTAATGGAATCCAGTCGTCCATCAATGGCGCTAAACAATCTTAAGTAAGGAGCTGCTACTGCTAGAACATAGAGTCTTAGCTTCTAGTTTGATCCATGGACCCAACAATTCTTGTAGCGTTTCTCTTTTGCTTGTCCTTGCTTTTCTTCTTTTCTTTTTTTGTTCCCTATTTTTCTTGTCATGTAATCTGTAATCGACTTTTGCTTTATTCAATAGTTTTTTTTTCTGTAGGGGCCTTGGCCCCTCTAATTCCCTCAAAAACCCTTGTTGTAGCGGATGTGATTTTTCTTTCTTTTTTTTTTGCTCCTCCTTATATTATACTAGGTAACAAATCAATTTTATGACTCTTCCTTTCATGCTAGGTAACTAATGTTTTTTTCCACCCGCGCAAAAGCATGAGGTAGCCTGCTAGTTCTTCCATACACGCGAGCTTTCAGACCCTCTCGCTACCCAAGAAACCCGTTGATTGTGTTGTCTGTTGTCACCCTCAAGTGAGCTAAATACATTGTATCCAGGATACTTTATTTTATCGTACCTCATTCTTCTTCATCTTTATCTTAGCGTCTACATGTTTGAATCCAAGTGAGACTGTCAGGCTTTGATCCAACCGCGGACCAATCATGGAAACCAAAAATCGGAGGTTGATTCCTTGCTGAAGCAGATGGAAGACATCAACCGGAGCTTTGAAGCTTTTGATTTATCTTTCACTAATAGAGAGTGTAACAGATTAGCTCATGAATGTGTCAGGTTCATGGCTAATATATGAAGTTGAATTGGAGACTAAGTTTTGAATTCAAAGCCCGCATAATCCAAATCCAACCCGAGACTACTTCAAAAACCAGCATAATCGAGATCGAATAGCGAGTGTATGTCTTATTTCAAGATGTATTAGATCAGATAATGCAACAATCATATAAATTTCTAATCCACAAGTCAATCAGATAATGGCAAAACAAATTACATTCGGTTGCAACGTATTTGTTAGGTTGTCTCAAGATGTGAATCTTTTCCTCAGTTTTTTATTTACGAGAAGAGAAGAAAATCAGAACCCGAAGCAGTGTTGGATTCGTGCTCGTGCACTCCAGTCCCGGCCCAACCCAAACAAACCGGGCAGTGTCCCGGGAGCTCACTAGCGCGTGCCCGCTTCCAACTAGGCCCAAGGCGCACAACGCGGCCCCGCGAGCGGACGGCAGCCACCCAGGCCTCGCCCGTCCGATCTGGCCCTTGACCGCTCAACAAGCTCACCCCAGATACGATTAGTTACGCCTTTTGTTCCTTCCGTAATCGTATCGCCTTCGATTTGTTGCTGCAGCCGCTGCTGGGCATACTACTAGAGAGGGACGCCCTCTCCCTTCCTCTCGCTTCACTTACACTTCTCCCCCTCCTCCCCCCAACCCAAACCCAACACAATTCCCCCGTGTTCGCCTACACGCACTGGCCACGACCAAACCCTAGGCGCCGCCGCCCCCGGGGCCCTCAGGTACGATCTCGCCCGCCCATCCGCCGCCGGGATTCCGCCGCCGCGCCGTGGCGCTGAGCGGCTGGCTGAGAGATTCGCACTAGGGTTCGCTGCGATTCTCAGGGCGATTTATTATGTTTTGATGGTTTTTGTTCCTGTGTGTGATTGGATCAGGGCTGTCGTAGGGAGGACAAGGAGGAGGAGATCGGTGAGGAGAGAAGGGGATTTATGTCCCAGCGAGGGGACAGGGGCGAGGGGCACGCCAGGAGACCCGGCCGGTCCAGCAGCTTCGGCGGCCACCGCGGAGGCGGAGTCGGCGGCGCGGGCAAGGGCGGCGCGGGCTCCTCAGGCCAGCCTCCTCTCTCATCCAACCGCAGGTAAATTGCTTATTCCGATTGCCCTCTGCCTCTGCGCTGCGCGATTGGCTTGATCTCGCCGGGGATGATAGGGTTTTGATGAGAACCTTGGATCTCGATTGCAGCTTCAGAAAGCCCGGCAATGGCCACGGCGGGCATCAGAGGGTGGTGAACCAGCCCGACACCACCGGTTTCCAGCCCGCACCCGCGCCTGGCCCTCACCAGGCTCCTGCGCGCCCGCCACCAGCCCCTCAGAATGCGGCCGTGCATGGTCCCGTCTCTGCACCACGGCCACAGCACCAAGGTGAGTGAGGTGTCCGGTTCTGCTATCTCGTATTGCGTTTGGAATGGATGTGTTCCTTTGCTTGATTGCACGTGTTTTTTTGTCTCACTAGATCCGCAAGTGTCATCTTCATCGTCTGCCAGCGAGAAGCCGGTTAATCCGCCATTGCCAAAAGCTGCTCATGCTGCTCCAAGGGCTCCACCAAAAAGCTCTAACCCACCTCTTCCTCAGGGAGGATCCAAAGGTTTGCCTAGTTTTCTTCAATGTCATTATATACGCTTTTACATGTTTTTGCATGTGCCTAATGACAATCTTTGGTGGCACTGCGCACCTTCTTTGCTCTGGCTATTGAGTCCATATTTTAGGATAGGGTATATACTGCATGGTTAACCACCTTATTATTTTTCTTGTTGTTTATTTTCTTTCAGGAGAACCATCAAAGGGGTTTAACTTTCAGTTTGGCAGTATAAATATGAATGGGATACCGGTATGATTTTGTATCCCTTCTTCATCTCCAGCTTGGGAATATTAGCAATTACCATTTGGTTTCTACTTACGTTACATCTGTTCAATATGAAATTTTGTACAGCAATTTCCTGCCAGGACAAGCTCAGCTCCTCCAAACTTGGATGAACAAAAACGTAATCAGGTATCTTGTCTCCTGCTCTTGTTTATCTTAATTCTTATTTGTTGGTTCAGTGCTTGTTTAACTTACAAAAATATTGACGTCTCATGACTAACTTGCCTTCCGGAGCACACAGCCAGTTCCTTTTGCATTTGTTGTTGGTATTGATTTGATACACGTTCTGAATCTGCCAGTGTTCTAAAAGATACTATTCTATTTGTATCCCTTATTCAGGCACTTGTGGAGGAACTTAAGGTTACACCTGCCCCTGTGCAACCAGCTCCGAAACAGCAGCTGTTGCAGCAGCATCCGCAGCCACAGCCGCAGCAGAAGCAGCAGCAGCAGCCGCAGCAGCTGTTGCATCAATCACAGCAGGTTCCCCAGCAGCCACAGCAGCACTCAACAAGAAAGGAAGCTGTTGGTTCCAGCCAACCTAACTCCATCAATCCCCATATTACATCACAATTGAAAAGAGATGTGCACCCATCTCCGTCTGTCCCTAATGTTGCATCTATTAGACCTACCGTTCAACCAATGCCTGGTGTTCAGATGCCGATCCCGTTTCACCACCAGCCGACACAAGTTCCCCTGCAGTTTGGTGGTCATGGTGCACAACTGCAGCCTCAAGTCGGGCCCAGCTCATTTCAAATGTCAATGGGATTGACAGGCAGTAGTACACCGCAAGTCCCACAGCAGCTGTATGCCCCGAGTCTGCAACATCATCAATTGCAACAGCAGGCAATGATGCATCCTGGCCAGGGTATGGGTTATGTTCCTTCAGTTGCTCACCAATTCCCACAGCTGGGCAACATTCCTATGAGCATGCCATCACAATATCCTCAGCAACAGTCAAACAAGCATGTTGCTACACGCAAGACTACTGTGAAAATTACTCATCCAGACACTCATGAAGAGTTGAAGCTTGATAAGAGGATGGATTCTTCTGGGCAGAGAGCTGCACCGAGTTTGACACAACAATCCCAACCTGTTGGTAGTTATGCTCCTCATATGGGCTTCTTTCATCAGCAACCAAATTCCTACAATCAGTCTGGAATGTATTACCCTACTACAGCTGGCGTGAACCAGGTTGCTACTGGATCCTCGGGTCCTAGATTTAATTATCCCGTCACTCAGTCTGGGCAAGCGATGACATATATCAGTCCATCTGTAGCGCCTCCGGTATCTGGTCAATCCCAGTATACAGTTAAACCGCACCCTATTGGGTCGCTGACTGAAAAATCTGGTACTCATGTCACAATAAGTGCTCCACCAGCTAAATCTGAGCCACCTAAGTTACGTCCTGCTGAGGATGCTGCGTCAAGTCAGCAAAAGGATAATGAAGTTGTTTCTGGGATCACTGTTTCTAGCAAATCAACTGTTGAGAAGGAGGAGAGGAGTGATCCTTTAGTCACAGTGAAGCATTCCACTGTGATAAGCCCGTCCTTGCCAACTCATGGTGCAAAACCACAAACTTCAGTGACAGCATCTCCAGTTGTGAATCCTGTGGCTGGAGCTGATGGGAAAAGCAAAGAATCCATTCAAAGGACTGGATCATTTAAAGATAATAAGAAAATTGTCACTAAAAAGGATATCAGGAATTCATCTGAGCCACAAAATGTACGTTGTTCTTGGCCCCTTTCTGCCATGCTATGTTTGTATTTTTCCTAGTTTAGCAAATGCTTTTGTTCACATGTTACATTTTTTCAGTTGGCTTCATCTGTTGAAGATAAGGTGCAAACGGTTGGAGATGGTGATCACCAGGAAACTAAGAACCTGAACAATGAGTTGAATTTAACCAGCTCATCAGGCTCAACGGTTCCACTGGCAGCAAGGGGGATCATTCCAGGCGCTGGTACAGCGAATGCTGACAGCGCAGCAGTAACTGGTGAGATCTTTAAATCTTTAGAATTGTACAGGGGCGTCTCTTAGTTTTCTCTAACTCAATTTACTTTGGCAGCTGCTGATGTTCCTGGGACAGATAGAAGCTCAAGAAGTCCATCTTCCGAGGGTACTGGTGAGCCTGGAGGACTAGAAAACTCTGCTGTTCCGGCTGTTGAATGTGATGAGAGCAAACAGACTGACAAAATTGCGACAGATCCTAGCGAGGATAATATTTCTTCTGATGGTTCCAAACATGGATTGCCTGAGGCATGTGCAGTGGACCCTACTGAACAGGCATCGGCTACTGAACAGGCATCAGCAGTGACTTCTAATACTGATGATTCTTGTGCAGCACCACTAGTAGCTAATCAGGAGCAGTTGCTGAAAGAGTCAGCTCCATCTGCTCCTGAGGAACAAGCTATGATGGATAACTCATCCAAGACTTCTGAGACCTCAGCACATGGCAATGATGGGGGCGTTTCAACTTCTGGAACTTCAGAGCATACTGTTCAAAGTTCCAATGATGAAGGTGACTCAGATATTAGTCCAGAATCAGACCTAGCTGTTTGTAATGTTCCTGTAGTTTCATCTGAGGGTCAATCAAAATCTGAGAGTAGGGCAGATGATCAACAGGCTGCTGCACCAACAGTTTCAGTTCGACCAGTATCCAGGGAAAAGCCTAGTGATATCACCAGGACAAAGTCCACAGCTGGGAAGAGGAAGAAGAAAAAGGAAATGCTTGCTAAGGCTGATGCTGCTGGGTCTTCAGATCTTTATAATGCATACAAAGGACCAGAAGAGAAGTCTGAAATTGTTGGTAGTGTGGACTGTGCTGATAGTTCTTCAACAGTTGATACAACTCATGCGCTGCCTGATGAACCAGAAAGGGATGTTAGTACAGCTGCAGACGATTGTAAGAAAAAAGTTGAGCCTGATGACTGGGAAGATGCTGCAGACATGTCTACTCCAAAGCTGCCATCAGATTCTGGAAACCAGGCTGGCATGACTCAAGTGTTAGATTCAGATACAACTGAAGTGAACAGCACGAAGAAATACTCACGGGATTTTCTGTTGACTTTGCAACATCACTTTACTGGTCTTCCTGTTGGATTTCAGATGAATGAAGCTGTCAATGCAATAATGAATAATTTGGCAGGAAAGTCTTATGTTGTTGACCGGGAACCTCACCCTAGTCCTGGAAGGGGTTCAGACCGCCCAACTTCTCGTGGTGACCGCCGTGGTGCTGCTATGGTTGACGACAGGTGGACTAAGGCGGGTGTTCCTCTCAGTCCTGGTCGTGATGTTCACATGGACCTTGCAAATGGACCATCAATTATCAACTACCGTGGTGGCTCAGGAGGTAATCATGGTGTTTTAAGAAATCCACGTGGCCAACCTTCAAATCAGTATGGTGGTGGGCTTCTTGCAGGACCCATGCATTCTGTTGGACCTCAAG
The DNA here is from genome assembly GCA_023333625.1 of Bothriochloa decipiens. Classification (NCBI taxonomy): domain Eukaryota; kingdom Viridiplantae; phylum Streptophyta; class Magnoliopsida; order Poales; family Poaceae; genus Bothriochloa; species Bothriochloa decipiens. Next base: position 10,479,504 of record CM041631.1, on the reverse strand, counting down.
TGCCTCGCAGCGGTTCTGATGCTGATAGATGGCAGCAAAAGGGTCTCATACCTTCTCCTGTTACACCCATGCAAGCAATGCACAAAGCAGAGAGAAAGTATGTTGTTGGGAAAGTTTCTGATGAGGAAGAGGCGAAACAGAGGCAGTTGAAAGCTATTCTTAACAAGCTGACTCCGCAAAACTTTGAAAAACTTTTTGAACAAGTTAAGGAAGTCAACATTGACAGTGTAGAAACTCTTACTGGGGTCATTTCACAGATATTTGACAAAGCTTTGATGGAACCAACTTTCTGTGAAATGTATGCTAATTTTTGCTCCCATCTGGCTGGTGCCTTGCCTGACTTCAGTGAAGACAATGAAAAAATCACATTCAAAAGATTACTTTTGAATAAATGCCAAGAGGAGTTTGAGAGGGGTGAAAGAGAAGAAGCTGAAGCTGATAAAACAGAAGAGGAAGGCGAGATTAAACAGACCAAAGAAGAAAGGGAGGAAAAGAGGATCCGTGCTCGAAGGCGCATGCTGGGAAACATTAGGTTAATTGGAGAGTTGTACAAGAAGAAAATGCTGACAGAAAGGATAATGCATGAGTGCATTAAAAAATTGTTTGGAAATTATGACAATCCTGATGAGGAGAACATTGAAGCACTATGCAAATTGATGAGTACAATTGGTGAGATGATTGATCATGCAAAGGCAAAGGAGCACATGGATGCTTATTTTGGTATGATGCAGAAGATGTCAACAAGTCAGAAGTTGTCTTCTCGTGTAAGGTTTATGCTGAGAGATTCAATTGACCTCAGGAGAAATAAATGGCAGCAGAGGCGTAAAGTTGAAGGTCCCAAGAAGATTGAGGAGGTTCACAGAGATGCAGCTCAAGAAAGACATGCTCAGTCGAGTAGGTTAGGACGTGGTCCAGCTGTTAGTTCTGGTTCAAGAAGAGGAGCACCTCCTATGGATTATGGCCCCCGTGGATCATCTGCATTAGCATCCCCAAGTTCCCAACAAGGGAGCATTCGAGGAATGCCTCCACATTCACGTGGTTCACAAGACATCCGATATGAGGAAAGGCACCAGTTTGACAATAGAACTGTTCTTCCCCAGCGGGCAGTCAAGGATGAAGCTATTACTCTTGGGCCGCAAGGTGGCCTTGCTAGGGGTATGTCTATAAGAGGGCAACCACCAGTATCAAATACTGAACTTCCTTCTGTTATTGACCACCGGAGGGTAGTATCTGGTTCTAATGGTTATAACTCTGTGGCTGATTGGACATCATCATCTGGAAGAGAAGATTCTAGCTCAAGAATTCCAGATCGAACCTCTGGCCGAACTCCTGCTTCTAGTCAATCTGCTGGACCTTCACAGAGGCCTGTCAGCCAGGAAGGCCGTTCAGGAAGTAAATCATATTCTGAGGATGAATTGAGAGAAAAATCTGTTTCGGCCATTCGAGAATATTACAGGTAATACTTCAAAATTTTTTACCGTTCATAAGCATTTCACCGTTGATCGGTAGGCCCATGTTTTACTATGCTAGATTAAAATGTCTTTATATTACTGCATTTCTTTTTCTTATTCACAAATTCCAGACTTAATTTACTCATGTTCCTGAGATTAGCTGGAACATTTATGTTTTTTGAGGCGTCACAGTGTCCTGTGGCTCTGGGGGTATGCCTGGATGCCTAGGTGATATGGTGTAACTAAAACCCTGTGGTGTCCTGCGGCGTACACCTCAACGCCTTGGCGACGACTCAAAAATCATGGGCATATTGTTCTTATGTATTGGAGTGTACACCTTTAGAAACAGATGAGGGAACTTGTTTTACTCCAGAGATATCTGCAAACGTGTACTATGTTTATGAAACTAATATTATGGATTGAGGCTTTCCTTGTAATGTTTCTTTTATCATTATAATTATAATTCTCCTATGTTGAGGTAGTTCTAGCACCCCACACTGTCCAATTTTGTTTCTAACATTATATGTTTCTGTTTGGGCAGCGCAAAAGATGAAAAGGAGGTTGCTTTGTGTATTGAGGAGTTGAATGCTCCAAATTTCTATCCTTCTGTTGTATCAGTTTGGGTAAATGATTCCTTTGAGAAAAAAGACGTGGAAAGAGAGTTGTTGGCTAAACTTCTCGTCAGCCTTTGCAGTGGTCAACATAATTTGTTGAGCAAGCAACAACTCTGTGATGGGTAGGTGTTTTCTCATACTTTCTAGTATATTGTCATTCTGTCCGCCTCGTATTATTACTGACTAAATGATTATTATTTTAGCCTTTCATTGGTTCTTGCCTCGTTGGAAGATACTCTAAGTGATGCTCCAAGGGCCACCGAATACCTTGGACGACTTCTTGCAAGGTTTGTGGAAGAAAGCATATTGCTCTTGCAAGAGGTAGGTAAATTGATTCAAGAAGGTGGAGAAGAACCTGGGTACCTAATACAAGGTGGTATCGCGGCCGACGTCCTTGGTGCAGTTCTGGATACCATAAAGTCAGACAAAGGGGATTCATTCTTGAATGAGGTTAAGTCAACTTCAAGTTTAAAGTTGGTTGATTTCAGACCACAGCATCTTAAGCGATCAAAGTTGGATGCATTCATGTAGGCACATAAGTTATTGTTACCTGGTAAGTCTGTTCTAGTCCAGGTATAAATACTGTTATTGGCTAGTTCTTTGGTCTGAAGACATAACCTTGAACTAAATATTCTGAACTACTCCTGATGACAGATTACCAATGGGTGCGGTCACCGAGCAGATTACTTTCTTCGCACCCAAATACCCATCGGCCTTTTCGATGTACTGCAAAAACATCCCTCTGATGCTGCTCCTACTTGCTGTATCTGACCCTGCACTATTTATAAGATGGAATGCGAATGGGTCACCCATTTTTTCAGAGTTGATGCTGGTTGTAAGCTACTATCAAACAAGGGTCGTGGATGGCTGAAGCAGTTAGCTAGGCCCCCATAAGTATCAGGGAATATTTTTGTGATCACAGGGAGAAGTCTGCTAACCAATATTAGTTGGTAGTCGGGGGAACTCTAGGTTGAACTTAATGCCTCCTGCGGGCTTCTGACCAAATATTCCTTTGTGATCAGAATTGATAGTCGGTTAACTTAGCGGCATTTTCCTGATAGCCAATGTTTGCTGTGACGGTCTGATTATGTTAATCTTGCTTAAATTTTGCTGTAATTTGCTATTTTTCCTTTTTCTTTGTTTTTGTATTTATTGGGAACAGCCTCGGATTCTCTAATGTATGTATGGGCGGGGTTCAGGCTGTCAGGTCACTTCAGTATTATCCCTGTTTCTCATTTCGGTTCTGCTGTAGGGTGTTTCTCATCTCGGTTCCTCTTTGGGGTGGAACGTCATGGAGATTACGTCATTTTGGTTATGTTGTTGATTGGGTTCACTTTGTCCCTTCTCTCCTCCTGTTTACTTCATACATCTTCATGTAATATGTTCCTCTACTGTTTCCTAATCAACGGGTCAGAACTAATTTCCTCAATATACACGTTTGTATTAATCCGAGTCGTTAGCCATCTGGACTTCACCTAGGCTCAGTATTCTATTGTTGGGTAGACTAATACACAAACATCGTATGACGACGATACATGAATGTAGTTAACTCTAAATTTCATGTCTGGTATTTTGGTCATTTCATGCCCCTCCCTTCTCTCCCCGGGCTCGGCTCCTCATCCGCCGCTCCTCCCTCCTCCCCCTACGGCGGCACGGCACTCGCCTCTCGTTCGCAGCGCGTGTGGCAGGGGGCTGCGCCCGGCTCTTCCCCGGCTGGCGCCATCAGGAGGGCTGAAGGGGGCTCGCGACCCGCCCCGACCCACGCCGTCGGGACTGCTGCCCCTGCCGCGGCCGCAGGTCCTTGCCGGCCGTCTTCACGACTCCACGCGCGGGCTAGCAGCGGAAGAGTGCCAGGCATGCTCGCGCCCCTCCCCGTGCACGTGCGTATACCCCAAGTTCGATGCCCGTAGCTTGCTGCGTGCCCGTAGTCTTCATGGAAACTGGAAAGGCTTCGGAGAAGAAGAGAACGGAGATACAACTGGACGTTACTTCCTAACCTTTCAATGCTATACAGCAAAGAAGCCAATTTTCAATCCTACAGAGTTAAACTTTACAGCTTTTGATGCTACTCAGCCAATTTTCCCTATATTATTTGTGTGATATCAAATTATATTAATGTGGATTGTCGGTCCAAATTCTATTGATTTTTTTAAAAAAATCTATGCAAAAGATAGCAACTTGTTGTCTTAAAATAGGGGTAAAAACATAATGAAAAAATAAAACAGAGGCAAAAACGTATGGATAGAGTTGTCTAATTATCCGAAAGTTAACACCGTTAGAGGATGTTAAGTGACCAGAGGTAAAGTCTTCTTTCATTTCAAAATTACAGCAGTAAAATCATAAAATTAAAAAAATAAGGACAAAATCACAAACGAGCATAAAAAGCAGGGGTAGAAATGTTCAGGCCATATAAACGGCCCTAATTGCTACGGCGGCGTCAGGCGCGGCCTTGGCGTAGCAATCTCTTCAGAGCAGGCTGACTATGTAATAAATGTGGTGCACATTTCCTATATTTGGGTTAATTAGTTTGGTCGCTCGAGTTTGCCCTAGCTAAGTTTTATGCCGATCAAAATCTCATAATGCAAAAACAGGTTTACTGGGAGACCATGTTACCTATAAACTGCCGTCCGTGGTGTTCACCATCTAGTAAGGTGGCTGAACTGGTTGGTCACTGGAACTACTTTTGAAGAACATACCGGTCAAGTAACGGGATGTGCTTCGACTCAACCATCATGCCAGTCACCTGGCATATTTGGAAAGGACACAACATAGGATTATTTCATAGTGAGGCATCGTAAGTCCCTTGATTACAAAAGATCTGGAGGACTCCAAACTTGGTTTTCTAGTTATCAGGGCGTCCTCAACAATTGTTGACTTCGCTAGCTGATTCGGATTCCCATCCGCCGTGTAGGTGAGAGAAAGCCCAAAACCATCCTTGCCAGCGACATGCTGGTCGCTCAGCTCGCTCAAAAAGGTGAAGCTGGGCATGCAGTGGTGGCAGAGGGGAATCTTGCCTGTGAGAAGGAATGAGTTGAGGAGAGAAATATGCCTCCGTCCTGAGAAGAATACAACTACCTGCGTGCCGGTAGTATTTTTTTTAGGACGGAGGCAGTGGACGCGTGGCTCTTCAAATCGCTGGCTGCTAGCAATTATTGTTGTAAACGCCCTTAGTATAATAAATAGATTTGTAGAGTTATTTTAAGTCAAATTTTTTAAACTTTGATCGAATTTCTAGAAAAAATACGTTAAGCTTTATGGTATCAAATTAGTTTGTCATGTAATATATTTTCATATGGTGCTAATTTTATATTATACATATTGTTATTTTTTTTCTATGAAGTTAGTCAAACTCTAAAAATTTCGACTGGCATGGATTCTAGAACTTCATTTATTCGGAGACAGAGGAAGTATATAACTAGATAGCATAGCTTGGATCTTTTGTGGCTATTTTGTTTCTTGTAAATCACTATCATATTAGGCACATGCTACAACATGACGTGTCAAGCAATCAAATATTTCTCCTAATGCAAAGTTGTGCAATTCTTTTTTATTAAAGAAATAAAAGGGGCGTGTTGGTGAGTGCAAGTGGGACTAGAGATGGAGAGTAATGAGGATGACGAAATAAGAAGAGGTCTTAGATAGGAACATGACAACGATATAGTAATGAAAATTTTGCTTTTGATAGTGGTCATCATCTCCATGTTATTGTGTGTTGAAGCACTTCTAGATGGTCACCACAGGAATTCTGAAATTTGTAGCCCTTCTAATTATGCCCAGGCCCACCAAGTCAATATTGTGGCCCAAATCTTAGTGTTGGCCCATTTCGCCTAGCATGGTATAAATCTGAAGCTTGGTGGGTGGTAGCGAGCCCTAAACCCTACCTTCCCACTACCGCCGCCATGTCGACTCCGGAGGACGAGACGGATGCGAAGCGCATGGTCGTCTCCTCACCGCTACTGAGGCTAACAGACGACCACATCGCAGACATTCTCCATCGCCTACCAACCCTTGCCGACATCGGGCGCGCTACCACCATTTGCTCCACTTTCCGTCGTGTCATCGCCGACCATTCCTTTCGCCGCCGCCTCCGCTCAACCCACCTGGCGCCCTACGGCACCCTATGCCCGTGCCCTCATGCGCATTGTCGATTTCTCATTCTCATTCATCCCATCTGTGGGCTCTTGGTTGCTCCGTGACATCTGCGATGGACGGGTCCTCCTCGAGAATTCCATTATAGTAAGAGAGTTTGCGGTTGCAGACCCCATGTATCGACGATATGCGCTGCTTCCCCTGATCCCCAATGATCTAGTTGCGCCCATCCTGCGACAACATCACTGGCATCTAGAGACATTCCTCATGCCTGTGAGCCAAGGGGAGGGGTCCTTCAGGGTTATCTACATGGCCGCGCACAAATCTCAGTTGGTGTCCTTCGAATTCTCTTCATCCAAGGGCCGATGGTCTTCCTTCCCTTTTCAAAACTGGAGCAATTTCACCAAGGATACCAACATCTACAAATCTTAGTTTAGGCTTCAGATGCGCTGCTGCACCGGTGACTCCTTGTATTGGAGGATGGACTGGAAAGTTCAGGTGGATGGATTGCTAGTGCTTGACACAAGCACCATGGGGTTCTCTATTGACAAGGTCACTCCTATAAGCAACCATGACAAGTGTTTTGTCATTGTTAAGGCTAGGGATGGCAATCCTGAGATGTTTACAATACAAAACGATGGTTACATGCCTGAGATATTTTGCTCTATTAGGCATTGTGAAACTGGAAGTGCCAATATGTGGAAGGTTATGAAGAAACTCCCAGTCCAATTCCCCAATTACTCTAACTTCATCATTGTAGATGCAACCGAGCGATACTTGCTCTTTCATGGGACGCATATTCGGCATATGCGTAATATGCAAGGGGCGACCATACATTCAGACTATTTTTTGCTTGAATTGGACACTATGCGTCTTGAGATGGTGTGTCTATTGGCCAACACCTATCTACATGTCCACCTATATACTGGTTTTCCACCTTCGTTGTCATTTCCAAGTCTATGACGTGGTAAGCCCACTACCAACATTGTCAATATTTATAATATTTCATAGCTTAGGATTTGATTGGTCATTAGTCAAGGTTTTATGGTATCATAATACTTTCTTTCTCTTCAAAAATATGTGATGCTTGTAGTTTCAGTGGTCAAAATTTCCTAACATGGTTGGTACTCCATATAAAACTATTTGTATTACCTAGCTAAATGAAAAATTGCCCCATTATATTTATTATGTGGAGTGTTTTGGTACTCTTTTTTACCACTACTAGTATTTTAGTATTGGAATAAATGGCAATTTATCTAATACTTCTATTTTAGTATAGTAACACATGCAAGTAATTTTGTAGAGGCTATATATGTTTTCTCTAGAGTTTCACATACATGGTAGCAAAAGGGATATTTTTTATTTTTAAAGAAATTAGGATTAACATATGTGATATGTGATACAAGAATTGTGTTGTTCAGTCTTTCCCCCACTAGTTGTTTTTTCTTTTGGAATTATACTTGGCTAGGAATAAAACAAAATGTCAAAAAATTAATTATATAATTGGGCTACGTTATATTATTGAGAAAACTACACTTGTCCACAAATTGTAAATTCTTGTTTTGTTTATTTTGCATGAAAATCTATGGTATTAAATTATTCTCTGAATGATATGTTTAGTAAGTAACTTTTATTGCTGCAGCCAATATTCTCAAGCGAAGCAGACTTGAGGCATGTGTACCTATTGGGGAATCGTTTGATGTATGTTTGGTTGATTTGTGATGGACGACAAAGTGTCACACTTTTTCTTGGCATGGCTTGGTGTGTTATCTTCTATGCTAGCTACCGGACTCAAGTTTTCTTTTGATTGTTGGAATTACTTAACTTTAATTACTTGGTCCTAGGCTTGGTTTTGATCATCACGCTCCTATTTGTGATGCTATGTATGATTTTTTATTGTGTGTTTCTGCTATTGAACATTGGTTGATATAGACGTGCGTTTGATGCAATTGATATCGACGTGTGTTATAGTTGGTTCTTATTATATGGATTAATGTGATGTCTTGGATGCTTCTCTGCATGCCGAAGTAGCAACCTTCCATAGGTGTACCATTGTTAGTTTGTTAAACTATGCTAGCCTACTATGGGATATGACTTATAATGAAATACCTAACTTGGCATTCATGTTGCGTGGAGAAAGAAGATATCAAGATAAACAGAGAGGTTACTTTAGTAGCGCTATGATGAATATGGGCACATTGCCACATGGCAACGAGGGATCTACTTTGCAAACTAGCCTCCACAGACCTTTGCCCCACTTATCCTCCCTCCTCATATTGCTAAGCTTATTCATCTTTCCCTTCTCGCTCTACACCACCATCTCCTTGTCCAATTCCATGCTTAGAGGTCATTTTTTTTCCATGGCGAGAAACACGATTCTCATTACTTAATCTCTCCCTAACAATAAATCAGGGAAATTTCCGTCCGCCTATTCTGTCCGCCCCTTTTCTGTCCGCCCGCATACTTTTCATCCGGCTTCCTTTTCAACGGCAAGCGAGGTCAAAAGACCAACCGGGAAAGAATCGTCTGCCATCCCAAAATAGAATAGTAATCCAAATACGGTGCCTCAAGTACAATAGGAATCCAAATCAAACAATCTTAATAAAGCAACTATGAAGACAAATCAGACTACCTCAATAAGGCAACTACAACTCCTCAAATCAAATGGTTAAATCCATCCTCTATTTAGAAAAAAAATATGTTCCTCTATTCTGAAACAAGATCGATACAAATTATAGAGCTCGTCGGTTGATGTACGCTAGCGGTGCGGAGTGCCTTGGCAGACATGGGCGACCCTAGCCCCAATTCGCCGAATCTGAGGAAGAAATCAAGCAGCAACTTCACTGAATCTGTGGAAGAAACCAAGAAGCCTGCATCAAAATCAAGAGGAAAGAGTGGCAGGGGGAGAAGAGCGGCAAAAGAAAAATAGGTAGGCCGTCCCATGCCGGACCACGACCCTCAGCCCTAGCGCCTTGCGTTGCCCACTCGAGAGATTTTCGTAGGAAGACAGGAAGCAAGAACTCATCCGGAGTACCTTGTTGTTGAGCAGGAAGGGCGGCGGACCAAGCATGAGACCGGCACTGCAGGGGTAGACCTGCAATTGCACATGCATGCAGAGAAACCGTGCCGTGGCCGCCGGCTGGGCGTCCCAGCAGCCGCTGTTGCCGGATGCGGACTCGGGCGAGGTTTTCAATCTCGTTCTTTTGGGGAGAAAAGGAGAGGCAGGCTCCGACTGAATGAAAGGATAAGCCAACAAAGACTATGGAGGCCTCATCGGCTCAACCTTTGAACGCCTGTTTCAGGAGCTCGCCCCTGAATACATTTTTCTTTAATAATCATGCGGGCGGACTCCACGAGGAAAGGCTGTAAGCCTGTAACAGCTGTATAGGATACGTGTGTTTTGCGCAGCATGCGCATGCTGCAGAGTGCTGTTTTTTTCAAAAGAAATGTTCATTACAGAGTATATTCATTAAAATCAGATTGTAGTATTATCTGCGGAGTATAAAAGAAGCTAGGGAAAATAGGCTGCTAAGCACAAAGATGACGACATATCGTTAGGCGTGATCCTTCAGTGCACAGGAAAAAACTTTGAGTTATGGCCAAATTTTATATAAAGCAAAAAAAAACTTTTTTCAATTTATTCCACAACATTTATTTGAGGGGGCAAAACTTTTAATTTGGGGGAAAGGACAATCAATGTGTATTTGAAAACTCCAGATTAATCTAGGCGTGATTCTTTAGTGCACAAGAAAAAACTTTGAGTTATGGCCAAATTTTATATAAAGCAAAAAAAATACTTTTTTCAATTTATTCCACAACATTTATTTGAGGGGGCAAAACTT
>CM041631.1:10451736-10469498 GCA_023333625.1 Bothriochloa decipiens | reverse complement strand
TTTTTTCAATTTATTCCACAACATTTATTTGAGGGGGCAAAACTTTTGATTTGGGGGAAAGGACAATCAATGTGTATTTGAAAACTCCAGATTATTCTAGGAAAATCTTTTCTAGTTTTATTGGTATCGAAAATCATGCTATGGGTTGCAATTTATAGAGAGCCGTCACCTCCATCTATATCTATATGTGAGAAGAGGATCATATACTTTCCTATCAAGTGAACAAGCATGTAGGGGCATATGGTTTGGAAGGGACGAAGAGATAGGGGAGAAAATCGTCAAGCTAAGTTTTCCATATGACGTAAGAAGGTTAACACCAATTAAGGTTACCCCAACCGTTAGCCAGCAAGTGTGTTAGCTTGAACAAAAAACAGGAATACATGTAGGTATGGAAGTTCCTGGACTTCCAAACCCTAAATGCAAACTACTTCATATGCTGCAATACTAGTGACCAGTATACCAGCGCCTCCTACTTTTCTTCAGCGTTTTCTTATGCTTTAAGAAGCAAAGCCACCATCCGCAGCGTCACAACACGCTCTTGCATGCTGCCTCTGCGCTCCTACCCCGTCTCTTGCTTTTATCAGATGGAGCTGCTATCTCTTGCAAGAGACTCTTACGCGTTGCAGAACTACCATTCACGGTGACATGGACAACCAAAGCGGACGTGGCCTTTGGTCGGCCTAGGCATAAATAACCGATAACCGAACCGAAATAACCCCAACCAAAACCGAATATTTCGTTCCCAGCTCAGTTCAAGGTTTCAACTAACCAAAATAAGTCTGGTTAATTTGGTTCTGGAGATTGGTTAACCAAAAGAACCGTAGTAACCGAATAGGCAGTAACAAGAAACAAGCCTGGTATATATACGATCTCTCCAAAGTCTAAACCCTACTCCACTCCTTCCTCCCAGCCGCCGCTAGGGACTCCTAGCGCCACCCTCTCTCGCGAGCGAAGAGCTCGTGAAGTCGCGACTTCCCTGCACGATCGCGCTCCCCCCGCTCCCCCGTGATGAGTGAAACGACCTCGATTTTCGCGAAGAGAAATCCACAGTGTCGGAGTGTAATATGACCATTTAAATCACATTACCCGATAACAGTTGAATCTATAATCCATACATCGAACAAAAGAGAGCAAATAGGGGGAGTTACAATAACTTATTACATCGCCACAGGGCGGAATCAGAGTTCATGCAGCATAACAGTAAAAGCTTGAGGTGCGGAAGCTATCTTCTTCTCTCCAACTTGAGCGTAGACACGAAACCCTCAATCACTGTACTCCCCAGATGAGTACTCACTCCTTGAACCTGAAACCAAATTTTCAGTACGATTTGTACTGGCCACACTCCCACCCTATGCATTGCTCTGTGGAAGTGGATGCAAAAAATAAGGGTATCTCAAAAGGAACCTATAAGGCTGGGGTTTTCCTATGCAATGTTCAAGTATATAACACAACAGTATAATAAACAAGTTTTAAACACAAACCCATTCCCATCATCTATCTCCATCCATATCTGTAGCATCATCTCATCTCCATCCATATCTGTAACATCATCTCATCTTCCTCCAACACCCTCTCAGACTCTGGTCGACAAGCCAACTCCCTCTTGGCTTGCCTCAGCGGCCCGCAGCCCTCAAATTGGCTCACGGCCGGAAAACACACTCAGAGGAAGGTAGAACACTCCACTCACTAGTCCGGTGCATGCGAAACATAGGAAAGGTCCATAGCCGAAGATTCGGCATATGTATCGATCGATCAACCATACACTCTGCAGAGGTTTCACTAATCCACCAGATAACCATCATCGATGCACACGCGCACCTAGGCAGATTCCGGGCGCCTACTGCCATAGGCGATGCCACTCTACCATCCAGCACTGGATCACTGGAACTGTGAAGAGAGCATGTATCCGCTCCCGTAGAGGATGCCATGCCATGTACCCACTCCCGAAGGGGGTGCCATGATCGTCCCGGTAGGGTGTTAGCTCCATCCCATGCATATACCTTCCTATCACTTTTCGCCTAGCAGTAGTGGCATCGACCTATCCAGCGGTTCGACCGTCTCCCCCCATGGAGAGCGAGTGGAAAGCAAGAGATTCCTAGGTCCGAATACCAGCGCAACAGTTCCTAGATTTGACCAAACCGGGATATCTTCATCAGGGTTTATCTTTAACGTGCTACCACGGCACCTTCATCTCGGGCTCCACCTCTCAGAGGATCACACCCAAGGACCACCATCACATCTCAGTTAGCCCGCCACAGGCTCCTCTCATGGGAATGTCTAGAACCATTCCCTGGCAAGACTTGCTCCAAAAGCTCGTCGTAGATCCCGGCTCGATCGACTCAACCCTCACCCTACTCCCTGCCGTAAGCCCCACCCCAAACCCGGATACAACATCATCAGCTCACATGCCCATCTGAAACATCAACTCACACATCCAGCCTGGTACCCTCCAGGCCTTCCCCGGGTTCATCACGTCGCATCAAAATGTAAGCAAGTGAAGTATAGAAATATAAGTATAGCAGATAAGCAGGTGGCTATCATAACAGCGGGTAAGCAGGTGATAGTTTACAACAAGGTAGGGCTCATCAAATAAATACTCTATCATGCAGTCCTAGCACAGGCATAGCATTATAGCAACATGAATTTAAAGCACTAGCCATACTATAATTGACATGTGTAATGGGATCTATGAGGTTGGATGGTGTGTGGCACCTTCACTGACATAGCTGTCGGACTTCTCCTGGTAGTCACTGTCGTCAGACTTGTCCTCGCTCAAGCCTGTAACGAGATTTAACGGTCGCGGAAGCGACCCTTATAGATTAGCACAAAGAACGAATGCAAAATAGAAGATCCAAATACACTCAAACATAGCCTAGATAGATAGGGCTCGATTTATAGAAAATTTGGATATGTGGATCATAATTTTCTGAGCTCGTATGAATTAGTTATGAATTTTCAAAGATTTAACCATTTTCTGAAAAGAAAAAGGGCTCGAGGGTTAGGGTCTCGAGGGGTATGGTCTCAGGGGTTACGGTCTCGAGGGGTAGGTCTCGAGGGGGTACGGTCTCGAGGGTATGCTCTCGAGGGGTATGGTCTCGAGGGGTAAGCTCTCGAGGGGTACGGTATCGAGGGGTATGGTCGCGAGGGGTAAGGTCGTGAGGGTAAGGTCTTGAGGTTACGGTCTCGAGGGGTATGGTCTCGAGGGGTATGCTCTCGAGGGGTACGGTCTCGAGGGGTACGGTCTCGAGGATACTGTCTCGAGGGGTGTGCTCGAAGATGAAAAACTGCTCTGCTTCCACAGCGGTGCTCGGCCGGTGATGGCGAGGTTAAACATCCGGCGAGGGGCTGCTCCAGGACTTAACTAACCCGTGCATCATCCTCGGGTCGTCAAGGCGGACACGTAGGTGGTCGTCAAGTCAGGAGCTTGGTTCCGGTGACGTGCTTTACGACGGACAACGCTCGAGGGTGACGGTGCTCGAGGTGTTGAACTCGAGGGTCGGCGCATCGAGGTGTCAAACTCGAGGGTCAATTTGTCAAAGGGTCAAGCTCGAGAGTCGGTTTGTCGAAGGGTCAAACTCGAGGGTACGGTTCGAGCGCGTGATCTGTCTCGGACGAGATCGGCTCAAACGCGGAGTTCCTCCTCGACGATCGGCGGCGGGGAAACCCTCGATTCCTGGTGCCACAAAGGATCTCTGGCGCCATTAACCCGCTCGTCGGTTTCGGGACTTCTCGACGGACACGTTGATGGGCTTCAGGGCGACAGCTTTACTTCCGGTGACGAGCTCTACGGCAGACGGCGCTCGATGTACACTTCACACCGAGTCACTCCAGCTCCAATTGGTGGCGTAGATAGATGGTTGGAGCCACGCAACACCTGCTCGAGGTGCCGGCAGTGACCAAAACACATGGCGGAGTCCGCGCGGGCAGCAACTCCCACGGCGGAGCTTCGGCAGGTCCTCGGTGCACGGCAACGGCACTCCGAGAGGGTCCACGGTCTCCATCCCCTTGCCCCAATCGATGCAGCTCGTCACGGCGGAGCTTCCCGGCTTCTTCTTGCTCCTCGAGGGTGGTCGATGGTGGCAGGAAACGACGGTGAACGGCGGCGTTCTAGAGCGGCAACGTACTAACACGTCGACGACAAGGTGGTTCGGGTCGGTGCTCTGGCGAGGCAAACGCGGAGCTAGGGTGCGCACGGGGTCCGTCTCATCAAGGCGAGCGCGGATCCGGAAACAATGGAGGTCGAGGCTCAACGGAAAGGCGGCTGGGTGATCTCGCCACGGCGGGGGCGTGCGGCGATGAACTGGGTGGCTTCCGTTCCGGCATCCTCCCGATGCCGTGGTCCAAGAGGCTCGGCTATTCTCGTATGTGTGTGTGGGTGTGTCCAGTGAGGTCGGTAGTGACCTGGGCCTACGCCCTCACGGCGGAGCGCCATGGCCAACAGCACGGCGGAGGGTTCGAGAGAGCGGCGATGGCGGTGCTCACCGATGGGTCGATGAGGATGGAGGTGCGGTACAAGTCCAAGCGGCTTCGGCTCGCGGTACTGCTCCTCCTTCCTGCTCTCGACGCAGCAGCGGCGGCTCCGAGTCGACGGTCTTCCTCCCCAACTCCGGCGGCGGCTTCTTCTTCTTCCCCGACTCCTTTCTTCCCCCTTCCCTCAGCTTTTCTCCAATCGAGGCTGGCAAGGAGGAATTGAGCTCCACCAGAGCGGTGGCGGCGATCTGGGAACCCTAGGGTGCCGGGGTGCTTGCTTTATAGGGCGGACGCGGTGGTAGGTAGCCGACGGACGGTCGATCACGGCTCTGCTTGATCGAGCGGCCAAGGGATGTCCAGGTCAGCAGCTGAGGCTCGATCTGGGTCCAGAGAACAGCGAGAGGGGGCTAGGTAGCACTGGGTGTCGAAGTTCTTTACGGCGGCAGCGTTCCACTGCGGCGACAGCAAAGGTGCGCGCACGCGCGGAGAATCTTGCCTGCGGCCGTGGGAACTTTACGCGGGCTGGTCGGTCCAGGTGGCTTGCGGGCGCGCGTCGATGCGGGGCGACACGGGATCGAGCGGTCGTTGCAGGTTGCTTAGGAGCGACGCCGGGGAACAGTGCTGACGCGAGCACGCGCGGCCGGTCAGGTGACCTCAGCGGGCGCGATGACATGTGGGTCCCACTTCGGGGCCCCATCGTCAGCGACTCATCGGCAACGGAGGCTCGGTGCGGCGCGCGGACGCGCGCGGCTCTTGCTGGGCCGTCGGCCTGGTTGGGCCGCGCAGCGCGGGGTCGAGCGTCGAGCGCAGGCGCGCGCGCGTGCAGGCCGGCTAGCTGCTCGGGCCGATCTCCTCCTTTTCTTTTCCTTTTCTTTTTCTTTTTCATTTTTAAATATATTTTTATATATACTTATATATATATATGGTGTGCTAAATTGTGCAACAAAATAGTGAGCATACATGGCCCAAATAAGGCTAGGGTATTATTCCCTTAATATTTATTTGTCAAAATAAATATTATGTTGCCATTTTTAATAACCAACATATAAACCAAATAAAAATCCAAATCACTCTTTTTAATGCAACATGATGATTGAACAATTGAAACATTAAAATGTAACATGTGAACATAGAGCATGGTTATGAGATGTTAAATAATTTGTAACATATGAATGCCATGCATGACATGCTAGGGTTGATGCATATGTAAGGGGTAGATGATGACATGTCGCACCACATCACTCAGGGTTTTGTCAAAAAAAATTTGTAGTTCGAATTTTCGGGTTGTTACAATGAGTGACGCTCTTCTTCTTCCTTCCTCCTGGTCCCGTCGCTGCTCCACCCGTGACGGGAAGCCCCTGCTCGACTGCTCCTTCCTGCTCTGGAGCGGCGACGCCCCTCTCCATCTCGTGCTGAGCGCGTCTGCTCTTTATCAAACCTCATCTAGGGGTGATAGCTTCCTAGATCCAGCCGCCGGCGTGTACTTCTAAGGTCCGGCGTGATGGCCAAGCCCTTCGAAGGCTCAGCGGCGTTGGCTGACCTTCCAGTGATGGGTTCATGGCGGTGAGAGTGACAACCCCCAGACTTGCAACCATATTTTCTCTTTTTACTTTTCCTTTCTCACTGTGGTGATATGAATTCAGTTTTTTCGTTATAATCAGAATCGAACCGAAAGAACCAAAACCGAATTTGCTCGATTCCATGTTTTTAGAAGAACCGATCAGTCCCCATTTTTTATTAACTAAATTTCAGTAAAAACCGAGTAACCATACCGATCGGTTTCACCACGTTGTTGTGTTAGGGAAGCCCTAAACAATCAAGCGGAAAAATTATATTGTTATGTCATAGCATCGGTCCAAAATGTTGGGTCTGTTTAGATTCCATGACAAAACTTAGCTCTATACTTTTAGGCTTTGTTTTGTTTCAAAAAATACTTTTAGGCTTTGTTGTTGCCATGGGGATTGTAACACCTCTGGTGTTATATTAACTAAAACCTGCCATGTCATCATATGCACTGCAAAGCACTCATGATTAGGTCAACCTTGATGTGCATTAACTAAAATAAGTTTACATTTCATAGGTTGATTGTGTTTCTGGAATGTGTTGTCACATGAAATAATAAAACCCTACTTTCGAATGTCATCTCAAATACTTAGTTTATATGCTATGTACTTGAGGTGTAAACCGTGTTTACACTAGTGTCAAGCATAGTGTATAAATCTAAGTCCAACCCTAAAAATGATTTCCATATTTGAAGTTGAATTTGGATTTCAAAGCTTATTCCCAAGTCTTGTAATTCAAATTTAAATTCAAATTGGAAAGCTATAAAATATTTTTCGAAAGTCAACTTGGTCAACCAAGGGTGTCATTGGGTCCTTGACCTAAAAATGTCCTTGGATGATGTATGTGATCACTAATAACCAACCAATTAAATTAGAAACTAAATCGAGTTTGAATTCGGTTTCAAAAACCCTTTATTTCAAAACCTAGTTTTATCTCCTTTTCTGTAATTCAAAATCTATAAGGAATTTGGGGATACTTAAAAAAATAGTTTGTAGATCTTGATAAGAGATACAAAGTTGGTATATAAAGTTTTTAAAGTTTCCACAAAGAATTTCAAATAAATTTAAAAATACAGTTTTCCCACATTTGTCCCCTTTTGATTTTAAAACCATAATTCAAAAATTATGCCTAATTTGGGAAAACTTTGTATATAAAAAAGGTTTGGTTTGGAAAGTTAAACATTTCATAGTTTTGAAGATTTTCAAGTTTTATTGAAAAATCAAAAGTAATTTTAAATGTTTATTTCTAGGGTTTTATTCCCTTTTTGAATTTGAATTCATATTTCAAAATCCTGACAGAATTTGGGGATGCCAGTTAAATAAAAAGTGTAGCTCTTGAAAAGTGCTCATGTGTATCATGTGGTGATATATGGCTGCGGTTGTTATCCCGGTATATCGGTTCACCTGCTATGCTTAGGAGTTAGAGTCTCCTGCATATCAGTACCCTAGGTCCCAGCTGGGTATGAAAATGGATTCGAATCGTCGTGCTTCTCGGAGAAGAAGACTCGATCGATGTTCATCGTCGTAGTAACAACTTGAACAATGAGTAAGGTTTAAGAAGAAAGTTGGTTGGTAATTTCGATTTTAAGCAAGACAACTCTTCTTTCTTTCAAGCTTTTCTGCAAAAATTTCTTATCTCCTGCAAGCCTTACCTTGTCCCTCTAGCCTGTATTTCCTGAGTCTTCACCCCTCTTTTTCGTCGGGTCAGTCTTGTTGAGTACTTTCGTACTCAGGGTTTGTTGAACCCTTGTTGCAGGTGAGCCTTATGGGCAGGAATGTTTCGCATCCTACTGCATGACCGTCGTCGAGGAAAGTGACGACAAATAGGATATCTCGCTCTTGGGCAGAGCGTATAATCAAGGTTAATGTAACAAGTTATATTGTATTCCGCTGCTATATGGTTTGTAATAATCCAACTTATGGTTTGTAAACTTATGTTATTGTAATCCTTCCGCTATTTTACTCCGATGTATATTATTTGTATAAAACTGTTGTAATACTGCAATGTCTCTTTGTAATGATCGATCCTGCTCGGAGAATCGTGGATAATTCAGGATTTACCCAACAGACCTTTTAAGTTTTATGGAACACATTTATGGTTATTTGGAGTCTGTTTAGACAATAATCATGCGTGTGGGCCATAGAATTTAGAAGATTGTGCCACAGGGATAAAGTTTAAAGTGAACAAATGGCTAAAATCTGAGTTAAAATATTTTGCTCCTCAAGACGTCCCAAATTGGGCTAAAAGCATTGAGGTGTGAGGATACTTCATTGCATTTCTAGCCCGCTTTTTGGTTTTTGCGATGGATCCAAATATCAAACAAGGACTAAAGTTATCAAAAATTTGGAGACTAATTTTTGTCATGAACACCCCGGTCAAACATTTTGGTACCAAGAGAGCAGCATCGTCGGTACTAAAGAGAGGAGACTAGGAGAGCTTCAGACGCGAGCAACAAGAGCTGGAATGTGACAATTCCCCATCCCACCTATCCATTCCACGGCCGCCCACGGGCCACGGACCGTCGCCGGCGACGCGGATACGCTATGGCCTCGCCGGAACAGCCCAGCGCCAAGCGTATCAACGCCCCGGTGACGCCGTCCTCGCTTTGCCGCCTCAGCGACGACCTCCTCGCGGATATCTTCCTCCGCCTGCCCACCCTCGCCGATGTAGGCCGCGCCGCCACTGCCTGCGCCTGCTTCGGCCGCGTCGTCGCCGACCGCACCTTCCTCCGCCGCCTCCACTCCGTCCACCCAGTGCCCCTCCTCGGCTTGCTGCTCTTCTCATCGGTTCACCCGGCGGAGGCTCCCCACTCCTCCGCGCCCTATGCGCGAGCTCTGCGGCGGGCCGCCGATCTCTCCTTCTCCTTCGTCCCCTGCACCGGCCGCTGGATCCCGGTCGACGCCCGCGACGGCCGCGTCCTCCTGGAGCGCGAGGCCGTGGGCGGCGACTTTGCGGTGTGCGACCCTGTGTTCCGGCGGTACCTCTTTCTCCCCCATATCCCCGGATACCCAGCCGCTCAGCGCTGCGGCCGTCTGGAGCCGTTCCTCGTCCCCGCCACTGACGAGGAGGCGAGGACGTCGTTCAGGGTGGTCTGCGTGGTGGAGCGCAATCCTGGACAGCTGGCCGCCTTCGTCTTCTCTTCGGACACCAGAAGATGGGGAAGTCTGACCGTGGATGTCAGCTTGCAGCCCTCTTGCAAGCTTTCATGGTCCTCCTACGCTTTCGGCAGCTGCTACTGGAAGGTGACTGGGACTAACGAATTCCTTGTGCTCGACACGCGTTCCATGGTGTTCTCCTCCTTTGACATCCCGTCTGGTGACGACCAGCAAGATTCTGTTATTGTCGAGGCAGCGGAAGGCAGAATTGTATTGTTCACTCTCCACAACAGCATGATCTCTGCTGCGTCTTACCTCACCTGTGCTCTTCGGGTAATCCACGAAGAAGGCAACAGCCTTTGGCAGCTTAAGAGGAGAGTCAGGTTGCCGTCCCAATATAGTTTCAGCTTTGCAGATGCAACTGATAAGCACTTACTTCTTCGTGGGATTCCATGGAATTCGCACCTGGAGCCTTCTAATAATGACGTTGACATAGGATACTTCTCTGTTGATTTTGAGTCTATGCAAGTTGAGAAGATTTGTAGCCTCAGGAACCTTCTATATGCCAAACTGTACACTGGTTTTCCACCGTCATTGTGCCTTCCAAGCATATGAAGTGGTAAACTTGCTATCCATCTTTTCCATGGTTCTCGTTTATGTTTTGCAGACAATGATGGGTAGTTGCTCATGTCACGCAGAGTCCGTTTTGGTTTGAAAACTTACTTATTTGGTAATCCAATGTTTGGTAATTTGCTAAATGTCTTTTGGTTTGAGTGGAATGGGAAATAAGAGTACCAATCATGTTTTGTTTTGGACTTCGCAATATTGTTAAGTGCTTGTTCTACACTTCAATTTGCTAGTGGGCTAGTGGCCTATAGTTTAGAGTTCAGTTGGGAATGCATGAAAAGGTAGGTTTGATGTAGGATCTTTTAGTCAGACGACTCCGCTTTGCCACATGACACATTGAAATTTAAGTGTGTAAGGCAGAAAAAGGGTGCAATGTTCTTGTATATGTTAATATGCTAAAAAACTATGAGCTAATGCATAGAGAATTGCAGGCTGAACTGCAGCCACAGTGCTAGTGTTCTTGGTTGTAGTCATGAATGCATTGCTAATAATATCTCATTGTTGTTTGGTTCTTTCTGGTGTTTTGTTATGCTTTAGTACTATCAGTAAGTAACATTAGTTCTCTTAGTAGTTTGTTAACCATAGGGATGAAATAAACTTTCTCTAACTGCACTTCAACATATCTGGGACTAGGGCATCTCGTTGGTACTGTCGAAGTGTCTATCTAGAAAGAACTTTTTCTTGGATCCCCCTTCCATCCTGATTATCCTAGTATTGTAAACTTTGTTCTATGTTCTCATACTTGATACTATTCTGAAGGTGACTTCACATGGAGAATGAGGTGTGATGGCTATCCACAGTAATCTGGTGGGTTGGAAAGAAGCAAAGGATTCATGTATGAACTACTAACAGGGTCATTAATGACCCACAAAAGAAACAAGGTCATTAAGGAGTAAGGACTCAGGAGCAGTTGGATGATCTGTTTTCAGTCCTTTAGGGCGTGTTTGGATGCAGCCTTGGCCTGGAGCACCCGCTGGTGTAGGCAGCATTCCCGTGCCGCCATCTAAGCATGCCCTTATTTCCTCATCATGCCAATATTTTGATGTAATTCTGCATCCACTTCTCCAACTTGATGCAATCTGCATATCCTGGAAAGGCTGGAAATGGTTATTTGGTGCTCAACAGCTCCCTGAACTTGATGTTTTTTTTTCCTCAAAGCAGCGTACCAGGACAGTCTTTGTTCAATGGAGCCATTATTGCACTTAGCGTGTGCTATTATGTGCCTCTGTTGCTGCTAATAGGCCGCTATTTGATATACGGACGGTTCATGTAACAATGTGGATTGTACCTATGCAACAAGAATGTTGCGAATGATGATTATTCTTTTTAATTGATATGAGAATATATCTTATTTATTTATTTATTTATTTATGTTTTTTATGATTTTTCGTACCATGAAATGTAGTAATTAACTAAAAACTTTTAATAGACCAAGAGTACATCCTCTGTTGACAATGCACTATAGGTCTGCAGCAATGAAAAAAAGGAGAGGGACTAATCCATGTCTCAGAGAAACCCGGTTTCAATAGCATAGTAATGATTGTCTTGTGTTCTACTTGTCAAAAGCCTTTTCAAAGTCTAGCTATAGGATCACAATCTCCTTGGACTGCCTGCATTGATGTAGGTATTCATATGCCCATCCAAGGCAATCTTGTATGGTTCTGTTCTTGATGAAACCATACTGGTTTCTATAAATGAGAGATAAAATCACTGATTGAAGTCTGTTTGCAAGAACTGTTGTGAGAAGTTTCATGACACAATTTAGCAGGTCTGTAGTCATTGGCTGTCACTGGGTCATTCACTTTGGGAATAAGGGTGATAAAGGAGTTATTGATAGCCTGCAGGTATATAGTGCCATTATAGAAATCCTCAGTTCCTCACATAGCTGATATAAATCTTCCTTTATCAAGTGCCAACTTTTTTTAATAAACAACCCATTGAAACCATCAGGTCCAGGGGATTTTGTCATTTGACATCTCTTTCACAATACCATTAATCTCTTGTGTGGTGAATGGAGCAGATATCTCTTCAAATCATCCAAGTTAAAAAGCATTTTCAGGCTTTTCAGATTTTTTTGTGTCCTTATTAAACTCCAATGTATCTTGAGTGGATTAATTTCTCTACTGATGTTGTGATCTTTTCCGCATAATTTTCTACTTAAATAATTTTGCTACTCCCATTTGTATATATACTGTGATTCTTGCTCTTAAATTGGTCACTCTGCTTGCTACTTATGCAATGTAGAGATGAGGCATGGTGTATTCTCGCGTCTTGTTAATGGGTGTGCTTAGAGTTCGATATTCTGGCATTCATGGGGTCATGTTTCTGTAGTCAGATTACTTTTGCAAATATCTATTTCAGAAGCCTGAGATTACATTTTTCTTGCTTCTTGATTGGTGTATGCACAACATAGGGCATCTAGTAAAATTCATTTGAGAATTTTGCTATATATTTGTGTTGTTCCACCATGTATTTTCAGCTTTTGTCTCATCGTATGTGGTATATAGCTATGTAAAATGCTGTGTAAATTCTGAAATGCACAACAATCTGATTTCCATGAGCCCTTCTCTAAATGAACCTTGTAAGCTAAGTTCTGCGAGTTTCTGATGCAATGGCAAGTGTGAAATAATCTGGACGCAGCGGGGGATTCACCTGTGATCACCGAGCTCTAGGTCACCGTGAACTCTGATCTCTCGAAGGAAGAAGAAGAGGTGGCGGCTATGTTTAGGTCTCCCGGCTCCCTAAGGGAAGCCGAGCAATAATAGATTGCTCTTGCTTAATTCCAAATGTGTTCCGATTATAATTATATATAGCTCTCTAGGAAATATTAAATAAATAACTAAATATGCTAATGGACTTCATAGCCACTAATGGGCCTACGCCTAGAATATTGCAGCCCAGTCATAACATCTCTTCTCGCCCTGGCAAACAGCTCGTCCTCGAGCTGAACGTCGGGGTAGAGCGCCTTGAAGTTGTCAAGAGACTCCCACGTTGCATCATCCTCCGGAAGCCCCTGCCACTGAACCAACAGCACTCGATCCGGCACAGGCAAGAGTCGTCCATCCTGGACAGGGGCACCACGGGCGGAGCTGACGGAGGTTCACCCTTGTACGGCTTCAGCAACCCGACATGAAACACATCATGGAGCTGAGCACCAGCCGGGTGTTGAAGACGATAAGCCACCTGGCCGATGCGTTCCTTGACAAGGAACGGACTGGCGTAGCGCAGGCGTAGCTTGCCCTTGGATGGAGTCGCTAGGGTGTGGGTGGGGCATTGCAGGAGTCGAAGAAACACCCAATCACCCACACTGAACTGCACCTCGCGATGATGGTCATCATAATGTGCGTTTGGCATGCTGCTATGCCTGCAATAGCCACTCACGGACCTCGATCAGGAAGGCGTCGCGGTCCCGAATCATGCCAAAGGTTGCTGGTGAAGATTGGGTCATGATCGCTAACAATGGACGCGGGGAAGCCATGCAAGCGCACGATTCCCTCGAAGAAGGCACGGGCGACCGAAGCCACGGTGTAGGGGTGACTCACGACGATGAAGTGTGCGTATTTGGAGAAGCGATCCACCACCGTCAAAATCACCGATTTGCCAAACACCTTGGGCTGGCCATTGATGAAATCCATGGAGATATCTGCCGACATTTGGGAGGGCAAGTCCAGCGGCTACAGGAGGCCGGCCAGCTGGGTAGTCGGCGTCTTTTTGCATTGACACACGTTGCAGCAATCGATGAAATCTTGAACGAGCTGCCGGTCATCGGGGATGTAGAAGTCCCCTTGCAGGCGCACCATGGTCTTCTGGACACTTTCGTGCCCAACAGTGTGCGCCAAGGCCACCACCTGGTGACGCAAGTCGCCCTGATCAGGAACATAGACCCGCTTGTCGTGGAGGAGGGCCCGTCCGCGGCCCTCCATGGCACCTTCAAGGCCGCGTCGGCGTGCTGCTGCAGAAGAGAATGAACCACGGGGTCACTGGCAGTGGCCCGCTTGATGTCGTCGAAAAACGTGAAGGAGGGGCCCGACAAGGCAAACACCGCAGCCGTGTCCTCGTCGCGGCGGGAGAGGGCGTCCGCGGCCGAGTTGAGGCGCCCTGGCCGGTACTCCACCGTGAAGTCAAACCCGAACAACTTGCTAATCCACTGGTGTTGAGGCACAGTGGAAAGCCGTTGGTCCAGGAGAAACTTTAAGCTGTAGTGGTCGGTGCGGACGAGAAAACGATGCCCCCACAGATATGGCCTCCAGTGCCGCAACGCCTGCACCAAGCCGATCAACTCCTCAAGCAGGCCTTATCGTCTGGTCCGGTCTTGCAGATGCAGGCCTTATCGGCGCAGTTCTTCACCAGGGCACGGGTCCTCTGGCCTTCTACAGCCGGCCGTTCGCCACACGCCATGTCAAGCTGGCGGCGTATGAGCGGGAGTTGATGGGCTACTGAGGCTACTGAGGCCTTCGCTACTGAGGCTACTGAGGAGTTGATCGCCTCCTCTGTCTAGACGAACACGTCCTTCCATAGGAGACGCGTGAGCGGCGCCGCGATCGCGACGAAATCGTGGATGAACTTTCGATAGTAGCCGACAAGCCCCAAGAAGCCGCGCAGACCCCGCGGGGAGCGCTGCGTCGGCCACGAGGCAACGGCCGCCACCTTGTCGCCGTCCATGGTGACCCCGTTCGCCGAGATGACGTGGCCGAGGTAGGCGACCGAGGGCGCCCCAAAGGAGCACTTGGAGTGATCGAGGAAGAAGTCGTGGGAGCAGAGGGCGTTGAAGACGAGGCCCATGTGCTGGAGATGCTTGGACCACGACGAGCTGTAGATCAAAATGTCGTCGAAGAAAACCAAGACGAACCTGCAAAGGAAGGGCCTGAGTATGTCATTCATTAGTGCTTGGAAGGTTACCGGGGCATTGGAGAGCCCAAACGGCATCACTAGGAACTCGAAGTGGTCGTGGTGCGTGCAGAAGGCGGTCTTCTCAATATCCGCGGGGTGCATGCGCACCTGGTGGTAGCCAGACCGCAAATCTAGCTTGGTGAAGTACCGCACCCTGTGCAACTCGTCAAGGAGTTCATCCACCACCGGAATAGGGAATTTATCCTTGGAGATCTTGTCGTTCAGTGCTCGGTAGTCGATGCAGAAGCGGCAGGACCCGTCTGTCTTCTTTACCAACAGGTCCGGTGTGGAGAAGGGGGACGTGCTAGCCCGGATGATGCCCTGCTCCAACATAGCGGTGAACTACCACTCCAGCTCATCCTTCTGCAGCTAACGATAGCGGTACAGCTACACTGCCACCGGCACGGTACCCGGCAGCAGGTGGATGCAGTGGTCGTACGACCATTCTAATGGGAGACCGCGCGGCTCGACGTAGATGTCGGCATGTTGCACGAGGAGCTGGTCCAGCAGAGGGCGCCACGAATCCGGGGAGGCCGTGGCGGCCGCCAGCTGGGCCATCGGGGCGCCAGGCGGGGCCCCGCTGGAAGGACATCGTGAGGCTCTCAAAGTCCGAGAGCATGGGGTCCAACTGGCCCAGGAAATCAACACCGAGGATGAAGTCGAAGTAGCCGAGGGTGAGGCCGATGCATGTGATAGGGAAGGACTCGCCGTCGACGGTCATAGGCATGTCGCGGGCAATCCCCTTGCACGGGACGCTCTCACTATTGGCGATGGTGACGCGGAGGTGTTCTCTCCCCCGTGGTACCAGATCCAGGCGGCGCATCGCGGCACCCTGAATGAAGGTGTGGGAGGAGCCCGTGTCTAGAAGTGCGAGGAGGCGTTCTCCGTGGATCAACATCGGCAGGAGCAATGTGTGGTACGTCTTGATTCCTGCAAGGGCATACACATAGACCACCAGAGTTTTGGCAGTGGCCCTGGTGGGGTTAGCATCAGTAGTTGGTGCAGCCACCGCGGTATCCTGCGCAGCGGTTTCCTCGTTGTCGATGTAATCGTAAGACTCAAGGTAGAAGAGGCGGAGACACACATGCCCACGCACGTAATGCTCATCGCAGTTGTAGCACAGGCCTTGGCAGCGGCGTTCTTGCATCTCGACCGGCGTCAGGCGTCAAAATGGCTGCGCCGGTGTGGCGGCGCTAGCTCCTGCAGATGTGGGCCCCGGAAGAGCTGCCGCGGCCCCTGAAGGAGCCCCCCGCAGCCGGTTTGGCTATCGGAGACGGCCGCTGGGGAGGACGGGGGCACGCTGCGCCGGCGCAGTCATCGCGGTGGCGCGACGCTCAAAGGCCCGAGCGAGGTACATGGCTGTCTTCATATTGCCCGCGTCGCGCATCTCCACGTCGACGCGGATGTGATCCGGTAGGCCACCCACGAACAACTCGGCCTTCTGGCGAGCCGAGAGGCCGCGAGAGTGCGCCAGCAACCGCCTGGAAGCGCTCCGAGAATTCATCGACGATGGACAGGAAGGGCAGCCTGCCCAATTCGGCCAGCCGCGTGCCATGGATCGGAGGGCCGAAGCGAAGACGGCATGGCTCCTTGAACCGGTCCCAAGATGGCATGCCCTCAGTGTGTGAGCCAGTTCAACGGGTTGACGGAGCCGTCATAGCAGGGGAACTCGAGGCGACGGACCTTGGGAGGAATGGTGCCCAGCGTTGCCCCTGGAACGCCGGTCTCCAGGGCGCCTTCGGGGGTGCTCGGGCCGCTGGACGTCGCAGGGGTGGCGCTGGTGTCATGGAAGGCGCTGGTGTTGTGGAAGAGGGTGCCGTCCCGCCCGCCGTAAATGGTGCCGGACACCAACGGCCCGCCATGCCCGACGAGGGTGCTAGTGGACGGAGCGGGCGAAACAGACGACCGTGGTGGGGCTGTCGTGTAGACCAGACCCGAGCTCTCTAGGGCCCAGGCCGGAATCTGCGAAGGCAACGGTGAAAAGTGGATCATGTTGATCGGCAGGTTCGGCGGCTGCGGAGGGGCGGTGGCGGACGTGGAGGGCACGCCGTCGACGGGCATCCCATAAGGATACGACGTGGCCACCACCGACTCGGAGGACGGCAGTGGTAGTGGCACGTATGACGGCATCTGCGCTTGGTAGTGGTGGAGTTGCCCCGTAAGGAGAGCATTCAGCATGAAACGCATCTCCGTCATGCCGGTGGAGAGGTCAACGATGGCCGCCGACCCGCCGTCATCTGCTCCGGTGTGAAGACCATGCACGACTGGATCGGAGGCCCCAACGGCAGTGACGGCGATGGGGCCAGTGCGGAAGTGGCGACGACCGCGGAGGGCGGCGCGGTGGTTTGCGGGCCGTCGCCCGCGGCGGCGGCCGGAATACCGGTGGACGGAAGAGGGACCAATATGGCCAAGGCTGATACTAGGTTGGTACGCAGCGGGGGATTCACCGGTGATCACCGAGCTGTAGGTCACCGTGAACTCTGATCTCTCAAAGGAAGAAGAAGAGGTGGCGGCTAGGTTTAGGTCTCCCGGCTCCCTAAGGGAAGCCGAGCAATAATAGATTGCTCTTGCTTAATTCCAAAAGTGTTCCGATTACAATTATATATAGCTCTCTAGGAAATATTAAATAAATAACTAAATATGCTAATGGACTTCTTATCCACTAATGGGCCTACGCCTAGAATATTGCAGCCCGGTCATAACAAATCTTATTGTTCTTATAATTGATTGCAGATATCCCTCCAAATTGTAGAATGCTAATGAACTTTGGAGGAGCTGAACTCTTGCAAGAAATTCATGAGCATATGGCTATCTGCCTATCTTATCAGAGGACCCCAAGATCAAAATTCATGAGTAAGAACGTTTTATATTTATGATTTGTTCTTCCCTACTAATCATTATCTTTGCGCTTTCACATCTGAGCTCCTTTTTTTTATGAAACATCTCTGAGCTCTTTGGCTAGGTTACCCTATCTATTGCTTCTGTAGGTCATTTGACAGAGCTCTCCAATATGCACATTTCACCACTGCAGACTCTGCAAAACAAACCCTGGTGTACCCTAATATTTTCTTTTAGACTATTCACGATATATATTAGAACTTGCATCTATTTTGAGTT
>CM041631.1:10389461-10451336 GCA_023333625.1 Bothriochloa decipiens | reverse complement strand
TTTAGACTATTCACGATATATATTAGAACTTGCATCTATTTTGAGTTGCATTTTTTCTATCAAGCAAACATTTTATCAGTGATTCAGTTCCTTAACTAGTTGCTGGAGATCTCTCAAAAATGTGGGGTCGATGATGGCGAGGTTCGCTAGTTTCTTCTTCCTTTCCTTACATTTTGGATGTCGCACACAGTAGCCTCATCTCACTCAACCGTTGTGGTGTGCTTGCAACAGATATGCATGATAGCCAACATTGGGTCTGAGACCATTGAAGAGATTTACGCACTAGTGCCATCTATCATTGTCAGCCTCCTGTCACTTCCCTTACTTTGGCATTTTGAACACAACAACATCTAATGCTACCATAACCGAAATTTGTTGTCCGGGTCAATAGGTCACTGACCGAAGGTCCAGTTACTGAGGTTCTTGCTGCTCTCGCTAACATAAAAACTGCCAATCGAATCTCCAACGAACGCGGCAGTTATAGTCGTACCTTTGCTACAGATGCTCGAATAACGCCTCTATTCTTGATTTTACACCTTTCTCCATTACCTCCCCAATCTGAAGCAGCCATGTTGCTGATCAAGGAACGCTGAATCTGCAAATTAACCAGCCCGTTGATGTGTTCGATATTCTGCTTAATCGAGTTGTGCTGGCAGGCAGTGAGCAGTTAATTTTCCGCATGCTGACAGCACTGGATGGAGGTGGCTGGCTGCCATTTTCCAGGCCGCAGGCGTGTTCTGTCTCACTTGCAGGCAGCCCAAAATTGCAGGCTGTTGGAGAAGTATTATTGGATGCAGCATGATGCCCAAACAGACTCCTCTGATTATGGTAATGCTCTTTGAGACGATGAGATACTGATATGTTTTTTATTTCCAACAAAAAAATGTTCACCGATCTGCATGCCTCACTGGTCACCGGATCTGGGAGACAACGCAACCGAGCCTGCACTGCCACTGCTCCATGCATGAGAGCGTGACAGCATACGAGTGCAGTACCAAAAACAGCAGACGAAAACTGATCGCAACTGCCTCACTGGTCATGTACGTGCAGTGTGACGGCAATTGACTTCAATTCCTCGTGCCTTGGCTCCAGTCCCAAGTCTGACACTTCACCAGCAGTTATACTGATGCCAAACAGGACTCTGCAGCCTCTCTCGTTTCGGTTTCAGTTCGAGTTTAGGCCGTGTTTAGTTGGCGCCGGATTTAGCGTTAAATCAGCGCACTGTAGTATTTTGTTTATATTTAGTAAAAGTTGTCTAAATTTTAACTAATTGGGTTCAAAATATTCGTCTCGCAAAGTATAACCAAACCGAGCGTACTGTAGTATTTTGTTTATATTTGGTAAAAATTATCCAAACTTTAACTAACTAGGTTTAAAATATTCGTCTCGCAAAGTATAACCAAACTGTGTAATTATTTTTTTTATTTCATCTATATTTAGTACTTTATGTATGTACCAATATTTTAATGTGACGAAAAATAGAAATTCTACGTAGTAAATTTGGTGACCAAATTTAGAATCTAATCAAGGCCTTAGCGCTAAATGCTCTTTCGTTGTACCTAGTATCCCCTGTACCGAGCACTATTTATCTGCACTAATTGTTTTCTCTGACACGCACGTATTGATATTTTTGCAGTGCAACAACTACGGCATTTTCAGAGAACGAATAAGAAATCCAAGAGAAGCGTGCAAAGTATAAGACTCGCGACATAACGGTACTGCAAACACTATCAGAACCAGTTTGTACACATAAAACCAGGTGATAGAGTACCATGCGTGGTCACGTACTTGTACAGAAATACAGATTACTATCAAGTGCAATAGGACACGAACATTTGGTTTATGTGTCTGCTGTTTCACCGGCTGCTGAAGTAGTAGTAATTGCTAATCAAGCAGGTCTTATCAGCTCATCTCAGCCCAATGGCAAAGTGATGAGTATATACACATCGTCCACTAGGAGTTTGGACAATGTTCTGCATGCTGAGGTGAGGCGCATCTGACCTGGAACACCTCGTGCCTTGTTCAGAGTCCATTGTCGTCTGACACTTGACAAGCAAGCCAGGACTCTGCAACCCATCTCGTCTGGGCACAGCACTAAGACGTCACACGTTGACACGGGGGAGGGCATGTTCTTTCATCACAACTTCACATGTACGTATAAGGATGTCACTTTCAGTAGTACACTATATTGTAGGATTCTGTACCTAGTGTTCCACTAGAATAGAATGCTAACCAAGCAGGTCCTAAAATTCTTTATCCGCAAAAATTCAATGATAGAATATGCACAGATTGGCATCATCATCGTTAGCTTGGAGTTTATTATTGTCACAAAATATACTAATGTTGTTATTAGTACCAATTTTGGCTTAAAGAATTCATCCCAGCAGGTCACATATATATATGGGCGCAAATATATAAGAAAAAGGATGTTGCATGCATTTGTAGATCATATCCCACTATCACAGGCCCCCCTCCTCCATGTAACGTGAGAAAACCTATGACGCCAAGTGCTCCTCTCTCGTCACTGGTCCCCATGGCTGGATCGTTGCGCTCGGCATGGGCGTACTACATACGTGCTCTAATTAATCCGATCCGTGGTGAGGCCGGGAGGCGTCCCCATCGACGCAGTTCCTGCCATTTCCCATGTCCAGTCTGCAGTGCTGCGTGCACACATCGATCGATCTTTACAGATCGATGAGATCCGTATAAATTTATATAGCAACACTAACAATGCACCCATACATTATTTCAGCCTAGCTAGGCAGAGGCCGGAGTACGATGTACGTAAAGGGGTGACGGATTTCTGATGAGCCAGGGTAAAACCGTAGTAGTACGTAAAAGGAAAGGGACCATGGCGATTGACAGGTGGCGAAGCGGAGTAAAATGGACGACCGACCCCGATTACAAGTGGCAAAACCTTGCCACGACCGCGACCAGAATGGATGATGCATATGAGATCGAGCTGCTGAATTCCATGCGCGCGCGCGGTTACTTCGGCGTTCTATCGTATATGCTTGCTTGCTGCACAACGCACTGCACGCAAGATGACTGCAGTAGCTCGGAGAAGGAAGATCACGATCCCCGAGGAACGAACGGTAGATACGGCATCCTGCTCGCACGTGAACCTGGCCCACGTACTCGTCGCGTCGTGCTGGCACGAGGGAACTGCTCTCTGCTGCACGGCGCTGCATGGGCGTCGTCGCGTACGTCGCACCGCGCGCACGTACGCCGTCGAGGCGTAGTAGCGTAGGTCGGCCCGCCGTAGCAGGGGTTGGCGGGTTGCGCGTTTGCCCACGCTCGAGCGCGGCGGCGGTGGCCATCCACTGCGCCGGCCGTACCCCACACGCGGCGTCGCGCGCGGCCGGTCCGTCCTTGTGCTCTCCTCTCCTGCTCCCGGCTAGCTGCAACCTGCAGCCTGCCCTACGACCGCCGAGCCGACCTGCACGCACGCTCGTTGTCTCGCCGACAAAAACACACATGGCTCGCCGGGGAGCGTACGTGGGCACGTACGGAGGGAATCGGAGACCGGCACTACCACGAGGGCGCAGCGGGCTCTCTCCACCTCCTCCTCGCCCACACACACCACGCAAGGTCGTAAGCGCAGCGCCTCCTCGTGCCTCTTGAGAGAAAGGTCGATCGATCGATCTCATCTCAATTGCGCGTGATTTCAGCTCGTCCGCGGTCCCGTGTCCCGTCCCGTCTCGTGAGACGCAGCGAAGGATGTCGCGCGCAACCAGGCAGCCGGGCAGAGACGCGGGGGGGTGTGTGGGGTGGCGCGCAGAATCCACACGCACAAAACGACCTTTGCAGCCGGCCCTCCATCTCAGCTGCACAGTTGTCACTTGACTGACTTGTGACTCGCAGCGTCAGTCACGCAGTGTACACGTACAACGGACGACGTTTTGGCAGAGAGCCAGGGTAGCTGTGGCGAGGAGAGGAGGAACCAAAGTTGTGCAGCATGTGTCCTTCCGAGGAGCTAACTTTGCCGCTAATGGTGTACTCGATACACTCCGACGTGCTGAATCGATGTTAGCACTAGCAGGTGCATCTTGGTCCATCCATCCTAAAACCTACTAATAATCCTTTGTCACTGCATCGATCAGCAAGTGCTGACAAAAACGGTGCAGAGCGGAAAGCCGTGGGTACGTGACGACGGGGTCTGGACGCGAGCAGGTTAACTCCTAAAGTTTAGTCTTATTTAGTAAAATTTTAATCAAATACATCTATTAAATTAAATTAAAAGTGCTTTAATCCTCTCTAACAGAGTTGTTAAAAGGGACTAAGCCTTTTAGCAGCTCCTAAAATTTAGTAGGCCAAACCAAACACCCCTAGAATTGGTTGCCATTGGGCTCCCAAAGTCCTTGCAAGCTGCCCAAAAGTCTTTTCTCTGCAACTCTATGTGCATCGGTGTCCGACTGTCCACCTCACTCTCGCTCACTCACTGCCGGCATCGAACTTCATTGGCTTATTGGCTGCCACTATTCCTCTCCTCGGCTTTGTTTTCATCTCCAGTTTCTTCGAAATCAGAGACCAAAGAGTAACCAAATCCTAAAGTTGTGTACTTTTTGACGGCACTTGCGCTAGGCGTGTAGCGTCGTGTATGTAGGCTGTAAACAATAAAGCGCGGCTTATATATATTAGCAGACGGGCTGTCAATAGCTAATAGCGTGTGTGCTTTGCTTTGCTTGTACTACGTCGTTGTTAGACATTTGGGCATCCTAGCTAGCTACCTAGGAGGAGGCTTGTTATTAGAATATGACATACAAGATCACCTTGTGGCAGAGATCAAACGACACGAAACAAATCAACCGTACCGAAATTATTGGTAAATATAGCATGTCCTATGTCTAGACAGAATTGACATGTCGACAGTCGTGGTGACAACCTATACTATATCAGCAACATTATGACCATGACAAAACAACTCAGGATCATATCTTTGAAGGGAGTGTACACTAGGACCAAACAAGGCAAACATTACAGTATGTAGGCGGCCATCGACTTTATGATGAATTTTCAGGGACTATACACACACTCAAGTCCATACGCCATCATGTCCACTCCAACCCAATTTGCCTAGAAAAAGCGTAGCGAGCGTCGACTCGACACAAGCCACCTTTTGCTTCTAGTGTATGTACCCTGCTTTTGGGGCTCAGCACTCATGATGGTGGCATCCTAGCTAAGAGGAAGGAGTGGCGGATTAAAGAAGAGGAGGTTGGAGAAAGCAAAGCTCTCATGCTACCAAGTATATATATATATATATATATATATATATATATATATGGTCACAAAGTCTTTGTGCCTAGGCCCATGCATACATGCATGCAAATAAAGGTTGGTGGTCACGCCGTGGCAGCAAAGCCAGTATATATAGATTTTGCAGGGATCCAAGTCTAGTTTAATGCCGTCAAGACATTCATATTGACCTTCATCTAGGCGCGCGGGTTAGTGCTTGGCCATACTTGACCGTAGGAGTATAGTTTACACAATCCACAGCTCAGATCTCTAGCGTAAGTGAAACATAAACAAGCAGATGCTTTGTACGTACATTCACTACTTGCCCTAGTGGGGTTCTTGTTGAGTTTCTGGTACTGCTGCTGCTGCTGCACTGTCTACGTATAGTTAGGATGGCAGCCCCACTCTTGCATTGGTGCGACATGTATGTAAAGTCTACTACACTAGACCAAATGGTTCGCTTTCATATTGTGGCCCAGGAGGCGGAGTGGGGTATGGCATGGTACTATGGTTTGTAATGCACTTAAAACTTTTTAATCTCCTCGTGCTTCATTTGTCGTCTATTTTCACTATGGTACTAGATATTAAAATGACGGACTAGCTTATTCCATGAACCAAACACCCACATGTGGTGTGTGCTTTGTTGTCATCCTCTCTCTTGGATGTGTTGTTGCCTGATTGTTGGTGTGGATCTGTTCATGTGTGCGCGTGTATGTGTGCATGTGTGTGCTCTGTTTTTTCTGTAATATTAAGAGGCAATAATTATCCTCATGCAGCCATGTATAACTTGTTAATCTGGCACGGCGCTGGCAGTCATGCATTGATTTGCCTCGGCGGAGCAAGCAATGATGCAAACTAGGTGCGTGTACTCAGACACGAGCAAGCGGGCGGCGCTTGGAGTAGCATGAACAGCTTCGGTGAATAGTGCCAAGACCCTCCCGTGTAACCGGTCAACACAGCGCGCCCGTTCAAACGTTTGGCTGAGCCGGTCCGGATTCGAGTCACGGCACCCTGAACACCCGGTGCGAACCTCCCTCATGGCTCGTTCTTTTTTTTTTCTTTGGTGAACAGTAAGTTT
Source organism: Bothriochloa decipiens (assembly GCA_023333625.1). Classification (NCBI taxonomy): domain Eukaryota; kingdom Viridiplantae; phylum Streptophyta; class Magnoliopsida; order Poales; family Poaceae; genus Bothriochloa; species Bothriochloa decipiens. The sequence continues at coordinate 10,445,023 of CM041631.1, read as the reverse complement.
TTTTTTTTTTTTGGCCGGCGGTCCTGCTGCATTCAATCAATATTCATAAACAGTAAACACCTAAAGTACATTACAAACTATTTTTTCGCTAGCTATACACCAATAGGCAGTGGCCATGTGTGCGAATCCTAGGACTGGTGGTGCTACGGAGGAACTCACACACACTATTATTCCACCGCGCGCATTCAGCTGACCGACGGTACGGCGGCCAGCACGAAGACATGTAGTATGTGTGTATGCTTGGAAGGTGGCAAAGGTGCAACCGACCGGCGGACTCGTCGCGTTAACACAGGCTCGTATAAAAAACCCCGTACGTGCCTTGTCGTGTCAATCCCCTGCTTCAATCCCGTCGATTGATCGGCCGAAAGTCCGGAACGCTAGCTTGGGACGTCGATCCTAGCGCGCGCGGCGCAGCAACGGACTCGCGTCCGTCCGCAGGCGCGCCACGCTACGCACGACGCGACCCGAGCGAGCACGCACGCACGTACTCCTAGCTCTGGCATCTGGGGGCTGTGGAGGGGACGGAGGTGAGGTAGCAGCGCAAGGTCAGCGGATCGGGGACGCAGGCGGGGCGGATCGGGGCGATGGGGACGGCCGGACGGGATGTCTGCCTACGCGCGCGGTCCGGCCAGCGGCGGTACGACGTGGGCGGCAGCGTGGTCCTCGATGCAGCCGGCGGGGTCCTCGAGCGAGGTCGAGGAGCCCCCCCTCCATCAATCGCACGGCAGGCCCGTCGTCGCAGTGCCGTCGCACGTCCGTCCGTCCGATCCGACCGCGATCCGATTTCGACTCGACTCGTGACGCGCCCGGCTGGCTGCTTGCTGCCGTAAGCCCACAACAACGCGCTGACGCACGCGCACGTCGCGGCCCGGCCGGCCTGGATGGACCATGCATGGATCGACCGTGGGTAATGGCCGGGTTGTAACGCAACAGTGCTTTTGTACATGGTATATGTACTCGTATATTGCCTAGAGTGAGTTGGACCTGAACCCGCGACAGGCGACAGCACGTACGTACGGGTACGCTTCGCTGCGTACGAGGTAATTATGGCGGCCCGGCCTGGGCTGTCGTGTCGCCGATCTATCGACATCGATCAGAACGGATTGATGAATGCAGATGGTCGGATCGAGCAGCCATGGCCATGGCCGTGGAGCTAGGTAGCCAGGACTGAGGGCGGAGAGAGATGATCCCGTCCGTGGTGGAACGCGAACGATGGCATGGAAGTTGGCGACCTACCGACCGAAAAGCCAAGATATACGGAGCGGCACGGCAAGGAAAGACTCACGTTGCGTTGATGGCGGCCAGAGGCGCATGCAGCCGGGCGCGCAGGGCATGCAACTGCTGCGCTGCCTGCTGGTGCTGGGAGCCTGGGACTGGGACTGCGACTGTGCCCGCGCTTGCTCCGGCCGGTCCTGCTGGCCGCTACCGCTGCCTTCTGCCGCGCTACTGGTGCGGGGGTGTGTGCAGTGGCCGACACACGCGCGAGCCATTTGCCCCGTCGTCGGTCTCGCGGCCGCTGCCCGCGTCCTACACCCGCTGCCAGCGCCCCGCGTGCACTGATGACTGTACCGCGGCCTTTGGCTTGGCTAGCGGCTACCGCCGTGTATAGCTGCCATAGGCGCCCGACCGGCCACGGTGCACATGGATAGTGACGAACCTGAACCACGCACACAGCAACGAAATGCATGCGGCGCAGCCTTGGTCCTTACTCCTAGCTGCAATTAATTGATGGCGACATTACATTGATGATTCACGGCATTGATAATCTGTACGTAATGGTGGCTTTTAGGTAAGCCCAGCCTTTTGCTTTTGGCAGACACGACGATTCAACTATCGATATCGATCAAACTCGACCCAATCTCATGGCTCCATCCAATCCAATCCAGACTGCTCACCACGTCACCGGGCCGTGGGACCAAAAGGTTGACCTAAAACGCAGTGAGACTTCTTGTCTTTCCCCCCACCCTGTTAATTGGCATTGCAGCAAAACTGCAAAAGGCCCCTCTACTAGGCCGCCTCTAGTATAGGTTAAATACAAAGAGAGAGAGAGAACCCTTGCACAATACTAATAGCTCGTCCTACGCGCTACACACGTCATGTTTCGACCGGTCACCTATAGTTGTCGACGCCACTAGCAGAGGAGAAGGATGACCAGGCAAAAGGATGCAATGCATGCCGGCGGCAAAAGCGCAATGGAGGGCACTCAAGTGACCCTGTCCTGGCAGCCGCACCGCACGTTACCATTGCTACGACATTTCGGGTGAAAAAAGAGCATGCTAGAAAGCTACGCGCATATAGCGCCATGCAGCTAGCGGCACTCATGGTGTCACGCACGAGGAGGGTATGTACGTGTACGTAGTAACGTCGTCGCAGCGCGTATGTTCAAGGGAGTAACGTCGTCGTAGCAGCACCTTGCTTTTTGAAATACGCAACGTATCATTGTGTATTGATAAGAAAAGTTTGACAAACACGTACCCCACTTTAAACGAGCGTGATTCTTTTTTGATGATTGGACCCACGTCTCATCGGATTAAAGACATTATTGCACTTGGTGTTAGGTTCGTCTCCAAGAGACGCGATAAACATCCTTGCTCTGTTCCCGGTGCCTGCTAGGCCACTACTCCAGAAAAAATATCATGATGCATAATGTCCTGTTTGCCAGAGATTGAGCATTCACCACTAATTGGAAAACCAGCTTAAAAATCCATGAAATTTCTACATCTCCGAGAAGTCTTGGATATGGAACAGGTGAAACGTTTTGAGCATTTAAACGATTCATTTTATTTATACTTTACAATAGATACAAACACCGAACAAATATAATTGAAATTATAGATAATAGAGTCACAATCTAAATCTAGCGTAAGATGTTCACGATTTTAGTCGCTTGAGGTCCAGCATGTGCATTGTTGCTTGAGTATATGCGTTGCAGCGAACATCGTGGCAGGGGATGATACTCCACGTCGCCACAGTCCACACTTGCTCCCGCCTTTTGACTACGTGAAATCAATTCACCGTGGACCCAACAGCTTCCAGGCGAACAAACCAACCGCCCGGGCCCACGCAACAGGATGTTTTCCACCGCCACAGCACGCGGTCATGTGATTCGTGCAGAGACATCATCGACAACGCAAAGAAACCGCAATACTACTCTTTTTTTTTTTTTGACAAGATCCCGCAATACCACGCGTGTACCTAGTCATACCGTCGCCGTACGCCGCTGCGCCCTACGTATCGGTATGGGACGTGAGGCGGAGAGGCGTGTACAGCACCATGCAGGCCGCATGCACGCAGCGGGAGCCACGAGCCAGGGGGTGGACCGTCGACCGAGGGCAGTGATGCGGCCACGCGTCCACGTGGCCCGCATCCAGCGGCCTCGCTTGTGCCAGCCTGAAAAGAAAGCAAAGTACAAGGGTGCGCCCCTCTGCCCTGACACGTCGCTCTCCTGGCCCCGCACTAACCCCGTTGACCACTGCCCTTTTGTGGGTTTCTGGTTTTTTTCTTTTTCTTTTCAAAAACACGTGAAACGACATATGCCAACAGGGTCCAGCTCCTGTCGTTCTGTTTTTTCGCAGGGATCGTTTTAAGAAAAGACGAAACACGATTAAATATATTTAGCAAAGGCAAAGACAACAATAATGCAATAAATAATGGCAAAGCAGAACAAATCATGGCAAGAATTCAACCGCATCATGAAAAATCATAATGGAAAGCAAGCGCAGAAGGGTCCAGAACTAGATCGATAAGAGGTGACAAAGCAACATGCCAACCTTTCGGTTTTATTTCCTGCCATTTCCACGTCATTTCCACTACTCTTCCATCCCAATATGTTCATCCACCATCCTCACCTTCTTGAGCACCGCCGCAAAAATTACCATAACTAGGCTTCAAAAAAAAAAAAGATAATCTAGGAAAAAGGAAATGCTAGCCACCACCGCTACCCACTCTCACCATCCAATTCTCCATCCCCGTCGCTTTTACCTCGAGAGGATTAAAGTAGAAGGAAAGAATTGAAAAAAGAAAAAGGGTAGAATAAAAATTGGAAAAGGAGCAGGGCTGCAGTAAAAATCTCCGACTTTTCGATCCACCCCGCTTGACTCGGTCAGCCGCCTGCCTACCCCCGCTGCGACGGTGGGCCCATGCAGCGTTTCTTCGCCTCGCCGCCGCCGCCTCGTCCGTTGGTCGCCGATCCGACGGTCCAGTCGCTCTCCGAGGCGGAGCTGGCGCTGCGGTAGTGACCGAGCACCGTCACCGGCGTGTCCGCGCTCGCGGCGGCCCGCCCCGGCCCGACGCCGCACGCCGCCACCAGCACCTCGCCGCACTCCCGCAGCTTCTCCTGGGTAAGGGCAAACCGCAAACAGTTAGCACGAGAACCACCTGTTCCTTCCTACAGTACAGATCTCGCATTTCAGGTAATCATGAGGGGCCCGGCTGTAATTTGTCAGAATGATGGGATAGTTTACGATGATCGAATTGTTAATAATGCCGAAAGCGAGAAAACAACAAGGTTTTACTGGGCGGTCAATTTGCCCCCATTAACTTTTTTTTTAAACTAGCGGTAAATAACTGGAACAGTAGAAGCGGCCAGCCAGTCCCAAAGGATCTGGACAATCGAGTCCGTTTGACGTGGCAGGGGTAATTACGTGAATAAGTGACGATTAAAGGGGGTTTATAATGGAAATAAAACCGTGTGGTTTGTAAAATCATGCTCACGCTATTTACAAAGGGACAGGCGGCCACGCCGGCTTGGAACGCCGTGAGGTGCGCGGCGGCGACCTCTCCGGCGGCGGCCAGCAGCGCCGACGCCGCCACCACGGAGGGCGAGAACTCCGCCATCTTCACCTCTGCAAAAGGGACAGAAGCAACAGTTCAGTACAACCACATGGGGACAATGCCAGGGTGGATGCCATGCCATGGCATTGGGCATGAGAGGGCGTGGGCGGCGCACGTACCGGGCTGGGCGCGGAAGAGGAGGTCGACGGCGCGCGCCTTGACGGCGGCCACCTGCAGGGGATGCCGGGGCGGCGGGTAGAACGCGGAGAGGAAGAAGCCGAGGAAGGCGAGCGGCGTCACGGAGCGCGCGCGCCACTCAAGCGCGCCCAGCACCCAGCGCTCCATGCGACGGACGTTCGCCCCGTCGAACATGAAGTTCTCGACCCTCTGCAAAACAAGGCAACCGAAGCACAAAAAAAACATCGGCAATTTGGGCATCAATATCCAGAGCAACCGCTTACCAAATCGCAAGCAAAGCAACAGGCACCAAAATCTTGTACCTGGATGGCGTCGATGGAGAATGTGGCGACGCGCTGCATCTTTGCGGCGAGGGAGAGGCAGCTGATGGCGAGCAGGCGCGCCGCCCACGGCTGCTGCTCGTACTGCACGGAAGCAAAGGGGATAATATCAGATCAGACCGAATTTCCCAGCAAATCGTAACAGAGAAGGGGATACACCCATCTCTTCGCGAGTGACGAGTCCTTACCGCCAATTGCCGCTTGGAGAGGAAGCGATCCACGTAGTTGAGCGCGAGGTAGGCGACGCGCGGGTGCACGGCGAGCTCGCCGCCGAAACGCACCTGGACCGATCGAGGCCGATCGGGTCAGGGAACAGCAGAAATCCGAAACAGAGAACCCAGAGAGCAGCGAGAGCGAATGCGGCGGCGCGTGCGGGCGGCCCGTACCTTGGAGATGAAGGCGACGGCGTCCCGGCGGGCGGCGGAGGCCGCGGCGGAGACGGAGGGCGCGTGGTGGGCCTCGGCGTCGAGGAGGCTGGCGATCGGCTCGTCGGCGGGGCTGGTGAAGGGGTTCTCGAGGTCGAACTCGAACTCGTAGTCCTCGTAGGCGGCGTCCTCCTCCTCCGGCAGCGCCTCCCACTCCGCCGTCGCCATGACCACGGCGGCGCCGCTCCCGTTCCCGCGCGGAGAGGTGGAGAGGGAAGGGAAGCCCAGGCGAGCAGAGGAACACGCCAAGGAGCGCGAGCGGTGAGATTTATGCGGCGGGGGAAGCCACCATTGCTGCGGCGCAGTGCTACTGCTCTAGTACTAGCTCTGTCTGGTTGGGAGACGGCCTTTAATAGCAAGGGGGCCGGGGACAATGCTACCAAAAGTTGGGGATTCGGGGTTCTTTTTGTAAAGATCGGCAGCATGAAAAAAGCGAGAGAGAGGAGAGGCCGGCAGAGTGGGAGAGGCAGGGTAGAAGAACGCTTCGGTCCCCACCTGTCAGTGAGGTCAAATTGGGCCTCCCCCGCCAAGCCTCTTGGCTTCATGCGTCTTTTTTTTTTGACAGCAGGCTCCATGCGGTCTGTGACAGCTCAGGTCCAACACGCGAGTGGGACAAAAAAAAAAAAACACGCGAGAAAATGGCAATTTTTTGCTTCAAAACTGTTGGTGATAGAAAACATTATTTTCAAATTATGCTCATTCCTCCAATCCTGTTTTTGATACGAAATGCATTGTGTGCTAATTTTGCAGTTTTGCTGATGTTTGTGCAGCTTTTATCTAAGGCCCGTACCAACATAATTCAACCACGTCTCTCACGTATTTTGTCATTGTCTAGTGCATCTCGTGTAGGAGTACCGTAATTTTCTTCATTGTTCACATGCATCTCGTGTAGGAGTATCGTAATTTTATTGACCAAGACTAAGGTTGTTTGTTGTAGGCCATCATTTGCCACGCCTCAGATGTAGTGACCAGCAGTGGCGGTAAATTGTATCATCTAAACCCTAGCCTTTGTGAATGGTGGTGGTCCACAAAGTGTGGCAAGGCGATAAGTGGCGTGAATCCAAACAACCTTACTTTGCATTACTGGTTTTGTATTGGACACCTTGTAGCTCTCCGCGAATCCATGGGTGCGTTTGGTTTGTTACCAAACCACTCTAAAGTCCAGGCTCTACAACACACTGGACGTCGTAGATTTGGCAACCATTTGATTTGTTGTCGTAGTTAAGGTGCGACACATCTCGTCAACACCGTGCAAGCTATTTTCTACACCAACGTCACCAAAAAACTGCCCGCGAGCGATTTCCTCACCGAGCATTTTGGCGTGGCCCTAGCCTTTGTGTGGCATCTATAGGCGTCATCAAACAAAGCCTGTATTGTCACAGAACCGACCAATTTATTAGAGCACATACACGTAATTCGCTATTAAGATAGCAAAATACATGATTGAGACCTAATAAACCCGGTAGTCATTCCCGAAATCTCGAAGGATTTCTAACTTTTCACATAGCCAAGATCGTAATAAGTTTAGCCATCACCATTCACAACATACATAGTTCGCACATAGTTTAAAACATCGGAGTTTGAAATAAGTTATTACAACCCAAATTCAAATTCGAAATAAAGCGGAAGCGATTTAGTTCAAATCCACACACACCCTTAGTTCAAATACAGTGCCAGGTCCTCGGTCAATATCCAGCAAAAGCATAAGGTAGAGTAAAGTGACCATGCCTAAGGTCTAATCATCACCCAACGCGGGGTAGAAGCAGTGCTGACAGTAGCCATAAAACATCTCACCACCTGCAACAACATGGGAAAATAAAACCTTGAGTACGAGAATGTACTCAGCTAGACTTACCCGTCATAAACTAAAAATAATTTGACTCCAAGGGGTATGCAAGGCTGGATAAGTAGGATAGCTGACTCATAAGTTGCGGAAAAGCTTGCATTAAAGGAAGATTTGATCATAACCTTCTAGCATTGTATTTTAATTTGATTAACCTTATCATGCTAAATTAGCACCTGTACTAAACAAGCATGGTAATAATTATTCAACAAGAATAGTAACCAATTCTGGTTGAGTGCCTTTCAACGTCACGGCTTAACCATCTCATCTTTTTGTTCAAGTTATTACTACGATGTCGCTGCTCAAGTCAAGTATTCACTGTCCACAAACGATGGCGATTATAATCGATTACTAACCAGCTGGTGGGGTATTCCTCACACAAACCACACTCACCCGCTAAAGTGAGCTACAGATCATCGAAAGTTCAACTCGGAAAAATCGCGGGATCAACAGGTACCATTGTATCCGGGAACCGCCCGGCTGCCTTATTCAGGGTGACCCTGACCTCGGACTTACTCTCCGCGTAACCCGTGGTCCCCCATCTTCTCCAATACGATGCGTACAGCAGGTCGACTCCCGGCCCAAACCAAACCCAGGCTTCGCGGTCGGAACGACTTATCCTTCCAGCTAAATGTGAGGCATGCGTTCAATATGACTTGAGGACATACAACGGACGGGGTCCTAGTTCGACACAGATGAGATAACCTCACCGAACCTCCAGTTCAGTCCCAACACCAATCCCGCCCGGTCTCGATTTATTATCTCCACATGGTTATCCAAGATAACAATGTATTCAACTATTCTAAGTAACCACCTATAACTCGCGAATGACAGAAAATCACCCGACTTCTGCTGATCTGGTTAAGTAAGGCTAAGCAGATAATCACACCTGAACCTAACAGGGTAGAATTATATCAAGTGGGCAAGGAATATAAGTAATGCAACAACGGTATAAAACAACGCCTATAACTTAATGCATCAAACAAGTAAATGACTCAAGTTAGATATTTTTATAAACCACAGGGAGAATGCACCGGGGCTTGCCTTTCAGGAAAGAGTTTGGTTGATGGTCGGGACACTCAGGAAGATCAACCTCGGGATCCTCTTCTGCTACTATCCCTTGTACCAAGGCTTCCTGCTGGCCTTCCTCTCCTTGTACACTGGGAACTACCGTTTCGAGCTCTGACGAATAGTATGATACCATGAATACATAGTAAATATAAAGGTACATGCTGATGGTGAATGAATGCTCAGTTAAAGATAATTGACATAATTTTAAAACATGTATGATAAGCACATGTCATCTGCATTCTCTTCTACAATCAAATCTTATACAAGCCTCATATTGCAATTTATTTACACATTAAAAGGAATTATAAACGACAAATATTTTGCACACTACCCTCTACTGAACCAAAACCAATAACAGATTTCACCTATCACAAACATCAGAAAAAGCATTATTATACACATGAAATAATGACTTAAAGCATTATTAATGATTAAAAGAAATCAGGACAGAACTGTAATATGACTTTAGATTACTTAAAAATTTTTGTAAAAATTACAGAAGCTTAAGCATACCTAATGTAGACTACCATAAAATTTTCAGGTCAAAACAGTAAGTACTTTATCCTACACAAAAATGACAAGGCAGCATAATTTAATGGGCATAAAATACTTTGTACATAAAAAAATGTCAAACAATAGATCCCAGAACATTTTTAGCTCTAGATTAGCATCAAAACACTCTCCAAAAAGTTTCATACATAAATCACTTATATATTATTTATTATGAATTATTTATCATCTACTTGAAAAAGGCACCATAATTAAACATGATAATATTTACACATGACATAGTATTATAATATTTTTCACAGATAGAGCATGACACAAGAAGACTAACAAACTTGGATTCACATTTTTTTGAGCAACAGAGAATTACTTATGCATTTTCTAAGATAAAGGCATTTAATAGGGATAAATAAATCTATACATAAAAGTATCACAAAAATCACATTTCATATTTTTATGCATAGATCTACTCATAAGAAAAATACTACAAGTTGAACCAACTCATTTGGACTAAAAATGAGTGAGATATGATTTTTCAAAGCTTTTATCAAAATCTGGAAAACAGATTCTTTAAAACGAAATAGAAAACAGTTTTGCACCAGAAACCCTGGACTTTTCAGTAATTAACCGAGCCCTATTTTAAAACTCTCTGAGTTTAGCCACTTTGCACTTAAGTCCGGGAAAGATTAACATATTCTGTCCGTGATCCACACCAAGGGGAAAGGTCGTCGGCGGTCGGCAATCTCGCCGGCGGCGAGGTCACCGGCCAAACTACGGCCACCACTAGACTCAACTCGTCGACGCGAACCAGTTGGTGTACAAGATGCAAGCTATCGCGGAGAAAAATGGCGGCGACGACGAACGGCGGCGAGCGGCGGTCTGCATGACGGCGATTCGACGGCTGCCGGCCAACTCCGGCCAAATCAAGGCCCAAGAACTATCCTGTGACCTAATTGAAGTCGGGGTGACTCGATTGCACTAGCGCATGAAGGCAAAGGTCCACCGGAGTGAGCTCCGTGCGAGCGGCCGACGAGAGGCGGCGCGACCCGCGACGGCGGTCGGTCAAAATCCGACGTACCCTAACCCTAATCGTTCCCATAAACTACACCAACCTATTCTACTCATGCAGGCAACCACAATGCGCAAGATAAAGGAGGGAGAAAGGGGTTGCTGGTCATGGCGGACCACGCGGCGGTCGAGGCGGCCATGACCGGCGAAGGGGGAAATGGTCGATTCGACCTCTACCTTAGGTCATTGGGGCAGGGAGTGTGCGCATGGTGTGCCTCGCACCACGACGGAGCTACTGGCGAGCTCTGGGAAGAAAATGGCAGGGCTGTGAGGTGCGGTGACGATGCGAGCTCGTCACGGCGGCAATGGCGGGTTCCGCGTCCGCTTGAGCTCGGGGAGGGAAATGCGAGGCGAGGAGGGGCGTCTGGTGGTGGTGGGTGGAGAGTGAAGGCGAGAGGCGCGGTCGGGACGCATTGAAGTGAGGCAACGGCCGGAGGGCCGGGCCATGGCGTCGGGCTTCGGCGTGCGCGTGGCGCGCGGGCAGGCGATGCAGGACCGGGGCGAGGGACGCGTGGGCGAGCGGTGGGGCCAGGCCGAGTGCGGGGGCGAGCGGCGCTCGGATGGGGAGGCCAAACAGCGGGCAGCGGCGTCGCCCGGCGTACGGACGCCACGCGGCCGGCGTCGGCACGGACACCGTCGGCGCGAGGAAGAAGAAGAGAGGGAAGAAGGAGGCCGACGGGTGGGTCCCACTGCGCCAAGATTCGTGCAGAACTTGATTAACTCCATATTTTCTAAAATAATCCAAATTTAAAGAAACTTGTAAAAGATGAAATGTTGTTCTCAATGAGTAGAACATTTTACTTTTAAACATTAAAACCTAATTCTTCATAGAAATTGAAATTCAAAAATGGGGATTTAAAATTCTTTTAAAATTAAAAGAAAAACATTTTTATAAACTGTTTTTGACATTTTTGACCCACTTCCAAGCCTTTTCATGAAATGACCCAAAAATAAGTTTTGCTCCAAATAATTTTCTCTACAAACTTCATTTAACACTTAACCCCAAACAAGTAACCTATCACATGGCCCTAGTTCAAATCAAAGCAAACACATTTTTCATTTTATCATTTCATGTAAACAAATGATGATGCAAATGAGATGGTTATGCTCATGAGGTGCAAGGTCATGCATGCTTAACACCAGGGGTGTTACATGTATCTCCTCTAAACCAAAAACCTACTTAGCATGTTTTATGTTTATATCACATCTAACCACAACGTGTTTTTATGCAATATGTTACATCTCTACCTTCACCCCATGTAAGTTTTGACCAACGATATAATGAACAATCATAGCTTTGAAGAGTCAAGAAAAATTTTGCCACCATCATTTGCTTTGTTTCTCCTCCAGCCATGGACACCTCAAAACTTGTCTATATAGTAACGATTTTTCAAAATCTATAGTACAAGATCACTCATAGTTCTTTCACTACCTAACTATATATGACCGTGGTATCACACTTAGCATCGTGTCTTATGTCCACAACACGCAAGTGCCTGTACAGTTTTCACACGGGACACGTGCGTTAGCTCGGGATAATTTAAGATATTCGTCGTCTCTTTTTTCCCGCTCTTAATCCAATATACAAACGGGCATGCCCGTACCTGCATCCCGTTTTGACTCGTAGCCACAGCACACGGAGGTCCAGCCGTCCAGGGTCCCGTACTCCCGTCCCGTCCCCTGTTCTTGACGACAGAAGTCAACACCTCGGGCGTCGTCATCGCACCGAGCGCTTGGGATGGAATGGAATGGAACCGAACCATGTCTATAATTCCTATCAGGTGAACGGTGAACGATGCAGCGAGTTGGCAAAGAACGACATACATGAGTTATTTTTATTAAAATATAAATTTCAGCATTATCTTGGCTTATCTTTCATAACAGTAATAGAGACACGTAATTTAGATGAAATTTATGAGGTATTTTAAATTATCTCAAATAGTGATAGTGGTGTGATCGTGGAGACCGGAGTAGACGTGGCTCACCAAGTTCCAAGCCGGTCTACCGAATGACCCAGTGGTCTATTGGGTGCCGCGAGTCTCTACTGCCGCGCGGAGCCTCTGACATTTGCGCCCGCGCTCGTAAAACTCTAAATATAAACTTTAAAATTCTCTTCTCTGTGCTAGTTTCTTTTACACTCATCTATACTTTATATCTCGTCTCTATACAGTGAGACCCACATATCATTTATATTTTATCCCCCACCCCCACGCGTCTCTCTCTTCTATCCGCTTCTCTGCTCCCGACCTCGGCTCGGCGGCGACGGCTCGGCGGGCTCCGGGCGGCGGCGAGCGGTGGGCCCCCCCTCTATGGTCTCCCTCTCCGGGCCCCCTCTTCGATCACCGCTCTCCGATCTCCACTCTCCGGCCTCCCTCTCCCGGCTCCGGTGGCGGGCATGGACGGTCTCCGATGCCGGGCGTGGACGGCCTCGACCTCCCTGCTCCCTTCACCAGCATGCAGCGGTGTCCGCGCGCGCGTCCGCGCACCGTGCTGGGCAGTGGCGGAGCGGGGCATGGCGGCGGAGCTCCCTCTTGCGTTCGCGGTCCGCGATCGTCGGGGATGGGAGTAGCGGCGGAGCTCGGCGGCGGACCTCGCTGAGCTCGATGGCGGAGGTGCTTCCTCGCGGCGGTGCCCTCGAGCTCTGGCACGGCTGTGCTCCCTTGCGGCGGCGGTGCTCCTTCCCAGGCGCAACCGCGGGCGAGCAGCGACCTCTGGCGGGCGAGCTGGCTTCACGGCGGCGGTCCTCCTTCCCCATCCCGGCCTCACGCCCCCTTCCCTTCCCGGCAAGGCGGCTCCCAAGCGGTGTGGTCGCGGTCAACCAGTGCGGAGGCCGGCGGGAGAGCTGTGGCCTCCTCTCCGACGTCCAAGCGTTGGCGGCCTACTCTCGGGCGACCGAGCGGGTGAGCAGGCGCGGCCGCGGGCGACAGCTCGTTTCCGTCCTTCTCTCTTCTCGAGCGGGCCCCGCAGTGTCCTTTTCCGCGCGCTCCGTACGCCCGCGACACCCGATGCTTGCCCGCCCGCTTAGCGTGCATTGTAGCGTGCCCCGCTGCAGGCTTTTTTACGTTAAATCCATCCTCTGGTGTACCGTCGCGGGGCACGAACGGCACCCAGTGCTCTCAGTCTGAGACTTTCATCGAGGCTGAGTGGCCACGGCCAGCCGATCACAGCAAAAGAGAGGATCACAGCAGAAGAGAAAGGTCAAAAAAAAAAAACTCTGTTGGAAAGAGAGAGGAAATCTTTGCATCGGGCACCGGAACTGCACTCCTGTTGCTGTAGCGCGGCACCGGCATCAGTGCTTCGTCGGTCTCGACTCTCGAGAGACCCAACGATTCTTCATTTGCCGATGAGCCGGTTTTCCTGGGCGAGACGATGAGACGACGTCGGTGTGACGGTGTCGATCTCTGGTTCTCTGCCCGGTGCCCAGCGCGTTATTGGACCATGAACCGGCGTGGTGGCACGGCAGGACAAGGCACAGGAGGGGTCGAGTCGGCGTGTATCAATATCTCTGCACGCTATCCATGCGGTCGTCTATCATGTTGCAGTCTGCACTCTGCAGGGCAGGGTATCGGTATCTCTGGCCGACTGGAGCCAGCAACCTGCTCTCCTGCTGCGTTTTTTTTTTTTGACAAGAGCTCCCCTGCTGCGTTGATGCGAGGCTACTACTACTACTACGGTCTGGTTGAAAGATCTCCTCGATCTCCTGTGTTCTGTCTCGTGCTTCGTTACATCTTTTCTTTTTTAAAAAAAAACAGAGAGGACTCTCGCTCTCGCAGGCTTGACTTGAGGAGTCGTAGAGCGATGATGATGCGCAAGGACTTGTGTGAGAAACTTTTACAGGGTTCAGTTCAGAGCTGAAACAATACTACTTGCGTGTGCAAGTGCAAGCCGAGGACAAGAGACAAATCTGCGGCGCACATCGACCCTTTGGCTAGTTTTAGCAATGCCACCCTCCCTTGTGCAAGCAGCAGCTCCATCTAATCTAATCAGTACACCAGCCTTGGCAACGCAACTCTCCTATCTGTCTCTCACCATTCAGTGCAGAGCCAGATCAGCAGAAGGCACGACGACGTTATCAGAAAACCACGAGAGAGGTCCATGCATGATTTCAGCACACGAGTCGTACGTTGCCAGAAGACGACCTGTGGCTTTGGAAGCTTGAACAAAGGACTTTGCGTCATCACTCCGTTTCACTGCATACAGGGCATTCCATCATGCAATTCTTAGTGTGGCAAAAGAGTGAGTGAAGGAGCCCCATGTGAAGAGCATACTAGAGATGAATGGGCAAAAACCCGTAAAGGCAAGGGGAGCTCGGTCGTCTTCAGTGTTTGGGAATAAAGGTTTTGACTGATTGCTGCGCGCCTGCGCCTACAAACGAGTTAGTACGAGTCAATATGGTGGACCAGAGTACGCATGTGACGACGACATAGTATAAAAACAAGCGTTAGTACGTCCTACTACCACTATATGATGATGAATCAATGACGGTTGTCACGATCTCGTTCCTGGAACAAAGCACCCTGGATTTCCTTCATTTTATACGAAGACGAGCATACTAAATCCAGCCAGCCAGCGCGAACGAATACGTCCCCGCAAGCAGATGCAGCTCGCAAGTGCATACAGAAGTGATACGCCGCGCACATGGCGCGCATATGGGCGGCTCCATGAAAAGCCGCGCGACCACGCCGGACTCCGACCCAGCCAGGACGATCTCGTCGGACCGGCCGCGGTGGCGCCAAAGCGCCAGCAGCGAAGAACATTCCAAGCCGCCTTTCGTTGCTCCCTCGATCTTGATTACTCGGGTCAGTCCATTCCGTCTCAAGTCTCAACTGTTTAGAGTACTGGTTGTTGAGGAAAGACCGAAGCTCGCCCGGTGATCTTTCCACGCCATTAGAGGACGAGGACGAACGGTTGCTACATGGCATATGGCATTGGCATGGCAGGTGCAGCAGGGACAGAAAGGCTGCCTCGTCGGTAAGTTCATTAGAAAACTGGCTTTGCCTGATCGCCTTTTCGCAAACCGAAGGCCAAGACGATACGACTACTCCTATCCTACAAGACGCACGCAGCAGGCAGCAGGCAGCAGGCATCCGTCCATGATCTCCTTCCTGCTGCTTTTCGCGGGAGCACGGACAGGCAGGCCTGTTTCCTTCTCCTTTGCCGGATGATTGCTCTCTCTCACACCTACGCGCATCTCCCTTTGCATAGGTGCAAGAGAAAGAAAGGGGCATGCATGTCTGTGTGCTGCCGCCTGCGCAAAGGCAAAGCACGGGAGAAGAAGCTCTCTATCTCTCTCTGGTAGACAACACACCACAGCACCCCGGCGATTAAGCCCCAACAGTCCAACACCAATTATTCCGATCCCGGCCGATCCCAAATCCGCCGCTACCTCTCACTCTCAGCAAGAATCGGACAAACAGGGCGACCCCGATGCATGCGGTGCAGATCTCCGTCTCCTCCTCGATCCGCATGCAGCAGCCCACTGACGGTCCTGGAGTCTGGAGATGGAGAAGCAAAGCTTTCGCTTTTGCATGTCCTGCACTTGCATCCGCTAGCCGCCTTATCCCGCGGCCTCTTCGTCCTCCTCCATGAGCCCATGTCGTCGTCGTCCCTCCGCCGCTGATCCGCTCCGCTCGGACGCATGGATCGGACATGCATGGGGGTCAGTCAGTCCCAGTCGCAGTCGGCCACTCGCTTGCACTGCCGTGTGTGTGGTCAGTTCAGTTAACCAGCTCATACATCAGTGCAGCAGCGATCAGGCGAGGTCGGATCAGAAATTGCCAGACTTGCAAGTTGCCAAAGTGATCAGATCTTGGTGATTGATGATTAGCCGTGTGGTGGCTAACTGTGTGTGCCCGCTGCATTGCAGATACGGCTTTGCACCTGGTGTACGTGCCAGTACTCCTGCAGGTACGCAGTAATTGCCGCAGCTTAACTCTGAACACACGTACTACGTCTGTACAGCCGTGTCGATCGATTAGGAGGCTTAACCCGACTGTCCAATGGGATGAGGATGAGACGCCAGCTGATGCGCTAGTATACCGTACTACTGCTATAGGAGGAGTATAATGAAGCAGTATTAACCTACCTTTGGACTAGTCATTATTAATTCTGCGAGATATTTTAATTACCCCGGCCTTCAAGAGCTGAGGCCGAGAACTGACAACTGAAGGTGTATCGATCAATCAGCAGCAAGGAAGCCACCGAGAGGCGAGAGCAGAATGGCCCATAAACTAGCTGCTAGCTAGTACTACCAGCAAGGATTGACGATTCGACTGGCAGTGCACGGTGTGGGGATGCCAGCATATCCGCCGGCCGCCAGCAGAGCATCTGTAGCGAATTGAAGGTCAGAGGCCGATGAATGACACCACGTACGCGACATGGTGGACATCCCGTCTGTCGCGGCAGTCTCAGTGATCCATAGATCGATATATACACTGCTGGCGGCCGAAAATCATTTTCCGCGGCGGTCAACGACGTCCGCCACGGATGGAAGGTCACGGTTAATCGTGACTTCACCTGCGGGCGCCTGTGCCCGCTGCGGACGATCGATTTACCGCAGCGGGCAACATAAGCGTACGCTACGGTAAATGAGTATTAATCGCAGCGGACGGCTTATGTTGCCCGCTGCGGTAAATAATTTCTGAAAAACAAAAAAAGAAAAGAAACCCTAGATAGGCCCGCCGAGCCCATCCACGGACCCGACGAGCCCATCCAGGCTGTCGCCGCCGGGAGCTCCACCACGCCGCCAGATCCCGCCGCCAGGAGACCAAGGGCAGCCAGATCCGGCCGAGCCGCTGCTAGATCCGCCCTCGCCGGGGCCTGATCCAGCCTCCGCGTCGCCGCCGTAGACCTGCGAGGGAGAGAGGATGAGGGACTTATCTGAGGGACAGAGAAGAGGAGAGAGGATGAGGGGCACACCTTGCACCGCCGCCGGGCCCTCCGCGCCTCTCAGGCCGTCGCTGCTGTCTCCGTTCGCGCCGGGCCCTCCGCGCCTGGGAGATGGAGTCGCGAGAGGAGCGCGCGGCTTCGTGGGGAAACGTGGAGACGGGGTGGATCCCGCCGGCCCCCTTCCTCCTCCGCGGCGGATCCCGCGCCTCCCAGCACGGCCTTGCTCCTCCGCGGCGGATCCGCGCCACCGAGCACGGCCTTGCTCCTCCGCGGCGCTCACGTCCTCCATGGCCGAGCTCCACCGCGGCGCTAGAAGGGAGGAGGAGGGCCTTCATCCGCCCTCATCGGCGCCGCTGCGATGGCACCGGAGCCACGCTCCCCGACGTCAGAGCCCACGCCGCTCGAGCTCATGGAGAGAGTGGGGAGGTAGAGAGGTGGAGGTCGGGCGAGCGAAGGAGTTCGGCGCTGCGCGTGGGGGAGGATTGCGGCGGAGGGGGAGGAGTGCGGTGGGAGTTGGTGGGAGTAACGGATCGGCCCATTGATATGCCTGGAATGCTAATGGGCCTATTTTACCTGTGCGATTAGCATCAGTTCAGCTCCGGCTCATCTGCGATGGTATCTGGCCACAATGGAGGGCCCAAAGGCCGAGAGACCTTGAAGCCTTGCTGAGGCCCAGACGGCCAGACTGAACTGAACTGAACCTGCACCAAAGACTCGTGCTCGTGCACGTCAATCTACGCAGGATCACAAGTCCCACAACTATTCTGTTTTTTTTTTTTTAAAAAAATAGGTAGAGAAAATAAGGATCCAATCAAATCATCGTTACATTATTATTGTTAATCTCCGTGGCTTATTCTGGTTTCAATTTATTTTGTCGTCTAGCGTGAGTTTCTATTGCACCTCACATTTCGCATGATACTAATAAATAAAAAAGGAATTTAACACTATGCAAAAAAATTCTCCGTCACATCAAAATATCGACAAGTACTAAATATAGATAAAATTAAAAACTAATTACATAATTTTGTTATACTTTGCGAGACGAACGTTTTAAACCTAAGTAGTCAAAATTTAAACAATTTTTACTGAATAAAAATAAAATGTTACGGTTGTTTGATGCGATGGTCGACACTGTGCAAATGCAGATTCGGCCGGAAGGCCTCTACGTTGTTCAGCGTGGAGTGCGACAAAACCTTTGAAGCTGTTAGGCGTGACCACCGCACAGCTACAGCGAGGCCTTTCCGCGTAGTGGCAGTTTTACTGCCTTTTTACACACACGAAACGCAAAGGCGTGCAGCTACTTTGCACGTCCGCCGGTCCCGTGCTTCGCTGGACATTGCCTTGGGTGCGACTGGACCGGAGACAGTCGCGCCGTGCGGACCATCGCCAGCCTACACCTCCAATTCCTCAGGCTCCAGCAGCATCATGGATGATGATGATGACGATGGATCCCCGCCAACCGCGTCGTGGAGATATGGGCAAAGCGAAGCGGCCGGCAGCTGATGAACCTCCTCCCCGCCGCCATCTCGCATTCGGCAATCTTCGCTGCTCACCGACGGCGTGGTCGTCGATCCACGACCGCGCCTTCTCGGATCGTCCCCGGCGGGTCAGCGCCGTCACGGCGTCACCTGCACTGCAAATTTACCAACAAATGTACTACCTGGCATCGTTCTGATTTCTGAAGCTGATTGATGAATGCTGAGTGGCGATTCATGCTCTCTAATCACATGAAGCGCCGTCTACACTCAAAAGGAAAGTTTCCATTAGGTCCTGCTAGTTTTCCTCTAAAATTCCTATGGTTCCAAAGAAATTTCATATACGTAGGGTATAATTCCTTTTTTTTTTTTTGATAAAAGGGTATAATTCCTTGTTCCGAAGGGAACAGGTAGGAAACGTTCCTATAGGATTTAGTCCTCCAAAGTTTCTTTAGTTCTGTTCCTAAGATCGAGAGGTATCGCTATAGATTTACTTGGTTAGCTCAACTGTACATTATCGCTATAGATTTACCTACCTCTTGCCTCCAAACTGTACATTATATTTGCACATACACTGTACTAAAGAAGAACATATGTTTCCCAGCATCTATAACCTTTGACAATTCTGCAATCTGGTGTAATAATGGGGATTGGGGACCCTTTCTTGGCAGCTGAACGATCACCATCTCCTGAACATGGGCGTCACGACTCCACGCTACATTCTCAAGGACTCCAGATTTGTAATGGCAAATATACCCAACGTTCTTTTGATGGAACAATTATAAAGTACATCCCTTTCCTATAAACGATACATCCTCCTGATCTGCTGGTTACTCAAGTATTGATGTCAATTAAGATCCAGTTTGGAAGTAGTATTAACAAACTGCAGTTTTAAAACCATAGATATGCAAAACCGTGATTTAGAAAGAAAAAAAAAAAGTCTGGAGTGGAGTTCATAAAACTCATAAAAAAGCAACTACAGTTTTAGCATCAAAACGATAAATTAGTTGCACCCACGCACGTCATGGCATTCTAAAACCAAAATATTTGACAAAACAATGGGCCTTACTCTTCTAATGAAATGGAACTCCCATTTTTCTATGTGTCTGCATTTAATCAGAAGGAGCCTGGATACTTCGCATGTCATTACAAGTTCAGAATCATAAGGATATGTCATTCACTCGATACAGGAAGATGAGCAGTTCAGAGTTTGAAATCAACAGACAAACATGTCATATCCAATGAAATCATGAGCTACCAATGTAAACAAAACAACTATGATACCCATGGTAAAAAGCTACATTGATTAAACTAACTTTATAAACCATTGGAAAAAGTAGAAACCAAAACACTGCCGTCTAAAATCCAGTACATATCCCGTCTGGAATTGAGCTTGCCCTGAGTTACAGTAGCAGCCAAAACAAGCATTTCACAGCACAAAATGTGTAGAACGTTCATTCAGCAACCGGCATGTATATGTAGCAAAATTGTAGCATCAGAACCAGAGTAGATACTTTACATTTGCAGTTCTTCCAAGTTCAGAATCATCCTCAGGAGGTATCACTGGATCACTGAACATCAGAAGAATTGGAGAAAGACCACAGCATACCAACTCAATACAGACAGAAACAAATGAACTCATCAAAGTAATTATTAAGACGCAAACAGGCCAAACATGATCTTTATGATCAAAACTAGAAAGAATCCATGAAGTCAGTATGACGCTCAAACAAAAAAGTCCAGTAGTTTCAAAATCTGTAAACCACTCATCAGTGAACAGTGATTGAGGTTCCATATAACATTTGAAGGTCCCAAGTAACCAACCATTATACTTATACAGCACATGTTGCTGAGAACATTCACCCAACATCCAGTTTATGTGAATATAAAATAGCCAAATTGCCTTCCAGGGACCCGAACCATCTTGAATATATGAATCCCACATTACATAATATATTTCGGTACTAATTAATTAATCACACTTGAATACTATACTACTTAGTATCATATATACCCATAGATACATTTGACGAATATGTATCTCTCTACCAGACTTAAACTGCAATATCCATCCATCAACCACCTCCCTCATCTATACACCAACCAACAAGAACTAGACGAAACCATAAAATTTTTATTATTATAGTTCACTTTGACTTTTTTGGTGCGTGTATTTTGTTACGTATCTAGACATATTATTATCTAGGTATATAGCAAAATACATGCAACAAAAAAATTAAAAAGAACTGTAATTTGAAACGGAGGGAGTACCACGAACGAAGCAATTCAAAACTCCTTTGCTTAAGCATCTTCTGCAATAATAATCAGGATAGATCCAGAGATGTGAAGCAGCCGATGCGCCTAGGAAGAGTTTGCCCCACCTTCCGGAGGCAGCGATGGCGTCCCCTCCGACTTGTAGTTGTAGACGACCACGCGCGGCGGCGGGTACATCATCGGCGGGAACGCGTGCATGTGGTGCGGGACGCCGTAGACGCCGCCGGCCGCGTGAAGATCTCCGCCAGGCGCCTCGCTTCCTCCGCCGCCGACAATGTGGAAGACCGGGCGTGGCATGTAGCCGCCCTGGGCAGACGGGTCGAGGTAGTGGACCGGCGGCGGCACGGGGAAGTAGTACAGGGGCTGCGGCATGTACGGCGGCGGCGGGGCGGGCCACGATGACGCTCCCTCTGCGACGAACGACATCTGGCGCGAGGAAGGCGGCACGTCGTCTTCATCGTCGCCGTGGTGGCGCGGGGTCTCCACGGCATCGGACTTTGCGCGGGCTGCCGTGGGGCCGGGGCTGGGCTCGTCGGACGCGGTGTCGAGGCCGAAGAGGTAGTCGGGGACCTCGGAGATGATCGAGGACGCCTCGGATCGGCCGCGCTCGATGGGGTGCTGCGGCGCGGGGGCGTTCAGCGCGTCGACGAACCACTGGTCGGTGGAGGCGGCCTCGCCGCCACCGCCGACGCCGGTGCCGGAGAGGACGGAGCCGAAGGCGGCGTCGGGCGCGGGCGCGAAGAGGAAGACGCGGAGGCGTGGCGGTCTGGTGACGCTGGCGGAGAGGTCGTGGATGCGGTCGAGCTCGTCCATGAGGTGGTCGACGTCGTCGTCGGAGGTGACGGAGATCAGCGAGTCGAGGTCGTCCTGGGGAAGCTGGTACTTGAGCGACGGTCTGGGAGACCCCGGGGCGAAGAGTGCGGGCGCGGCCTTGGCGAGCGCGGTGACGAGAGCGTGGAAGGACGCCGCGGCGCGCGGGAAGGACACGATGCGGGTCTCCCCGCCGACGTAGCGCAGCTGGCGGTCCCCCGGGCGTGGCAGGATGCGGCCGCCGAAGCTGCACATGAGGCGCACCTGCGTGCCCCCGTGCGCCGCCAGCGCGGGGGGGAGCGGCGGCGGCCGGGGTGGGCGCGGGCGCCGGCGGCAGAGGCGGCGGGTGGAGGTGGAGGTGGTGGTTGCCGCCGTTGCCGTTGCCGTTGGCGGAGTCCGGGTGGTTGCCGCGCGGGGTGGAGGACGCCGAGGAGGAGTCCGGGTGGTGCGAGGACGGCGACGTCATAGGTCCCGTCCTGGTGACAGGTGAGGTGGTGGTGGTGGAAAGGGCGGAGGCGGAGGGAGGGGCTAGTCGCGAGGGCGCATCGGGATTTGGGAATCGCAAGTTGCGAGGCGGACGGAGGACGGGGACGGGCGGGGGATGAGCTGGACGGAGGCGGGTTTCTATTCGTGGTGCGAGGCAGGTGGGGCTAGCTCGGCGGCTAGCTGTAAGATCCGATACTGCAGTGGTTGATTTGGCATGTCCCGTTCCTGCTGTTTAAAATTTGAAATTCAAATTACTTTCAGGATTTGCGGGATGCCAAATTGGACTGCTAGTGCTACCCTTAATAATTTTCTGGTTCACGATAATATCAGCAATAATTTTTCTATACCTAAAATTCTAAAATAACGTTGGTGTTGTGTTTGCGTCGGTCGGTAGCCTTGGTCCCCACGAAGCACGATCCAGTCGGGCCCGATCCGGTAGCGAATAATTGACCCCTAGAACACACGAGGACGAGGACATTCTATTCTTGGGCCTCGTTTAGCTACCAAATTTGGTGGATAAAATTTACATAGTAAGTGTCCCGTTACACTGTAGCAATTTTATTTTTATTTAATAATAATTATCCAAACATTGATTAATTAGGCTTAAAATATTCGTCTCGTAAAGTACAACAAAACTGTGTAATTAGTTTTTTATTTCATCTATATTTAATACTCTATATATGTGCCGACATTTTGATGTGACGGGGAATAAGAATTCTGCATAGTAAATTTTAGATATCAATTTTGGCATCTAAACCCTTAGATCTCGCAGCTCCCTCGGTAGCCGGGAGGAGTATTGTATTGTGATCCGTTTCATCTGATTTCGTCGCAACAAGCATCGGGCCGGTCAACGCAAAGGCACCGAGAGCATCTCCAGCCCAAAGCTTTATTTAAGCCAGTATATTAAATTTTAAAAGTTTGGAAAAAAAAAGTTAACTCTGATAGAGTCTTTAATCAGACTCTCATTTTTCATGCCCCTTCAAATTATAGTTTCGAGTCCTCAGATTCGGATCCCCTGTCCCTATCTCATCCGTGCGCCCCACACCACTTTTTCCCTTTTCCTCTCCCCGTGAAAACCTCCGGTGCTCGGGCAAGCCACCACGGCCGCGTCCGGTGTTCGGGCGAGCCGCCATGACCGCTGCCGCCGCGTCCTGGCACGCAGGCGGAGCCGCCTAGGCCGCCGTCGGGACGGCCGCCACGCAATCTCGCGAATCAATACGACAAGACGTACGAGGAGGGAGGCGGGCGCAAGGAACAAATGCAGGCACGCACGTACCGGGGCGGGACGCCGGTGTCGTCGTCCTCATCGGCGAGGCGCACGATGAACTCGCGAGTGTCGAACGGGAGGGTGCCCGCGATGTAGAGATTCTTGCGGCCGTCGTAGGTCGGGAGCCGCATTCCGAGGTCGGACGTGCGGTAGAGGCGGACTAGCTCGGCCATTATGGCCCGGTTCACGGTCCGTAAGCTCACCTCAGGCGTGATCTTCACCTGCAAAACCAACCAGAAGTAAACAAAGACGTCGCCTTTCGATCTCAATTGTGCTAGCGCTCGGGGTGAAATGAACGGCGGAGCACACTTACATCATACTGGGTGAGGTCCTTGTCCGGGATTTCAGCGAGGAAGTGGTTGGCCTTGACGACGCAGCGCGCGCCCACGATCCCGAACCCCGGGTGGCGGCAGAACACCAACCCCTGGCTGTTGGGCACGGGCAGCCCAATGACTGCGCACGGGCGGAGGCGCCTGGTGCGCCGACGCAGGTAGCAGCCCGGCTCGCCCGGCAGCGCCTTGTCCCGGTCGCGCCCGCCGCGCCCGCAGCAGCGCCTCCCGCCTCCTCTGTCGCACCTCTTGCCTCCCTCCGGCAGCACCGATGTCGTCGCCGAAGCCGCCGCCGGCAGGTCCGCCTTGGGCGGCGTCACGCTGCTCTGCAACGGCAACTTCCTCCGCTCTGCGTGCCCGCCGCCGCCCTTGTTGGCTGCTATGCAGATGGATGAAGAAGAAAGAAGAGAGTATGATGAGTGGGTCCGTTGCGTCTGTGTCTGCTAGAATGCATTTGGGTCCTTCTAGGATAGGGTCTTGGCCTGGAGTTGGAGTCAATTTTAGCCCCTATTATATGCAGGCCAGCATGCAAATAAAAAAAATAGGAGCTCAATTTGCATGTTGTGCTGGAGTTGCTCTAAAGTAGTCACGTAGTAATGCCATTGTTCTTTTCGTCTTTTAGGTCAAGGTCAACACGGATGGTGTAATAATTTGTCACGTCGAGCAATATCGAAAATATACTTGACAAACTTGATATGAAAATAAGTTTACGATGACATGTGGGAGAGTGTGATAAGAAAACTTCGACACATCATGAATCATGGTTAATCTTTAACGTCACAAGTTTTGATCACAGACTAAACAAGTCCTCCAAATCTTAAAAAAAACCGTCTTAACAATGTCATAAAAGTATTAAACATCTGTGTCGATTTGAAATACACGTCGAGAACTATACGGTTTTGGACGATCACTTTGGTGGCGGTGGCGCCCAACAAGCACAACGACGAGACAGACAGTAATAATTAATAAAAACTAAAAAAAAAAGATCGGTAAGTTTGTACAGCACTGGCACGTGATAGCAACCAAAAACTAGGTGCGGTGCAAGCAAATGGATGCATGGTAACGCTCCACCAAAGTTGCTGCCGGTGGCGAAACGGACGAGCCGAATCACTTTTTCCGCTCGGATGCACGTCCACTTCTTGACACAAATTTCAAATCCGACATTAAGGGCCCATTCCGAGCGTTGCCGCCGTACGCGGCTAATTGTCGCTCTTAATCTTAAGAGAATAGGCTAATTTTTCACCGTTTCGCCCCCGCCGTGGCTTCAACATTTTGTCTCGTGCAAGAAAGTTAATT
Source organism: Bothriochloa decipiens (assembly GCA_023333625.1). Lineage (NCBI taxonomy): Eukaryota > Viridiplantae > Streptophyta > Magnoliopsida > Poales > Poaceae > Bothriochloa > Bothriochloa decipiens. Next base: position 10,419,993 of record CM041631.1, on the reverse strand, counting down.
TCTGAGAAAATAAATGTGAACCCAACAATAAGAAAAGCTTGGTCGGTCATGAATGACGATTTCAGCAGCGGGCCCGGAAGGTAACAAACAAATTCCGTCCTGACGAAGATGGTGATGTCAAGGGCAAGATCAAGGAGAATATTTCAAAACTTGCTCACGAAAAAAGCATCGCAATCATCATCGGCTGGAGAAAACACACAACTCGCAGACATTGGGGCCCAACTTATACGAAATCAACAGGCACAAAATGGTACGGCGGCCACACCGCTGCTTTTTCCACGTCGGAACCATAATGGTTCGTCTCGATCTAGCTCAAAAGCAGTGTTTCTTAGCCCTTTTGTCATTCTGTATGTAAAAAACGATATACCCCTCTTCAAGTTGGTACTTCTTTGAGACCATTTCTATATTATCCATGCCAATCTGCTCCAGGTTAGGAAGAGATGCATCTCCCCCACTGGCTCTAGATTAGGTCCTCGGATAATATTTTTTGGAGGCTTCCATTATCGGTTCTCTCAGATAATCAGCAAATGTGCATGTCACCAAAATATCTATAGTAAAATCACTTCTGTCGTTTATCTCCACTTCTTTAGCTCCCCGGGAAAAAAAATTCTCCACTTCTTAGCTGAGATGATTAGTACTTACTCGAATATATACATCTACACTTATCTATCTAGAGCATGTTACAATGGATTCCAATGCAAATATAACGAGGCGGGTAACCATTTATTCCTCATAGTAGTTTATATGCAGTAATAGGTGTTTACAAATCATACTGTTCAAATGATAGTTTCTACGTTATCAGCTGACTAGATTATGTTGTTTTATTATGAAAAAAAACATTATACCATGACCCATGACCGATGAGAGTAGAGCTTATAAATTCTAGCGAACATGGCGATAAACTTCAAACTATGCTGGGCATTTTTTTTCCTTAGAAAAGAAGGTTGAAGCCAAAAGTATAAAATGAACAGCTGGGATGTCATGAGATCACCTCAAAAGGCAGAGCCCAGAGGGCTTGGTCGCAATAATCAAATGCAAGAAACGAACATTCATTCCTCCTGGCGGCATTGGTACGCTCCGGGGTGCTCGCAATTATTCGCTGCTGACCTGGACGGAACGTCCCATCCGGGAGACGTGGTGGGCCCGGGAAATAAAATATCAGCCGTGCTGACTTGGCGCCAGCTGGTTTGCCCACAGTGCCACGGGCAGCAGGATGGCCCCACGCTCTGAGCCGTGGTACCCCACTTACCAATCACTTGCCCACTGTCCCACTCGTTGCAGCAGCAGCAGAGGACACGCGGTATGGGGCTGATGGCCTGGTCCATCATCACAGGGCACGAGGCCCACGTTTGAGCCCATTGTGAATGGGAAAGGCCCATGAGCCCGAACGCTGTTTTCTTTTTTTAATTTATTTTAATTTTCAGAAAAGCTCGAATAAGCCTTGAACTTGCTGTGAGCAACTGAGCATGGCTCAGTCTTGTCTGTCAGACTGTCACGACTTTCGTGGACTACTACAAGTTTAGAGCGCACGAGAATCATCACATCACCAACCCTTGCCGATGAGCCACAGCCGGTCGAGCGCGACGGCGGTGAATATGCCGGCGAGGAGGCAGTCGACGACCACGTTCCCCAGGGCGTTCTGCTCCGGGCTCTGCAAAGGAGGAACAGGCGAACAGCTGAGAAAACGGTGAGCACACGAAACAACGGCACGACCGAACGAAACATGCCGACCCGCGACCGGACTTGCCTTGTACCCTCTGGGCGCCTCCGTGAGGACGCACACTGTGAGGTACCCGTTGCTGAGCCCCAGCACGGCCGTCAGGAGGATCGTGTACCCTTGCCCGCCGCCCGGCCTCGCGGCGAGGTAGAACGTCGCGACAGAGGCAGGCATCTCCCGACGAGATCGCCGGCGTTGTACGTCGCGATCAGAACAAGCACGTACCATGAGTGATGAGCCCAAGCTGTGTGAGCCGGTGTCCTCGGACAGGAAGCCGGGGAACACCGACAGGGTGAGCACGTAGATGAGGAACATGTCGGCCGCCAAGTCCTTGTTCTGCAGGAGCAGCTCCTTGTTGCTGAGCCGAGCTGCCGGCGCGTGTCCTGGATCTGTTCCAGCCTCAGACGACGTGTGTTCAAGCAGCACGCACATGGTCAGTCAGTCTAGTGATCGGAGGATGGCGTGATGTTCATGTCATACGAACAAGGCTTGTGATTCCTGTAGCGGCAAGGTCAGCTCTTGCGCGGTAGTGTTTCACGATCGGCAGCCGCAGGAACACGAACGCGTACGCCAGGACGCATAGCTGCTCAAACATGCATGACACGGCGAGGAACAGCACTAGGCAGCAGGGGAAAAAATTTTGCTTCAGATGAACCTGAAACGCACTGCAAGAGTGTAAATGCAACGGTGACTCTTGTGTTGGGTTTTGTATGATACAACCTGAACAAATTCAGGGTACATCAAGGATAAGTCACCAACCATGTTGAAAGAAGCAATGCAAACTTCTGTAAGTTTTTCTACTACTTATGAATCAAGATATTTATTAATAAAGAATGTAGAATAGGAAATAAAAGAAATTAGTAAATGTTGTAAAATCTAGAAAATCTCTAAAAGAGGGAAACTTGTCTTAAATCTATGAGCCCTCTTGTTCTATAAATAGAGATACCCTTCCTTGTCATGACATAGATATCTATGAGAGCATGGCATGAGAGGTGTAAAGGGTGAGTGTTAGGTAGTCACTCTTGTATAAAGTAGTTGTGTTAAAATAAAGTTTCGTTTCAAGTGTCAGTCTCCCGGTTACGCCATATAGTTTCTAAGTACTTAGTGCCTAAGTTGTGATCCATCGAAGGTAGGCTCTGCCACCCAGGATCGTAAGGGTCTAGACTTCATCGTATGTTGGCTCTGCCACCCGAAAGTTAGCTTCATCTGTTGGTAGGCTCTGTCACCCGAAAGTGAGAAGACGGCTCTGTCATCAAAAGGACCCTCTGCATTAAGTAACTAGAAATTATAAAAGAACCGATCGACTCAGAGTGAGTTGGTGTTCTAGGTGTAGGTCCTCCTTAGTGGGTATTAGGGCCATCAAAAACTCCTACAATTGGTATCAGAGCTGTGACGGTCCGGGGCCGTCAGGAATAGGTTTTCTTAGTCGGTGCAACATCAAGGCACTAAGGGAAGACTCTGCCGGAGTTCACAGTCTAGGACTGTGAAGGAACGCTGGTCCAGGACCAAGCGTAGTTGACACCGGGTGTCCATTGATATGGCGGATCTCTTTAGTGCAGAAGACATTAAGAAGCTCAACAGTAACAATTATGGATATTGGAAGACCTTCATGGAGTCTTACCTACAAGGAAAAGACCTATGGGAGGTTGTTGCGGGCACTGAAATAGAGCCTCCATCAAAGGAGAGTGGCGATGCCTTACGGAAATGGCGTATCAAAGCCGGCAAGGCCATGTTCGTGCTGAAGACAACTATTGAAGAGGACCTACTGGAGCATATCCGAGATGCAGCTAGCCCAAAGGAAGCTTGGGAGACTCTTGGAAAATTATTCTCGAAGAAGAATGAAGCACGCCTCTAATTATTAGAAAAGGAGCTCTCAGGTATCTCTCAAGGAACTATGACTATTGGTCAATATTTCACAAAAATAAAATCCATATGTCGAGAGATATCCGAGCTGGCACCGGAGGAGAAAGTTGGTGATGCCCACATGAGGAGAATCATCATTAATGGCATTAGACCCGAATATCATGGGTTTATAGCCGCAGTGAGTGGATGGCCGACTCAACATTCATTGTTGGAGTTAGAAAATCTATTGGCTAATCAGGAGGAGTTAGACAACAGGATGGGGGGCGTTTCTATGAAGGAAGAAGAGGAGGCTCTCTTCACAAGCAAGAAGAAGGGACTACCTAAGAGGCAAGGAAAATTGAAGACAAGATGGATGGAAGGTGGCAAGCATCACCCAAAGGAGAAAAGTAGCTATTTAGGGGGAGCCCATGGACGAGAAAACCACCAACAACAACCAAGGAAGGATGAATGCTTCAATTGTGGTAAGAAGAGTCACTTTGCTCGAGAATGCTGGTTTCCAAGGAGGCGCTTTGAAGAAAATGAGAAGCGAACTGAGAAGCGTTTTGAAGGGAATGTGGCCACCACCACAAGTGAGAAAAAGGAAAATTACACTAGTGAAGAAGAATGGGATGTTGAAGCTGGGTATTCTCAAGGTGTTGAGAAAAATGAGTTGGAGGAGAACATAGAGGCACATACTTTTGCAGCAACAACTGATCCAATAATTAACTATAAGGAGGATTGGATCATTGATTCTCATGACTAGTGATGAAAAAAATTTAGAGGAAATCGTCGACTTTAAAGGAAGGAGAGTTGTGCTTATGGCAGACAACTCAAAGTTATCAATCTCTCATTTTGGAAAGGTGGTTGTTCCAAGGTATGGTCCTCAGCAACTCTAACTTGATAGAGTTTATCATGTTCCTGGCTTGAAGAAGAATCTGCTGTCGGTCCCTCAGTTGACAGAAGAAGGAAAATATGTGCTCTTTGGTCCGGAAGGTGTGGCAATTTTTAGAAAATTAAAGGTGATTGGCACGCCCATCATGGAAGAAAGGAGGAGACAATCGGTCTATGTCCTCTCCGCTGAATCTGCTTATGTGGACAAGGCTCAGAGGAATGAGACGGGTGATCTTTGGCATGCGTGTCTTGAACATGCTGAAGGAGATGATCCAGAAGCAAGTATTAAAGGGGCTTCCTCAAGTGGATATCTGGACAGACACTGTTTGTGCTGGTTGTCAGTATGGGAAGGCCCATCAGTTGCCATACAAGGAATCAAAACATCGGTTCGAGACGCCGTTGGAGCTCATACACTCAGATGTTTTCGGCCCAGTCAAGCAAATATCTATTGGAGGTATGAGGTACATGGTGACTTTCATTGATGACTTCTCAAGGTACGTCTGGGTTTATTTTATTAAAGAGAAGTCTGAAGTTTTCACAAAATTCAAGGAGTTCAAGGAGAAGGTAGAAGATAAACTCAACATAAAAATTAAGTGCCTCCATACTGATAATGAGAGAGAATATTTATCAAATGAGTTCACCAACTATTATAAGTAGCACAAAATAAGAAGGCAATTAACTTGTCTCAATACTCCACAACAAAATGGAGTAGCGGAGTGCAAGAATCGCCATCTTACGAAGACTTGTCGAAGTATGCTCCATGCCAAGAATATACTAGCAAGATTCTGGGCCGAGTGTATGAGGATAACAGCCTATGTGATTAATAGGCTACCACAAACTAAGTTGGGATTCAACTCACCACATGAGCTATTATGGAAGGTGAAGCCAGCGGTAAGCCATCTCAAAGTATTTGGCTGTGTTTGCTATGTGTTTGTGCTCGATCATCTAAGGAGCAAGTTTGAGAAGAAAGCAATTCGATGCATCTTTGTTGGCTATGATGATGCACGGAAAGGTTGAAGGTGCTGTGATCCAACCACAGGAAGGTGCCACACCTCAAGAAATATGGTGTTTGATGAAGCCTCAGCATGGTGATCACCAGAGAAGGTTGAGCTACCAAAATTACATGATTTTGAGTAGGCTTCAAAAGAAATCCAAAAAGAGGAAGAGCATCAATCAACCCCAAGAGAAGATAAAGAGGATTCTCCAAACAAAGGCAAGAGTCCTTGTAAGACTAGTGTACATCAAGCGGAGCCTCAACTACCACAAGTAGAGCTTGATGAACCTATTCAAGAATTAAGGAGGACAACAAGACAGAGAAAGCCTAATCCAAGGTATGCTAATGCTTCCCTAGTTAATGAGTCTATACCTATTGAGCCATCCTCATATGAAGAAGCAGAAAAAGGTCCTGAGTGGCGTAAGGCGATGGAAGAAGAAATCAGGGCACTAAATGAGAATCAAACATGTGATTTGGTGCCAAGGCCAAAGGAAGTAAAGCCCATATCTTGCAAATGAGTTTACAAGATAAAGACTCGTCCTGATGGATCAATTGAGAGGTATAAGGCTCGTCTTGTGGCTCGGGGTTTCTCTCAACAATATGGGCTGGATTATGAAGAACATTCAGTCTGGTGGCAAAAATCACAACTGTTCGAGTCTTGCTAGCATTGGCTGCTTGCAAGTCTTGGAAGTTGTGGCAGATGGATGTCAAGAATGCATTCTTACATGGTGAGCTTAACAAGGACATCTACATGGAGCAACCAAGAGGTTTTGAGAGTAAGATCCACCCCGGATATGTTTATAAATTGAAGAAGGCGCTCTTTGGCTTGAAGCAAGCACCGCGAGCTTGGTATGGGAAAATCAGTGAGTTTCTCATACAAAGTGGTTTCAAAGTCGCTCCATCGGATTCTAGTTTATTTGTGAAGGCCAAGGATAATAGGCTAGCAATAGTTCTAGTCTATGTTGATGATTTGATCATCACGGGAGATTACTCCGAAAAAATACAAAGGACAAGGGAGAATCTCTCGGTCAGATTTTAAATGAAGTAGTTTGGAGAATTGAATCACTTTCTTGGACTTGAGGTGGAGCGAACAAAGGAAGGGCTATTTCTGGGTCAACAGAAATATGCCAAGGATCTTTTACAAAGGTATGGAATGCTTGACTGCAAGCCCATTTTTACTCCTATGGATCCAAATGTGAGGCTATCGAAATATGATGGAAAGAACTTGGAGGACATGACTATGTATCAACAGTTAGTCAGAAGCCTCATCTATCTCACACTGACTTGACCAGATATTTCTTATCCAGTAGGAGTGGCTAGTCAATATATGAGCAATCCAAAGAAACCTCACCTTGATGCAGTCAAGCATATCCTCAGGTATGTTAAAGACACCATCAATTTTGGTATTTTATACCAAAAGGCGAAGGATTGCCAGGTGATGGGATATTGTGATGCCGACTATGCTGGAGATTATGAGAGATTGAGATGGTGTCTATCAAGACTGATGAGCAGACTACCGACATCTTCATAAAAAGCCTGAACAAGGCAAAGTTTAAAAAGTTTCAGGAGGCACTTAGCATGGTCTGCAAGACAACTCTGGAGAGAAGTTTGCATTGAGGGGGAGTGTTGAAAGAAGCATGCAAACTTCTATAAGTTTTCCTACTACTTATAAATCAAGATATTTATCAAGGAAGAATATAGAATAGGTAATAAAAAATTAGTAAATGTTATAAAATCTAGAAAATCTTTAGAAGGGGGACACTTGTCTTAAATCTATGAGCCCCCCTTGGTCTATAAATAGACACACCCCTCCTTGCCATGACATAGAGATCTATGAGAGTATGGCATGAGAGGTGTAAAGGGTGAGTGTTAGGTAGTCACTCTTGTGTAAAGTAGTTATGTTGAAATAAAGTTTCATTTTAAGTGTCAGTCTCCCGATTGGGCCATATAGTTTCTAAGTACTTAGTGCCTAAGTTGTGATCCATCTCCCGGTTAGGCCATATAGTTTCTAAGTACGTAGTGCCTAAGTTGTGATCCATCGAAGGTAGGCTCTGTCACCCGGGATCCTAAGGGTCTGGACTTCATCATAGGTTGGCTCTATCACCCGGAAGTCAGCTTCATCTATTGGTAGGCTCTGCCACCCGAAAGTGAGAAGACGGTTCTGTCATCGAAAGGACCCTCTGCACTAAGTAACTAGAAATTATAAAAGAACCGATCGACTCAGAGTGAGGTGATGTTCTAGGTATAAGTCCTCATTAGTGGGTATTAAGACCACCAAAAACTCCTACAAACCATGCCGCCTTGAACTTGCGCATCGGCAACCCCAAACGCCGCACTGACGATGCAAACACCGGCAAACGCTGCCAGCCCGCCTCTTCTTGCAGTCGCAGCATCCAGCTGCAACACATGAGGGAAACAATAGGAGCTCAGGAAACTGAAGGCGGCAGGCTGGCCACCGGGGCGGATCGCAAAGGGACACAAGTTCAGGCAATGCTGCGGGCGACTTACTATGATCAAGGCCAGGGAGCTCAAGAAGAACAGTGTGTAGCCTGCCAGATTACGAGCTCTTGTGTTGATCTTGGCCTCATGGTATGCCAGGATCAGAGTTGTCCCAACAGCGAAAGGCTGGTATACTAAAGTGAGCACCGTAGTTGGGTGATAGCCCCGCTAGCAGGACAATTCTTGACAAATAAACCAAATACCAGTGCAATGGGAATTTAATTTCTATGGATGTACAAGAAAGATGCAGAATAACTCTATAATCTGGAAGAACAGAAACTGTTCTTCTAGATTGTAGAGTTGGAAGAACAGTATAATGTATGTTCATAGAATAGAAGTTTGAAGGTCAGATAAAAATGAACATGGAAGAGGACAGCATAGTAATCTTCGACTGTAAGCATGCTATTCCATGAGAGAACCCATTCGTTCCCGAAAAGCCAGAAGAGAAGCATTGCAAGACGCCTCCCCTACAAAATTAGTAGCCATGATATATACAGCATCAGATCAGTTTGTTTCAACAACCTGGACGAATTAACTGAACTTTTCCCAAACACTTTCTGGTGGCAAAGAGTTCAATGGAAAGAGTAACCTCGAGATTTTGCGCTCCTGCATTATTCTCCCTCATGCCAATAAACTGCTCAGAAGACATAGAGTAGAGTACGGATATATATTTTCCTGAGGCAGCAGGCAGCAGGGAATGCAGGACATCGTGAGTAAAGATCAAGAGTCAACACTCGTGCAGTGCAGATAGGTAGTAAACGAAAGCGAGAGCTAGCTTGAGGGAAAAAGCATGCCAAGTACGCTACCAGGGTTGATCACAACTCAGAAGGCCATAACTGAGCAGCGTATGAACCGAGCAAGCAATGCTCAGTTCTCTTCTTTTTATAGGTTGTGGAGTATATTTCCCTTGATATCAGAGCTTTCGGCTACTGGTTCCTGCGATTACCCAAGGAGGGTTGGCATTTGCGCGTTCAAATGACTCACAAGAAAACAAGGAAAGTTTAACTACACATTTGACTCAGAGTTTTTCTTTCTTTTCGTCCGCGTCTCTCAGTGGTTGGCGGAGTTTGGACTCTGCTCTCTGAGGTTGTAATTATTTGTAACCTGTTTTTCTTTCTATCGTCTAATAAAACTGTGTCAAAGCTCTTGCCGCACTTTCTAAAAAAAAACCATTTGACTCAGAGTAACTCCTGCTCGTTAAACAAGACTCGGCTAGTCGGCTGATATTTACGAGGTCTTTGTAGGCGACCAAATTTTTTTTGGAGAACTCTAAGGTGACATTGAGGCCTTGAGGGAGATGGATTCATGGTACTTGCTGTGCAGGGTGCCCCGAACCGTTGTTCCGTGCAGCGCAGCCCAAACAGCCAGGTCCAGGTTAAGTAGAAGCGAGCAGGCCTGAAACCAACAGAATCTGTCCATACACTGTGAACGTGGGAAGTCAATGCTTGATGCGATCTTCAGATGGTACTGATCCATGTGTTTGGTGCATCGTGTACTCTGTCTCTAAACTCCTCAAATTTGCTCAGCTGTCCTAAGCCAAGAGTAACATAAGCATAAACTAAAAACAAATATTGCTTGCGGTGGGGTAACAAAAAGCAGAGCTCTCATGGTCGATGCCAGCGCTCGAGAGTCAAAGAGGCAGTCTACTCGATCTTACAGGTAGTTTCGGTTGTCTGACGAGAAGGCTTGGGTATCCAGCGGTACACAGCGGCATCCCCTATCAAAGAATCCGGCTCCACATTTGTACAAAGTTGTTATGCGCTGCCACAAAATTATTCAGATAATCATGTCAATGTGTTCAAGCGGAAATCTTCAGTGACATGTGCTGTTTTGTGTGAAGATGCCTGCTTCAGTAGCAAAACATACTTGGCATGTGAGAGGATTAGGGAACAGGCTATGTGAGGGACTGCCACATCTAGCAGTGGCTAAGGTTAAAAGTTGCTGTATTTGAACAGATGAATCAGTTCAATTGTCTTCCGGGGCTGAAACAAAAGAATGACCTCACCCGGCCCTGGTTGCAGCTGAGAGGACCAAGGCAATGGAACAAAATAAATCCCATGTCAGAGCGGCATCGATATAGTCAAGAGTGTCAAATAGATGAGCAGCAAACAGCTTCGGGACCAGCCTGAGGTCCGAGCGGAAGCAGGACTATCCCCAGACCACAGTAGAGGATGCCCATTAATTCAATGACGCTATATTCATAGAGTTGAAACACTATTGCTTGCATTGAACACCACCAAGTTTTTCTACTATTTATATATCTGCGGCACATTTACAGCTGCTGCTACTAGCAATAGAGGTAAATTAACCACTTTCTACCGAAAGGGCAGTATATATATAGCAAAGCTACAGCATAACTATACAGTTGTTTCTCCTATATATCTCCCCAATTTTACCCTTCTCCCTATCACTTGAATGCTTGATGATGATGCAATTGCTTCGTTCCCCTTCGCTCATATAAAGCTACACTGCCTGGTAGATAAGCCTCTCAACTGCTGCAATTCAACCCCACAAAAATATGAGAACTGTCTTTCATCTTTTCTATCCCGAGCGAACATGCTTTTGAGGTGTGCAGGTCATGTACAGTGTGAATCAGGGCTTCAACAAGAGTGCTGCTGATTCTTGCTTGTTGAGCAGGTGCAATTAGCTTGGCTCTCCTTTAGCACCTTCAATGAACAGATAGCAGAAAGGAACTCTCAAACTCTGTTTCAGAGTGTGTATTTCAGATAAGTCTAACAGAAGGCTATAGGTAACTTTCTACATTCAGTTAAAGGACATCAATACAGCTTGGTTTTAGACCTTACTGCTCAGGGCTGGTTGTCTTTCTTATTAAGATACCGACAAGTGCTCATTTGCAGAGGACTTATTGGATTGCTTACCTTAACCTGCTTCTGGAGATCCTTGATGTAGTCGACAGCCAAATCCAGCATGTCAGAGGTGTTGGTTTGCTGCAGGAAATGGAAGTGTAGGTTGCAGACAAGTCAATTATGGAGTGGTCCTCACATAGAAAATTGCTAACCACACACACAATGTCCATGTCCTATTGTCTATTGGGTTGACGTGGCTACAAAATGTGGAGTACCTTGTCCATGTTTGGAACAAGCTCTTGCAGCTTTCGGATTCGCTCACTGATCTTTGTTCTCCTCACCTGGGCACCACAGATCATCACATCAGCCAATCGCTCAACTGCAGACTCAAAGGTCAAAACTTAAAGGAATTCTATGCAAGAAAAGAAAATGGATTCACTGACCCTCTCGGCGATGCTGCGTGGATGAGTGGCGCATCCACGCTTGGCGCGGATCTTACAAGGCACAGCGTCCTGGAACTGGAGGAATTTCTCAATAGTTGCCATCTCCGACGACGTCTGCACTGATGGCATCGTCAGTTCGCCACATAGATGTACTTACTACAAGAAATGGAAAGTGCCAATTGAGTAACCCCCGCACCTGGCCAGGCCCTGACGAGTCCCGTGGACGTTTGATGCCAGACAAATTATCTGCCATGAGCGCGGGTGAGTCCTCCCACCCAGAACCAATTGGGTACCCCGGGATGTACCCCCTGCCGGCGCCGGCAGCCTCTGGGCTGCTCCCTCCGACCTCCTCGCTGTCCATCTCTGAGATCTGGGACATCAATGACCCCTGCCGTGACGAGAAGCTCAATTGCCCCTTCAGCCTGCTACCGCCACCAGCGAGGGAGTCCGCCGTTGCCATGCCCGCCCTCAGCATGGCACCGTATCCTGGATTGAGCAAAGTAGCGTAGGTGGGACACGCCTCAGTGTCAGTTCCAGAAATAGAAATGGTTCCAACAAGAAAAACGCCCCAAGAACCGCAATAATTGCTGCCAAGGAAGCAAGCAGGGAATGGTAACTACGGTAGTACCAAATGAAGGCTGAATTAAGGAGAGACACCAACCGTTGTCCATGCTCAAATGATCGAGGACTCCAGCGGGGGAGCTGCTCTGCCGAATCAGGTTGCTGGCGCTGGCCCCGACGCCGGTGCCGGCAGCGGCCGCGGTGTCTATGCCTGAGCTCACCGTCCGGTAGAGGCTGGACTTGGCGCCCACCATCCCCTGCTGTTGCTGCTGCTGAGAGTGGAACATATGCTGCTGCTGCTGCTGCTGCTGGGAAGCCATGTCGGCTTCACTCGGGAAGTGGACCGCGGCAGGGACAGGCGGCGGCTGCGACGGCTTGTCGTCCCGGATGTTGTGGTCGGCAAGGAACCTGGAGAAGACGCTGTCGGCGGCGGCGTCGGGGCTGGCGGCTCGGGGCGCGGACGGGACGAAGTCCTCGCAGAGGTCGCCGAGCACCGTGCTGGGCGCCGATCTGTACCTCAGCAGCCCGGACGAGGAGGCCATGGGCGGCGGCGGCTGCACCGGGAGGTTGAGGTCCTTGGACACCGGCGAGCCGTACATCAGCTCGCCCGGGCAGATTCAGAGAACAGATCCTGCACACAAGAACAAAAAGTGAGGGGGGAAAAAGCAGTTTTGACCATCGGTTCACATAGGCATAGCATCCAACAGCATGAGCGCAGCAGCGACTTAAGCAAGCACGGCACCCCGTATTCGTCATCTAGCGATTGAACCAAAATTCGAGCAACGGAAGAGCTCCGGGATCATGGAGACGGCATGATGAGCATACCTAACTTCAGCTCAGATCAGGGAGCTAGCTATCCCCTCCTGGAGTCCGTCGGCGGGCGGGATCCACCTGGGGGCGTGTCGGCGGGGATTTGAGGAGGGCCGCACCGCCACGCCGCTGTGGTTTCCGCCCTGATTTGAGCTAGCTAGCTAGCACGAGCAGGGCGAGGCGGAGGGGACGGACGGGGTTCGCAGGGAACGGCGGTGCGGAGGGGGCGGAGAGGGGCGGCGTGGTTGCCGTGGCTGGTCGGGCGGTGGTGCGCGGTGGGGGCGGGCGGGGAAAGGGGCTGCGCCGATGCTGCGCACGATAAATAGTGCGCCGCTCCGCTGCGCTCGCTTTGGCTTCGGCTTCGGCTTCGGTGATCTGCAGCTTCTCGCACATTTAAATATAGTCAAACAAGATCCTACCCACCGTGTAGTTAAGATTTGTTGTAGTTTTAAAATTTGTTGTGCTTATGTTTTTTCCAGCCAGCAACACATTTTCTTGGACGAACTCCATAGGCTAAGATCTCAAGAACAAATTTTGCAATTCGGATTCAGGTACCGCCTCAGGGTTGAGAATTTCTCATCCACAAACGCCACTGCAAAACATTTTTTTTTTCTCTATTTCTGACCCTGCGTAAACCAAGGGTAAACATCATCTGAAGATATTAGATTATCAATAGCTCATTGATAGCTATAATTCATCACCACTAGATTACATAAGCACAAGGTGGAGATCAGTAGTACACGATTGATATGGTGGAAGCAATGTACACATGCTCATCGGCAAGTGTAACAAGCACAGCAATGATTGCAATGCTCGTACCGTATAGTAGTCTATAGGAGTTTAAGGTTGCAGCCCTTTGTGCGGATCACCGGGCGTGTGTTACACGACGATTTTAAGTATTAAAGGTCTGTCGCTAGGGAGTCAGGAAGTACAAAGTGGAGGTTGAGGTTGTACTGATAATGATGAATGAAGATGAGGACAACTCGATACAACATTCGATAATGGGGAAGATGGATCCTTGGTAACGTGGACATGGAGGAAGCGTTTGCACAACGGATTTATAAAGCCCCTACGATGGCAGTGGGACCACCTACTCAGGCTCAAGGCGACACGTGGACCAGGGGCAGACCGACTAGAAGGGTGAGCTACGCACGATGATGATGTGATGGAGAATAGAAATTCTGCATGGTGAATTTGGTGGACAAATTTACAGCCTATACGATTTTGTCAACCCCTTAAATATTGGTACCACAGCTCACCGCGGCCAGGTCAATAACGCCGTCGGCTGGGGCGCACGCCACAGGGCACAGGCTGATGCATGCACTGTTCTGTTGCGGACGTCTTTGCCGTGACCATGCTACGAGGATTCGGCAGTCGGCACGCGCCCCCTGTTTCTGTTTCCCTGCATCTCTGGTTTCCTGCCCATGAGAACGAGAGGTGATGAGTCGGAGCCGGATGGCGGCTGACAGTGGATACCTAATTCTCTGATGATAACTTGGTACTGCATGGTCTTAACTTTTAATTTCATTCGCCTCCGCAAGCAAGCGAGGGGGCATGGCTCCATTGGTCGCGTTTTCCTTCCCTTCTCGTTTCCTGCAAGCTTTTCGCGGGCAGGGGTGAATCCAGCTGGCATGGGGGTGCCCTTCTGTGGAAGCTCCATAGAGTTAACAGAAGGAGGAGAAAAGAGAAAGAAGACTTGTGTTCTGCCCCACACGCTCCCATCAACTTCTCCGTCCTAAGCCTTTTAGATGAGAACAAGATAGGACTCACCTCACGTGTATTTTATGGAGTAGACGATCCTTCGAAGAAACCGATAGGAAATTATAAATATGTAAAGACGGACCACGCATTGTTCATGGAGACTGCGCACTGGGTCCACCTTGGCGTCACCAAGGAAATGAAATTCACGAAAATATAGCTGGCCGGAGCAGGAAAACACCTTTCTCTCCGTTCGACAAGAAAAATATTTTATTAGTTGTAATAAAATTTGATTTTATCTTATAAAATATTACTACCTTGTTGGGATGGCCTCACTGAGTCATTGACTTTTTTTTTTGAGTAAACACTGAGTCACTGACTGACAAGCAGGTTGGTGTATGCGAATGACTTCGCCCGGCTCTCTCTCTTTCTCTCTCTCTCTCTCTCTCTCTCTCTCGCCAGGTAGGACAACAATGATCCGCCCCGGGCAAGCCACGTGAGCTGAATCATTGAACATCATTTATGCAAGGCCTACGTAGTAATGTGTGGACTCTGGAGGGGCGGACCAGTTGCTCCGGTGTGACCATTTCAAGCAACGTAGTGCGCCTATTCTCAGCAGCAAGCAAAGGAATTTTGACGTTGCCCAAAAGCATCGACTGGACTGCGAGTGTGGGCCGCCGGCAGGGCACGGATGGGGGTGGGATTCCGGCACTCCGCCGCAAGCGCACCACACGGTCCACCCCCACCCAGCAAGTTCTGTAGCTGCAGCCTACAGGGCTCGGCAGATTGCCCAGGCGCTGTAATGCCTGTGACTCACTTAACACTGACAGCGTGCTCAATAGTTCGTCTTTAACCAGGGCAACGCAGACCTGAATACCTGATGGCCCAAGCATAGCTGAAAAACAATCTCTGCCGTCAATCTTCCTGCATTAACTAACTGAAAGCCGCTGCAATAATGGTTTGTAAAAGTGGCCTTTGCGATACTGAATTTGTTAGTATAAAATTAGAGACACTAGGACGGACGGTTCAGAGTTCAGACTACGGAACTCAGACAAACCATCACCTATTCGACATGGAACTTATGGAAACCTCAACATTGTGATCATTTGATGTTTCCTCCTATAATAAGAAAAGGCAGCGCACCTGCTATATAGTTCCCAAAAAAAAAAAAAAAGGATCATGCAAAACTTTGTTGAAGAAAAATCAGCAAGTCGGATCTATTATTTTTCCAACGATGTATCAACAGGATACACTTAGCAAAAGAGTAACACCCTTTATGAGGTGACTTTAGTTAATATCACCAACCTTTCCCTATCAACCATAACCAATCGAGCACAACACCAGAAAACAGTCCAATCCTGAGGAAAACAACAAGAAATTCCCCAGCGCGTTTTGCTCTGGCCCCTGCACAAAAGTTTGCAATGAAAGATCAATTTGTCTATCTAAATTTTTGAATTGCTTTTTAGTACCTGAGTAACTAATAGCATTGGAATATGTAACTGAGGAAAACTTACATTGTATCCTTTGGGTGCCTCTGTAAGGACACATACGGTTAGACACCCGTTGCTCAACCCCAAGAAGGATGTCAAAAAGATCATGTACCCTTGTGCACCGTACTTTGCAGTAAAATAGAATGCAGGAATGAGTAGAAAGCGTGCGAGGGCTGCTGCCATGGTACACTTCCGAGATTTCAGCTTGACAATAATGGGTACATATCTGCCTATGAGATCCCACGCATTAAACGTTGCTATCAAAACAAGTGCATACCTGAAAAATACACAGCAGAGGGAAAAAAAAAAAAGTTTCATGTGGAACGCTAGATTATGCCAAATTGTAGGAGCTAGTCACCATGTGTTAGTAAAAAAGAAAAACCATGAAAGAAATCTTACCAAGTCCCTAGGCCGTGAGATCCAGTGTCTTCAGCTAGGAATCCAGGGAAAATAGATAAGAGTCAAGACATATGTCAGAAAGATATCAAGCGCATAATCCATGTTTTGCAGAAGCAGTTGCTTGGTGCTTAATCGCACATATTGTTTTGGATCCTCCATAGCCTGCATAAAGTAGCATATGTTATACTTCCATGGTTGATCGGTAAAGTTAAGAATATGTAACAATCAGTATGAGACGAACTTGCTCATCAACTTGAGTTGAGACTCCTGCAGCAGCTAGGTCACCAGCAACAGTTTTGCTACCTTCAGAAGCTGCCTTTGAGCGATAAAATTTGACAATGGGCAATTTGGGGAAGACAAATGTGTACAGAAGAACACATAATAGCTCATTGAAGCATGATATCGAAAAGAATAGCACTGCATGCAGACGAAGTAGTTCAAATTAAGTATTTGCTTAGACAAAATAACTGTGCTAGCTGAGGTGAAAAAGAA
The DNA here is from genome assembly GCA_023333625.1 of Bothriochloa decipiens. Taxonomy (NCBI): domain Eukaryota; kingdom Viridiplantae; phylum Streptophyta; class Magnoliopsida; order Poales; family Poaceae; genus Bothriochloa; species Bothriochloa decipiens. The sequence continues at coordinate 10,403,350 of CM041631.1, read as the reverse complement.
GAATGTTAACTTATTTGATGTTTTTTCTGGTTGCATGTGTTTCTTTTAGATGAAAGGACGTGTAGCATTTGTGTTACCGTACTAATTAACAAGATAAGTTACACAGAACATTGATAATATGGCTATCTACTATGTTAGTTTTTGCAAATGCATAAGATAAAATTTAAGGCAAACTTATTGATTCACATGTGTCGAAAAGAACTGGACATACTAGCTCCTTTGCGCAAACCATCTTGTGAGTTCTCAAAAGCCGCTTTTGTAATCAGACGCAAAGCTGATGTAATTGCTCCTGATGCAGCCAAACCTGCCAAGTAGGACTGCAAACCAAAACGTTTTTTGGGTACATAAGAGCACCCAACTATAGGCACTGAGATATTTCTATCAATCCACAATACACCAAAAATCATTGGAAACTGTCACCTGAATGAACTCTGGGCACATCAAGGATAGGTCACCAATCATGCCACCTTGAGCATGAGCATCTGCTATCCCGAATGCTGCGCTTGTTACGCATATGCCAACAAAGGCTCCAAACCCACCTCGCCCTTTAGTGGCCACATCCAGCTAATATCAAAACATGATGGTATGAGGTTGATATCACTTGTCCAATAACCACACTATATATAATAATAATAACCATGCTTTATATAACACTTATATATGCAATATATCAAATGGGAAGCATACTAGCTAGTACTATCTTTCAGAAAAAAAAAGAAAACATATACTACTAGTACACTGGCACAATAGTCACGCTAAAGGAATATAATTTATCAACCATCTCTATTTGCCTCAGAGATAGGTATTCACTTACAATAATTATTCCAAAAGAACTTAAGAAGTAAATTGTGTATCCCGTCAGATTCCGAAGCCTGGTGTTGATTTTTGCTTCATGGTATGCTAGGAGAGCTGAAACTCCCAGGGCAAAAGGCTGGTATACCAGCGTGAGGACTCTGGTTGGGTGGTTCTTCTGCAATAGTTATTTGGAAATATAGTATCAGTCACCACAGATTTGTAATAACAGGACATTATTGGATTTCTCTTGCTTCATATGCCATTGGTCCAAAAGAAATATATAAAGCAATATAAAAGCTGTAAACCGTAAACGACAGTGATAAGGTATAGAACATATATACTTAGCTGGTGCGCACTTGAAACCGGGCATAAATAATAAAAATCAATATACTGTAATTGTAAAGGATGAACATACAGGAAAGAGGTAGACATAGTAATCTTCAATTGTGAGCATACTGTTCCATGCGAAGAGGCATCCATTCCCCAATAAAAAGCAGACCAGCAAACCAAAGTATTTCCCCTGTCAAGTCCAAAACCAACACGGTCAGAGGACACAGCAATTCATCACATCAGGAAACTAGATCAATACAATGAATGGACTTTGGAGAGACCTTAAGTTCAGGTGCTCCTGCACACTCTGAATCACTCATACTTTGTTAACCTGAAAATTAGTAAGAAGAGAGATTGTGATAAATGATACTCCAACTGAAATGAGAACAATGATGACATAGAACTGAAACAAAAAAGCTTGATACCACAACTTTGGTCTTTGGTGGTATCACTACTCATACATATGAAACTTTTTTCACACAGTGATATGTATTAACCTTTTAGAATCTGGACTAGTTATAAAGAACTGCATGACCTTTTTGCTTTAGGAAAGTAAAGAACAAGGAAAACGACATCATATCATGTTTAAATAAAAGGACTCCTAAAAAATAGGAGGTTTGGACTTGGAATCTGTACGTCCTTTTCAGGTGTAGTTTAAGACTTCGTTTATAGAGCATGGCTCGTTAATTGGCTGACTGAAACCCCAAACCTAAAAATCGTGCCGCCAGCCTGACCACCTTAGGGCCTGTTTGATCTCATATGGTTAATAGTTAGCTAAGAATCCATACCTAGTAAACTAACTAATGTCTTATCTACCACTCAGCTAACATTAACTACTAGCCCCACCAATACAGCTAATAGAGTACGTACTAATAGTTAGTCAAATCGAACAAGAGCCCGGCAACCAAAAATTGTGTGTAGAGATCACGAAGCCATATACATACACACACAACGGTAAACCGCACTGACGCAAAAACACCAGAGTTAAAGACGTCACCAGCACTCCGGCAGCAAGGGCTCAGATCGGCGTTGATCAGGTCGCTGGCTTCTTCCGTGCTGAATGATGGTATGCACTGCCCGTCCCCCGTCGGCTTCTTCCTCAGGTAGCGTCGGCGAGTGGAGAAAACTCCGCGCTCGAATTAAAACGAAGCGTCCGCTGTGTGTGAGAGAGAGGCGACGAATGAACCTGAATTAATCCGCGCAAGGAGCAGAAACCGGCGGCGGCACAGAGTTCCTCGCGGCCGGCAGGAGGCAGCCGCAGGCAGGCAGCGGACGCTGGCTGAACGGCCGTTGCCCACTGGTTTGTCGCCTTCCGCGCTGACAAAATGGGGTCCGGCCTGCACTGCCGATGAGCGGCGCCGGCCAGCAGATGCCGCCGTAGCCGTACCGCGTACACGCGTCGTGCCGGAGATGGGAGACGGGAGCATCACCGCACCAGTGTAGTCGCCGAGGGCGCACGCCGAATCGAATCTACTCCTCTCGCAGCCCAGCAGACGAGAATGGGGGCTAGAAGTCCGATTCGCAGCATCAATCCGGCGGATCAAAGCAGATGGCACTCACAACAGATGTGGGCTGCAGCTATTACTAGTGCAGCTATAACTTGAAAGCTGCAGCGGCTACGGCTGAAGCTCTTGGATAGAATTTTATTTTTATACAAAATTCTATTAGTACTTAACTGCATTCACCTCTAATTCTAAAAGAAATGAGAACCATGATCCACCACATAGCTCCGTCACGCCAATGCAATCTGAGTACAGCGGTACCACACAATTCTATAAACAATTAGAGCTATTACTATAGCGTAACTGGACCAAAGATATCATATTGAGACTTTGCATCCCGTAAACACGTCCCGGAGGAGCACATGGCGTAAGAAAAAGCCACAGCGCGGTCCGGTATCGCGTACCGGAAAGCCTCCCGTCCAGGAGTACTGAAAAGCCTCCCGTACTCTATGCATAGAGGAGGTAACGAGCGTGTGGTACCGGCCAGTGGCCCCACCACGCGAGAGGCAGAGAGTATGCGCGGGAGAGAGAGGAGAGAGGTGAGACCATGTAGCGGCGGGCCTCACTATTTCAAGTAACTAAAAAATATTATAACTCATAAACCAAAAAATCAAATTAAATTATAATTATATCATCGAATTCCATTTTAATAAATACTTTAAAATAAGATCTCACATGGATATATTTAGATAAAATTTATAGAGGATGACAAGTAGGGTGGCTGTTGATAGTTGGTATAAAGTATGAGATATAGAGGATGATGGGTGCGGAAGAAACGTGTATAAAGGAGGGAATCTTGATGATCATGATGTATATAGAATAAAAATAGAGAATGATGGATGCGGATAGCCACCTAGTATTCCCTGTTATGCATGTTTAGGTGATGCCACAATTCACCAAGGAATTGTTCATGTGACACCGTGGACGTGTGAAATGACAATAAAGATGATAAAGATGATGTTGAGGATAGCAATTTGGATGGTGATGATAAATGATAAAATCATAAATGTTGCTCTTGTCACTAATATATGAGAACTAATGTCAATCTATATTGATATGTATTTTTTATATTTAATTTATTTATGCTTTTTGTCTGTTCTATAGAATGAAATGTAATGCTTAACTAAAGACGTTGAACTTTTTAGGCAAACTTGATCTTGTTGCTGATGCATGCTCCGAAATTTTGACAAACTTTAAACTTTTGCTATCCAAACTTAGTTTCTATTACAACACTCTACTATGTCTGCTATTGGGGAGGGTATGGATAAATTATTTTTGTCCACACCTAAACCCATATAATCATTACCCATTTTTTCACTCTTCCCAATATTACCATACCCATTGGATCATAACTAGTTTTATTTCATTAGTTGCTCTAAGTTGAGCTACTAACCACTATATATATATTTCTTGGACCATTGGAGTGAAAACATTAAATTCTCACCTTAGAAATTTAGTGAAATTGACTCAAAGTTATGATTTCACTTGAATTTAATAATATGTTTTTAATACTTGTTCTACCTACCATTTTTGTATTTATTTGTACTATATGTAGTTACATCTTGATTTCTAGGATCAATGTGACCGCTTTCAACCCTTAAGAGAGAAAGCGATGATTTTCTAACTTCATTCATGGTAATATATACGGGAATCAAACTAAATATGTTTGAACTTTAATTTCAAATTAAAAGTTAGTTTTAAGATATTATTTATAAAATAAAAAAAATGGTTCTAATAGTGGTTTGATAACTTTCTATTGTAATTTTTCTATGAACTTTATCGGTTCTGATGTTTTCTATCTCTCTTAAAGATGGGTTTGTTGAAAGCGTTTTAATATGGTCCTATTCGTTTGAACTTATTAAACCGACTTATCAGCTACCTTACATTGTTTTTCTCTCACAACAATACAATATCAACTGACTTACTAACCGCAAAAACACAAACAACCCTAAAGAGTTCTCAAGTCTAAATGAGACTGAGATGGTTCCAACTAAGCATGAATCATTTCGTCGACCCTTAGAGTTCTTAAATAAGATCGGAGCTTTCAAATTTTCGGCTTGATACCGAGTGGCTAGAGCCCACCCAACCCCCCTTTGTATCCACCCCTATTGATACCTAAAGGGCTCAAAATGAATAGAACTTCATTAATAATAGGTTAGATTATTTTATTTTATTGTACTGACTGCTGAGTTAATTGTGGTATGAGTGTGGGTTGTTTTGCGACACGATAAGCACAAAGCAGGGTGCTTTGTGACATTTGCTCTTTGAAAGTATTTCAGCAGGATTTATTTTTTTAAAATTGACATTCTCATCTCATACCAACACAAGGGTCAAAGACTAAAAAAAACCAGTCAATTGCGGCTGTGTCCCACTAATCGCAGACCGAGCTATTACGGGTGTGTTTGGTTCATTTTCTATACTAGCCTGGCTAGCAAATTAAGCCAGATTAGTCTTGGTCTGACTCTAGCAAGTCAGGATGTAGTAGCTTGTGATATTAAGCCTGACTAGGATGAGTTCGTGTTGGGTTGGTTGGCTCAGTTCGAAGGTAACATGCATCGGCACCGAGATGAATCAGCTACTCCATTGCCATGCGGCATGCGCCACTGCCTGTTCCGAGCATCAACGAGACGAATTTTGGCTTCGCTGTAATGCGTCTTGTCGAGGTCCCGGCCGTCGAAGCGGCTCACCAACTCCTCCACGAAGTATCGCGTCGGGCTATACGCCGTTGCTGCCTGGCCAGCCTCCGATAGCAGCCTGGCTAGTGCGGCCGTGGCCCTGCTGCAGTCTCGCACCGGCGTCCAAGGGAGTAGCGAGCGCTTGTCCGGGCACTGAGCGCTGCCCAGGCTGCTATCGGAGTGGGGCGTGTCCTACGCCGCGTACAGGAAGCCGCCGATCTGCTCGTCGTCGGTGTGCGCGGGCGCAGGGCGCCCTGCCGCCGCGTCCTCGTCGATCTCCCGCAGCGTGTCCTGCATCCAGAAGTCGCCGCCGGCGCACATCCGCGCCTTGCTCTGCAGGTCTGCTTCGGAGGCCATCCCCCACCCTCGGTCATTCGCATCCACCTGCGGCTCGTCCGTGAGAGCGCAGCGAGCATCTCCGAGGTGCTCTACGGGGTTCGCGCGGCACCTCCACGGATCCACCTCAATCTCCGGCACCAACACCTCCACCTTCGGCTTCCCGGCGCAGCTTGCTCAAGCCTGCCACATCCCGTGACCCCAACCCGACAGGGGAGGAAGAGGAGCTCTGCGCAGGGAGGAGGAGGACCACCGGCAAGGGAGAAGAAGCACCGGTGACGAAGGATGAACAACGCGCGGAGGAACGACAGAGGCGGTGAAGGGAACCCGCGATTTGGCTGGCCCTGGCCGTTCTCCAGGAGAACGCCCGTTCGATCCTGGCCTGGCACCCAAAAATTGGCCCAATGAAGCCTGGTTTGCCTTTTTTAGTTGCAACCAAACACACCCTACGATTCGGCGGGCGATTCCCAATTCCGAAATCCCCGCCCGCCGCCGCGGACAGAGATTGCCCTGTTTGGTTCAGCTTCGGGCCGTAGCTTTTGCCCCCCAAAAGCTGAGAAGTCAATTAAAGGGCTGCTAAGAGGTTACTAGCTTCATCAAAAACTAGCTTTTGCGCAGTACAAAGTTCACAGCAGGGGGAGACTTGCTTTCACCAGCTGTGAGAGCAAAAAATTACCCGCACTGCCATCCGTTACAAAGAAAACGGTTCGATCCTCTCGTTAGCTTGGCGGTGGAGAGGGATGTGGATGACTAGTGAGGTCCATTGAACAGTATTCTCAAAAGCCACAGCTGCTCAACCAAACAGGCTTTTAGCTTTCTCACAGCTCACATCTCACAGCTGCTTTTTAAAAAACCACAGCTCACAGCTGATTCTTTAAAAGCTGCAGCCCAGCTAAACAGGGCCTCAGAGTAACCTAAGCTGAGGCAAGTCACCAGCGTAACTTGCTACCCTTCATCCACGACTCAGCGCCGTCACGCGCCGCCGCCGGCCTCCTCGGCGCCGTCCTCGCGACCCTGCTGGTCTCACGCGTCGCCGCTGGCCTCCCGCGTGCCGTCCCCGTGACCCCTCTGGCCTGCCGCGCCGCCGGCGGCCTCTTCGCGCGTCGCTGACAGCCTCTGGCGACCCTGTTGGCGTCCCGCGCCGCCGTCGGCCTCCTCGCACGCCGCCGGCAGCCTCCTCGCGCGCCGCCGCCAGCCTCCTGTGACGCCGTGCTGCGCCGGACTTCCTCCGTGGCGTACCCGTGCCACGCCCCGCGGAGATTGCCGGCACCGCTGCGCCGCGAGACCTGCGCCGCCGGGCTTGCTTGTGAGCCACGAAGTCCTTCAACTGGGCGGTGGCGGCCTCGCGCTTGTGCACTGCCATCCAGTGGTGCTGTCACATCGCTGTGGGAGACGAATCCCCTGCCGACCACTAATCTCAGTAAGCGATCCTTGCCATTGGCCTTTACTGATGCATACTAGAATGAAGTCATATACAAGAATGCTTCCAAATTTGAGCAGCACTTGTAAGTAGCTGATGGAAGGTTTGTAAGCACACTGGATTGAGTTGTACTCCGTATCACAAATTGGTTAGCTGCTGCATAAGCTGATTTATAAATGTGTCCGAACTTCTCCGCTTTATTGTGCTTTCAAATGTAATGAGCTGCTATGTACATGTCTGAACTACTGTCTTTTGCTGCTATCTACTTGTGTCTGAGATAACAAGCCTCATGTGCTGTAGGGCTTGATCTATTTGAAGGGATGCATAGAGGAGGTAAGATACAAGGTTACTTGCTGAAGGCAAGTTACTGAATCCCTGTCCGCCCGCTGCCACGCCGCCGTTCAGCAATGGCGATGGTCCCCGGAGCCAAGAGGAGGAGAGAACTGAAGGAAGAAGAAGAGGAAGATGAAGAGCGCGTCGACCGCATCAGCCGCCTCCCTGACGGCATCCTCGGCGACATCGTCACCCTCCTCCCGACCAACGACGGCGCCCGCACGCAGGTGGTCTCCTCCCGCTGGCGCCACATTTGGCGCTCCGCTCCCCTCAACATTGATCTGGACATCAATCCCGATTACCGCCTCGGCGCCAACACCGTCACCGAAAGCGTAATCGCGCGCGTTCTCTCCGCGCATCAAGGCCCCTGCCGCCGCTTCTTCATCCCGGAGCACTACCTCCGCTACAAGGGCCTACCCGCTGCAAGCCTAGACGGCTGGCTCGAGTCCCCCGCCCTCGACAAACTCCAAGAGCTTGAGTTCCACTATGGCCAACCTCATCCGTCCAATTTAGCGCCGCTACCGCCTGCATCTGTGCACCTCTTCTTGTCAACGCTTCAAGCTGTCAGCTTGGGGGGCTGCGGTTTTACGGATGGATACAATGCCAGCGGGCTCTACTTTCCGGTTCTCAAGAAGTTGAGCCTTTCGGATGTCAGATTCTCGGAGAGTTCCCTACGTGCCTTGCTCTCTGCCTGCCCTGTCCTGCAGAGCTTGCTGCTAACTGGCGGCATTGGCTTCCCTCGAATCAAAATTGTGTCCCCGACCCTCCGAAGCATCAGCGTGCGCTCTAGTTGCGGATCCATGGACCCGCAACTGAAACATCTCACCATCGAGGATGCCCCCTGTCTAGAAAGGTTACTTTGCTTTGGTTACTTGGGAGTCACCATATCGGTTATCTCGGCGCCAAAATTGCTTGTTTTGGGGACACTATCTGATTCCAGCCCCAGACTCGAGTTTGGCGCTACAATTATTCAGGTATGAGTATCACCATTTTTTGACTTACATATTCATGAGACTCTTTCTCCAAACAAAGTCCCTATGTTTGACTATGATTCTAACCTTAGTACTTTGTGCTTTACCTAGGGAGGATCAAGTTTTGTTAGCTTGAAGATGATGGTACACAGTGTGAAGGTCTTATCATTATTTGAGGAGCGTCTTAGTTTGGATGTGGTTATTAAATTCATGAAATGTTTTCCCTGCTTGGAGAGGTTGTACGTCAAGGTGACTTCATTTACTCCATAATTAAGAGGCCGTCTACTATCGTTTTGACACTGCTGCATCTATGCCATAATTAAGAGGTTGTAACTATTCTCTGTTCATTTTGCTTTTTCAGACAAGAATGGCAGGGCACAAAAATGTGTGGTGTCATAAGTATAGGAATCTAATTGGCACTCTTGATGTTCGTCTAAAGAAAATTGTGTTGGCAGGCTATCGAGGCAACACATCACATGTTAACTTTGTCAAGTTCTTTGTTTTGAATGCGAGAATGCTAGAGTCCATGAGGCTTGAGTTATATATTGGACTTCCAGATCCCGACAATGCATGGATTGACAAACAACATAGACTGCTTCAGACAAAAAATAAGGCTTCAAAGGATATGCAGTTTGATTTTGCGTGTACTTATGGCTTTCGTCTGACACATTCCTTTTTCCGCCCGGAGCAAGTACATGATTTGTCAACAGCTGACCCATTTCCATGACAGGCTGATTCCATCTTATGATCATAATAACCTCTGTCCATACTTGGAGGTAATTCTATGCTTTTCATATCTGAGATTTTAGTCGACAGGGAACTAATGGAACAAAAATATATGTTTGCTTATCCCAGCAAACGAACTCCTGGTCTACTAATTGTCCTAGGCGTTTCATTTATACATATGATACTGTTCTGAAGTTTATATGTGGTAAATATATGCTTTCTTTATATCCCTAATAATCACAACATTTTTGCTCCATTTTATTGACTGAATGGTATACATGGGTTGTAAATATCTGTTTTTGTTTGGATTGTTGTCTTTATGTTTGTAATATTTGGCAGCCGAAAAAAAATATTGTATGGTAGGTTGAATAAGTAAATATTGTTGATCAAGGATATAATAGTAAGTTTTTTTTTGAGCTTCCAATGGTAACCCAAACACTGATGGCAGTCGAATATCTTATTGAATATAAGCTATTGATCATATAGGACGATTCCATAAGATTCAGAAGTTTTCTTTATATAAGAAAGGCAAAGTCATTTTAGCACTGAAAAGTCACAATTCTGCAATGTACTGTTAGCCTTTGGTGACATTATCTTAAGGTATTTAGGCATTCTGATAATCTTAGTGCTGGCACTCTTCTTATCTGATGAATTAATATCACTTAGCTTTACTAAGATTCAGTCCTTGTTATTCAGGCTCGAGCTGCATGCTTATCAGGTTGTACCTGTGAGCAGACAAATGGAAAAGGCACGAGCTGCTTGCTTATCAGGTTGTACTTGTGACTGTGAGCAAACAAAATGGAAATCCAAGGAACTATTTGAATGAACTCAAAGAATTACAAATCTATTTGAATGGACTCAAAGAATTACAAATCCGGGATCAGTTTTGAGGATCTGAAGATGAAGTTTCTTTTGTGTCACAACTATACAATCGCGTGGCTGCTTAAAAAATTGGCAGCAAGCATTGTCACGGAACTAACAACTACGTACCTTGTAATTAGTTGTCAAAAAAAAAAAATTACGTACCTTGTAATTTGTCACCTTTCCGTTTCAAGCTATATTGGTGCTAAAATAGTCAAGATATCGAGCTAATGTGAAGATGTGATTCTTGTTACCATCTGTTCAGAAATGAATAGGTTTAAATCTCGTTATTTGAAATTGTGAGATTTGAATGTTGCCATTTTAGTTGGCGACACGAGTAAATTCTTACTCGCCCTGTTCCAAATTATAAGTCGTTATATTTTTTTTGTTTATCCATTTTGTCATGTATCTGGATATATTATTTATCTAAATACATAGCAAAATAGATGTACTAAAAAAGTCAAAACGGCATATAATTTGAAACGGAGGAAGTATAAAAGTTTTGTTTGGCTAATTAGTTTTGCAAAATCCAAATTGTATTTTAAGAAAATGTACCCCGGTGTTGAAGCTTACAGCTCAACTAAATCAAATTAGCTGTGGGAATCTTGAACTCTTCACAAACTCCAATAATATTTCATTCCAGAATATTATACAACATTCAAAAGTTGGAACAAAAACGTAGTGATTGCATCCAGATTACAGTATTCGTGAGAATGTCAAATTATTTCAGTGCACCATTGTGTGGCCTGAAAAAACTAATGGCGTGGACATCGTTCAAAAGTGCCCAAAAAACAAGGGCCTACCAATATGGGTAGCCACTAAATTTTACCTTTCTCCTAATTCAGAAATTTGCAAATATAAGGGACACTATATCCAAGTTAAACGTTGGACTTTCAAATGAGTTCAAAGGTTCTCAAATGAGCTCTAGAGATCTCAGGTTAGAGTTCCCAATATTAATATATTCCCCTTTCTAAAAAGAGGTTAGAGTAACCAGAGAGTTCTGAAATCTCAAGTGAGGTTGAGGTGCTTCCAATTAAGCATGAAACATTTGATGACAATTATAGAGTTCTTATTAACTAAGATAGGAGCTTTCACATTTTTGTCTAGACATCCAAAGGATCCAAAATGAATTGAACTTCACTGTCCATGGGTGAGAAACTATTATTCCAAATAAGAAACGAAGCTGGAGCTCTTTGTACCAAGTTAGAACATCTCTGACAGTTTGCTATATCAACTCCCCATCTATTAAATTTTGGCAAAACATGAAAAAAGAGCCTCCAACAGTTTGCCATCTCAACTTGCCATCTATCCCAAATTGTCAAATCTTCTTCCGCAGCGCGTAAATATACGCGCTCGTATAGACGTTGCCATCGTGCGTCGCGGCCTCTCCTTCGTGTGCGCGACAACTTCTTCCATTCCCGGCTTCTCCGGTCCTCTCCTTCTCGTCCCCATGAAAGACATCACGACGCCGCTGTTCTTCTCTTCGACGCAAACCTAGGCGTCCAGCGAAGAAAGTCACGCCGCCGCTGTCCTTCTCTGCGACGCGAAGCTAGGGCGTCCACCGCGGTTCAGGTACGGTGTTCCATCCTGTTCCCATCTTAGATCCTCCAGAGCTCCGATCGTCTTGGCCAGGTAGCTAGGGAAGTCCGTGATCTGCTAGGGCAAGGCCGCCGCTCGGCCGCTGTCCATCCGGTAGTCGCTAGGGTTGGTGTTCATAGATTCTTCACGGTAGGGCTGTTCATAGATTCAGAACTATTATCGAAGTATGGGATTTATTTGCACTTCACTATTGTCCATATATGCATGACTATGTAATTCGTTTGTGGTTATCAATTGGACGTGCATGGTCCTGTTGAATGCTTGGCATTACGTGCAATCAGGTGCCCACGGCAGCAGTGATGTTGGTGGTGGAATGATGGCAGAGAAGATTGAGTACTGCTATGTGTCGATATGACATTTTAGATTTCCTCTGCTACTGAATGCTACTGAATATATTGATACTGAATGAAACGACAAAAAAAAAGAAGCATAGACCATTGTCTCTGGTGCATTTTCAATGCAAATGGCACTGCGATGGAGAGGAAGGGGATGGCCGGATGGCTGCGATGGAGAGGAAGGGCCTCGGCGGCGGCGCCCTTCACGCACGCGAGAGGAGGATCGCGGTGCGCGCGAGTGAAAAGTCACGTTACCTGTTGCTGGATCCGGTAGGATGTGGACCTAATTTTTTTAATTTTACGAAATTAAAATGGCAAACTGTTGGAGAAAGCCTTTTTTTACTTGGCATATGTTTCAGAGAGTTACAGAATCATAAAATTACCAAGTAAATTTTGACAAACTCTTAAAGATGCTCTTAATTCTGGTATGCGTGTAGGTTGCTTTGCGACGCTAGAAGCATGGAACACGGCGCTTTCTAAAATTTGCTTTCTTGCGTTCAAGTTTTTGCTATTTGAAAGAATTTCAAGATTATTTATTTGTAAAATAGATTTTTTAAAAAACTGTAAAAGAGATATGGTATTAGTATTACCCATGCCAGCGGAAGATTCATTTTTATTTTATTCAAAACTTCAAAAAAAAAAAAGCTACCGTCCACTGTGACCGTGTGAGTTTTTGGCCCACAAGTCGCAGGTTTGCAGCCCACACCGCCACAACAACGATTCGGCGGGCGGTTCCCTTCCCAAATCCCAAATCCCCGCCCGGCCGCCGCGCCGCCATTCAGGCATTCAGCCATGGCGATGGTCTCTGGTGCCAAGAGGAAGAGAGGACTAGAGGAAGAAGAAGAGGAGGAAGAAGAAGAGCGCCTCGACCGCATCAGCAGCCTCCCTGACGGCATTCTCGGCGACATCGTCTCCCTCCTCCCGACTAACGACGGCGCCCGCACGCAGGTGCTCTCCTCCCGCTGGCGCCACATCTGGCGCTCCGCTCCCCTCAACATCGATCCGCACATCGATCCCGATTACCCCCTCGGCGCCAACACCGTCACCGAAAGCGTAATCGCGCGCATTCTCTCCACGCATCAAGGCCCCTGCCGCCGTTTCTCCATCCCAGAGCACTGTCTACGCTACAGGGGCCTACCCGCTGCAAGCCTAGACGGCTGGCTCGAGTTCCCCGCCCTCGACAAACTCCAAGAGCTTGAGTTCCACTACGGCCATCCTCATAAGTCAAATGTAGCGCCGCCGCCGCCGCCGCCTGCATCTGTACACTGCTTCTCGTCAACACTTCGAGCTGTCTTCTTCGGGGGCTGTGGTTTTATTGACGGAGACAATGCCGGCGGGCTCCACTTTCCGGTTCTCAAGTAGTTGAGCCTTTCGGATGTCGAATTCTCTGAGAATTCTCTACATGCCTTGCTATCTGCCTGCCCTGCCCTGCAGAGCTTGCTGCTAAAGGGCAGCATTGGCTTATCTCGCATCCAAATTGCGTCCCCGACCCTCCGAAGCATCGGCGTGCGCTCTAATCATGGAGCGTGATTTTGCGTCAGCTCATCATTGAGAATGCCCCCTGTCTAGAAAGGTTAATGTGTTTTGATTACTTGCGAACCACCATATCCGTGATCTCGGCACCAAAATTGCTTGTTTTGGGGCCACTATCTGATCAAAACCCCATACTCGAGTTTGGCACCACAGTTATTCAGGTATTAGTATCACCATTTTTCTCACTTACATATTCATGAGGCACTTTCTCCAACACACAGCCCCTATGTTTCACTATGATTCTAACCTTAGTACTTTGTGCTTTACCTAGGGAGGATCAGGCTTTGTTAGCTTGAAGATGGTGGTGCACAGTGTGAAGGTCTTATCATTACTTGAGGAGCGTCTTAGTTTGGATGTGGTTATTAAATTCATGAAATGTTTTCCCTGTTTGGAGAGGTTGTACATCAAGGTGACTTCATTTACTCCAGCCCAAATTTGATTCAGATTCAAGTAACTGAAGAGCTGTAACTGAC
>CM041631.1:10313107-10389451 GCA_023333625.1 Bothriochloa decipiens | reverse complement strand
AGCCCAAATTTGATTCAGATTCAAGTAACTGAAGAGCTGTAACTGACAGCTCGTTAACTGGAACGTAAGGGGATTAAATGATGACGTCAGGAAAGATGCTATCAATGAACTAGTAAGAGACTCAAATGCTATAATAGTCTGCCTCCAAGAAACCAAGCTGCAGGTTGTCGATCAAGCCACAGTGCTACGCATGCTTGGGGGAAATTTTGCGAACTCCTTCGCGGTATCGCCGGCCGATAATACCAGGGGAGGCATCCTGCTGGCTATAAATGATAATTTCTTTGACCTGTCCGATGTTGTGATCTCCCCACACACTATCACATCAACGATCACAATGAGGGCTGATGGTGTACAATGGCAAAAAAAACTTCATTTACTCCATAATCAAGAGGCCATCTACAATAATTTTGTCACTGTTTCATCATATACATGGTCTAATGTTAGGTTGTAACTATTCTTTGTTTATTATGCTTTTTCAGACAAGAATGGCAGGGGAGAAAAATGTATGGTGTCATAAGTATAGGAATCTAATTGGCACTCTTGATGTTCGTCTAAAGAAAATTGTGTTGGCAGGCTATCGAGGCAACACATCACATGTTAACTTTGTCAAGTTCTTTGTTTTGAATGCGAGAATGCTAGAGTCCATGAGGCTTGAGTTGTATATTGGACTTCCGGATCCCGACAATGCATGGATTGACAAACAACATAGACTATTTCAAACAAAAAATAAGGCTTCAAAGGATATGCAGCTTGATTTTGCGTCTACTTATGGCCTCCGTCTGACGAATTCCTTTTTCAGCCCTGAGCAAGTACACGATTTGTCAACAGCTGATCCCTTTCCATGACAGGCTGATTCCATCTTATGATCATAGTAACCTCTGTCCTTACTTGGAGGTAATTCTATGCTTTTCGTATCTGATATTTTAGTCAACAGGGAACAAATAGAACCAAATATACGTTTGCATATCCGGGCAATCAACTCCTGGTCCACTAGTTGTCCTAGATATTTCATTTATACATATTGATACTGGTCTGAAGTTTATCTGTGGTTGATATATGCCTTCTGTATATTCCTAATCACAACATTTTCTCCATTTTATTGACTGAATGGTATACTTTGGGCTGTATATCTTTTTTTTTTTGAAAAAAATTGTGGTCTTTATGTTTGAAATATGGCAGTGGAAAAGGAACTAATAGTAATTTTGTATAGCTTCCAATGGTAACCCAAGCCCTGATGGCAGTTGAATATCTTCTTAAAGATAAGCTTTGATAGGATGTTTCCATAAGATTCAGTAATTTTCTTTTATATAAAAATGGCATAGTCATTTTTGCACTGAACATTCACTATTCTGCAATCGGTGACATGATATTAAGGTATTTAGCAATCTGATAATCTTAGGGCTGCCACTCTTCTTATCTGATGAAGTAATATCAGTTAGCTTTACTAAGATTCAGTCCTTGTTATTTCAGGCACGAGCTGTATGCTTATCAGGTTGTACCTTTGAGCAGCCAAAATGAAAATTGAAGCAGCTAGTTGAATGAACTAGAAGAATTTTAAATCCAGGATCAGTTTTGAGGATCTGAAGATGAAGTTTCTTTTGTGCCATGACTATCCAGGATCAGTATTGAGGGTCTGAAGACGAAGTTTCTTTTTGTGGCATGACTGTAACTGCATGGCTGCTGAAAAATTGACAATAAGCATTGTCAAGGGTTAACAACTACCCTGTACCTTGTAACTCGTCACCTTTCCATTTCAAGCTATTGGTGCCAAAATAGTGAATATATTTTTATATCTCTATCGAGCTAATATGAAAAGTTATGATTTATGTTACGATCTGTGCAGAAATGAGTAGATTTAAATTTCGTTGTTTAAAACGGTGAGATTTGAATGTTGCCATTTTAGTGTTTGACACGAGTAAATTCCTACAGAAGTTTGATTTGGATATTTATTTTTGCAAAAGCTAAATTGTATTTTAAGAAAATATACACCCAGGTGCTCGAACTCACACCTCAACCAAATATGCTGTGGGAATATTCAACTCTTCACGAACTCCAATAATATTTTATTCCAAAATACTATACAACAATCAGAAGTCGAAAGGGAGTGATTGCATCTGAAAGAGAATTTCAAATGTAGCCAGATTACAGTATCCGTGTTCTCACTGACGATTAGTATAGCTACCTAAACACAGAACTTTCCTTTTTTTAAGGAAAAAACAAGGGATGAAATAGTGATCTAATTAAACCTAATTGATCACACAGACCCACGCGCAGAAGATGTACTCACCAGCCCTTGCCAATGAGCCAGAGCCAGTCGAGCACAACACCGGAGAAGAGGCCACCGAGGAGGCAGACGACAAGGACGTTGCCCAGCGCGTTCTGCTCGGGGCTCTTGTAGCCATTGGGTGCCTCCATGAGCACACACACGGTGAGATACCCGTTGGTGAGCCCCAGGAATGAGGTTAGGAAGATCATGTATCCCTGGTCGCCGAATTTGGCCGTGAAGTAGAAGGCCGGGATGAACAGGAACCGCGCAAAGACTGCCACCATCATGCCCTTCCGGGAGGTCAGCTTCAAGCACGGGATCAGCGGCACATACCTCCCGATCAGATCCCACACGTTGTACATGGCGATCAGCACAAGCACGTACCTGAAAACATTCAATTTTCAGAAATCTCAAGCATTTTTAGTGTTCACGAAAAGAACATCAACAGATTGCAATTCTGATTTGTAGATTGCATCAAAGCAAGAAACTTCACCATGATCCCAGGTTGTGATCTCCAGTGTCTTCAGACAAAAATCCTGGGAAGATTGACAGCGTCAGGACGTATATCAGGTAGATATCGATCGCGTAGTCGATGTTCTGCATCAGCAGCTCTTTCGTGGTCAGGCGCTTGTATTTCTGTGGATCCTCCTCGATCTGCATGAGTCACCCACTGAACATCATCAGCGTTGGGATCTTGAACGGTAAAGTTACAACGAAACAAGCAGTTGTTTGGTATCTATCACAGGAAGAACACATACTTGTCCCTGTTGTTCAGCGATGATCCCTGCAGCGGCGAGGTCGCTGGCAACAGTCTTGCTACCTTCAGCAGCTGCCTTTGCACGGTAGTACTTCACAATAGGTAATTTGGCGAAGACAAATGTGTACAGCAGGAGGCACACGAGCTCGAACAGGCATGTGATTGAAAAGAACAGTACTGCACGAGGTAACGAAAGACAGGTTATCTGACAGATAAATCATGATCTTCTGCTAAATACTAAAATTTGTAGACATGATTGGAACAGTGGGTTACGAACGATCTTGTTGATGAGATCAGTGGGTCATTAAATCGCATCTTCTAAGATAACCCAGCAAATGGATGTATAAGGCCTTAGATGAAACAGATGCAAATCCATAGGTCTAGTTGACATAGCAAATAAATTCTCAAGAAAAAATACGTAAAAATGCACACAGATTTAAACCACCTATAGTATAATCTCATGCTTTTGGCATCCCGTTGGATTCCCATATTTGCTTCAGAATCATATACTTTTATTTTGGAAGTGTCAAGATTTGTTTTCTTAAACCAATAAATAACTTTACTAAATCTGAAAATATTTCACAAAATTCTAACTTACTAGCTCCAATGCGAAGACCATCTTTTGAGCTCTCAAAAGCTGCCTTGGTAATTAATCTCAAAGCTGATGTGAGAACCCCAGATGCAGCTAAGCCCGCCATGAAGGACTGAAAACTCAAAGCGCAATACAAGTCATGAAAATTCTAAATGACCAAAAACAGCAGCATAAATTACTGAGAAGAGACAATATGTGATGTTTACCTGAATGAACTCTGGGCACATTAAAGAAAGGTCGCCAACCAATGCGCCTTGACAATTAGCATCAGCTATCCCAAATATGGCACTAATTATGCATACACCGACGAAAACTCCAAGCCCACCATGTCCTTTAGTTGCAACATCCAGCTAGAACAACAACACGTGATTGCATGAGCTCATATGGTGGCATACTAATCTGCACTCTTTTTTTTTCCTTTGGTGTTTGCAAAGGCAATGTACTTACAATTATCAATGCAAAAGAACCAAGGAAGAAAAGGGAAAATCCTGCAAGATTTCTGAATCTTGTGTTCATCTTTGCTTCATAGTATGTGAAGATGAGGGTTATTCCAAAGGCAAAAGGCTGGTAAGCTAGTGTGAGTACTCTTGATGGATGGTAATCCTGCAAGAATAACATATTTGTTACAAATTTGAATAAACAACAAATACTGCAATGAATATGGGACTAATTTTATCTTCTCAGTAACCATTAAAAAATGAACTGAAATTAGAATGTTTAAGAAAGCATATCAGTAG
The DNA here is from genome assembly GCA_023333625.1 of Bothriochloa decipiens. Lineage (NCBI taxonomy): Eukaryota > Viridiplantae > Streptophyta > Magnoliopsida > Poales > Poaceae > Bothriochloa > Bothriochloa decipiens. The sequence continues at coordinate 10,385,099 of CM041631.1, read as the reverse complement.
AAATGCAGTTAACATATCATTGACTAGTGAGACAATTTTAACTGTTTCAATATGTGAATAGAATCAAATTCTGGTTCCATTCAGTTTATCAGACGAACAAAGATAAACCAAGGATGCCACCCCCATGGTTTTCAAATTTCAACTGCACATGTTGCCGCTAATCTCCTACTCTGCTACACAGAAACTTAACTCATTCCAATCAATCATCAACTGAGTTTCGCTAGAATGTACCGGGAAGAGATGGACGTAGTAATCTTCAACGGTGAGCATACTGTTCCACGCAAAAAGGCTTCCATTTCCCAAAAGCCAGCAGACAAGTATACCAACAAATTTCCCCTGTCAATTTTCAGAAGCAACCTCGTTAGTAAAAATCAATCTGCAGCTTATACAAAGCTAATGGAACTGTATCTGAATTGGCAGAACAGACGAACAGAGGCGAAGATACCTTGACCGGTGCCTCTGCACCTGCTACGTCCATGCTCATGGTAATTGTATATGTTCACCTCTGGTGTGCCTGTAAAGAAAAAGATTCAGACATGTTATTTCGACTTAGACATCAGGATTCAGGAATGGAAATAACTGAACAAAGACACTTAGATTCTGCTGTCTGTCAGCTAACGAGCTCACAAGTACACAGATTAGGAAAAGTAAGTGTTTCCCAACTACGTGTGGGAACATATCTAGTACTAGGATGATTACATACAGATTGGTTGTCTAAAGACACAGATTACAGAAGTAGGATTTCCTAATCTTACCATGTCTGTCCCGATTTGGAGGGAAAAGAATAACAAAACCGAACCCGATATCCCTGGCCCCACGAAAGCACAAAAGAAGCCTCAGCGAAAAAGGGCGGTGAACTTGGCACATCCCCGCATGCGATGCGTCTTGAGCTGGGCTGGACTGGAGTAGAAGTTTCAGACGTGCAAGCCACCCGTCGCTAACTCACTGGTCACTGTTGCTACCAACCACCGAACTGGATGGAGCGCAGAGAAGGAAGGGGGCAAATAGTTCACGGGACGAATCCGATACGACGACGCGGCCACCACCGCTTTCTCTCTGCCAGAACAAGAACAAAGCGCGGACGGGCGGCCGTCATGCGTGCGTCGTGTTCCACGCCAGAAAACATTTTATTGAACTATATACTATTACAAGTAGATAGATGAGCAGATCTTCTTCCCCGTGGACTTTGGAGGACGGACGGATGAAACGAGGAAAAAGAAGAAACCAGGCAGGCGCCTTAGCTAGCAACTGGCAACAGCCGTGAAATCACGAGGAGAAACTCTGCAATCGTCGACGGCACTGTCTCTGTGTTTCCGATGCATTCACCAGAGACAGGGGCAGAGGAGAAGAACCGAGGCGGAGAGACGGGACGGGAGAGCAACTCACCGGCCGGAACGGGGACCAAGAAGTCTCGGTGTCGTCGGCTTCGTCGTCCGCCGCGGCGGCGGCCAAGCCGAAGAGCGAGCGGCTGACGGCCGCCGAGAAAGCCGGGGGATGGCAACGACCAGCGACCCAGGGAGTGCGGGTACGCCGGTGGTTAGTTAAGCGAGCGCGCGGCGCGGTGGTATCTTGATCTGAGTATCTGACGGTGTTTATATAGCAGTTGGGATTTTAGGCGCGGACGCCGCCGAAGAATCTCATCTCCGGGCGGGCAACGTGTGTGATTCTTGTTTGTTCCGTGAGGTGAGGGTGACTGGGTTAGTCAGAGTCCCGGCTCGAGCTAAGCTCTAGCTTAGCGCGTGGGAACAGCGGCGCAATGGCCTGATTGCCTGCTGGAAATTAATCGGACGGCGTTCACACCGTTCCCATGCTCGGTGTCAAACAAAATATTGTTCGACGCCTTGCTTCCGTGTCAGGCTGTCACCTTATATTATATATATTATTTATATACAAATTTAAAAAGGTCATATCGTCGTGCTCAGTGGCGGAGCAAGGGGGGCCAGCGGGGGCCATGGCCCCACCCAATGTTTGCCGCCAAAAACAAGTACTTCTTTGCGTATGGCCCAGTCCAAGCCCATATACATATCAATCGTCGGAGGGGCCGGGCCGCTTAGGGCAATCCACGCCGATTGCGATTCGCGATTCACAATCCTGCCGCCGGTGCCGCCACACCCCTCCAGTCGCCCCGCCGCTCGGCCGTAAAGGCACCTGCAGTCCGCACCTCCGTCCAGCCGTCCAAGGCGGCTCCGCTCTTGGTCTCCGATTCAGTCTGCACTACGGCATGCGAACATCCAGACCAGGCAGCACGCAGCACGGCAGCAGGTAGCCAGGTATGTTTTTTTTGCTCTTCTAATTTTTTAATGTCCATCAGTTTAGAGCTAATGTCTAATTAGCTAATTAAACTATTATCTTTTATATTGAAGAATAAGCATCATGAAATTAAAAAGGACAACTGTTGACTCTTTTTACAAGGAAGACACTGCTTCTGCTAATGTAACGATAGATCAGGAGGAGAAGATGACCAATTTTTTTGAAACTGACGAGGAAGATGACCATGAGTTTCTGGAAAATGAAATAGCTAACTGGTGTGGTGCAGAACAAGAAAACGATGACGAAGACGAGGAAATTATGCAGCCGCCAAAACTTAAATGAAACTTGTTAGTTCCTTGATCCATTTATGCTTATCGTTATATTTTTCATTACAAAATTGTCATATGCATATATAGATATATTGAAATTTATGCTATATTATATGTATTAGATTGTCCGGCCTCCTATATATAATTCCTGGCTCCGCCACTGGTCGTGCTAAACATGGTGTTAGATTCAATCGAATTTTAAACAGATGACGATGGCTGTTCAAGAGATGGCCAAAAATCGATCTTATCTCGGTGTGGCTGAGGCCCAAATGCCACGGTGGAATCTCATCTGCTACAGCTAGCGGCATATACTAGTTCAGTGTGCAGCTCAATAAAAAGGCGCCCGTTTTTCTCTGAAGAAAGATGTCCATTCTTCCGAGCAAGCTCAAAGAGCTCGTGCCATCGCTGGTCGCTGCACAGGGAGAATAATAGTCGCCCAAAGTGAAAAGGATCCGAGCTCGTTTTTTTTACCTGAATGTTGAGGGGACAGCGACATCGGCCGTGATGGGACGGGAATCCGCTAATATCTCAACCTCAGCCACCCGCAGTCTCACTCGTCGTTGGAAAACTGGGATGCACTCCCTCAACTTGCTACTAGTATGCGGCGCATTTCTTTTCTTTCTTTGTTCCTACAAAAAGTAGTGAGTTTTAGCAGCTTATTGTGTACTTAGTTCACACATGGCTAGGAGCCTGTTTTGATTCATTAGCTGCTAAATAATTGGGTAGCTAATAATTAACAAACATATTAGCTATTATTAACTAGTTTTGTAAAACTAGTGAAATTGTTGTTAGTTAAGTATTCAACTAACAATTAGCAAAATTTATTTAGATCCAAGAAGCTAATTATTAGTAACTATATCGCTCCTTAGATCCAGATTCTTGTCCTTTCTTCCTTGCCGGCCACTTTAGACTAGTTTTAGTTGTGTATGTCATCCGTTTGCTTCCAAGTCACAGCTTTTCCTGCACACTTTCCGTAGTCAAACGCTGTGAACCTGTGAATGTGATGTTCCTTATCTCAGCAAGAATCTTTATTTTTTGTTACACAGCCGTGATTGTGGGCCTAAACCATGTTTCCCTGCCGATCAAAGAATTGGTATTTTGCACGCACCAGCAGCTAATCCAGAGATATGTCATCAACGATGCTGACAATATGTAGCTGTGCATAATTGTATCAGATGCCTTCAATTATGGGTATACTTTTTTTTTTTGCCTTATACACAACTGCGATTCAATCAGGCAGAATATCTTTCCCATCAAAAGATAGTCTGTGTATTCAGTTTCAAGCCTCTCTTTGCATTTGTGGAACATTTGCTACTTTTGCTCAGAACTGGAGGAAGAAGATATACAAATTGGTACACAAGGACATCACAGTTGTTCACAAAATTGTACAGTTCAGCTCAGCGTGCCTTTTCGCTTTCCATTAGTTCTTGTTCCCACCCTTTCTAACTTTCTTGGCCCAAAACGAGTTGTAAGCGAAAGTGAAGTCCTGAGAAATCCAGTCAGCGCGATTGGAAGTGAAATCTTCAGCACAAGATGAACCAAATGCTGCTAGGCGCTTCATTGCAACCACACATCACAGAATCCAAGGATAGGGAGAGCTTGTGCTACACGATCTGATCACCATCCTTTGCCTATGAGCCACACCCAGTCTAGAACGGCCCCGCAGAAGATGCCACCGAGGAGGCAAAGCACAAGCAAGTTGCCCAAAGCATTTTGTTCTGGTCCCTGCAGGCAACAATCGTGTACGCAACTCGATCAGATGTTGCAAAAGACAACAGTGATTCTCTCATGCTGAGCTCAAAGATCAATACACTGACCTTGTACCCTTTGGGTGCCTCAATGAGGACACACACGGTGAGATAGCCATTGCTCAGACCGAGGAACGATGTTAGCATGATCATCCAGCCTTGATCGCCATACTTTGCAGTGTAGTAGAATGCAGGAACGAGCAGTAACCGTGAAACAACAGCAATCAGAAGCCCCTTCCGAGACCTCAGCTTGATTTGTTCAATCAGTGGTACATACCTTCCAATCAGATCCCACACGTTATAGCTTGCAATCAAGATGAGTGCATACCTGCATAATGTTGCTTCAAAAATGGTGTGAGTGGATCCTTTCGTTCGCTAAAGTAAACTACAGAAATTTAGATAGTACAGTACCAAGATCCCAAGCTGTGTGATCCAGTATCCTCAGCTAAAAAAACCCGGGAAGATGGACAGAGTCAATATATAGATCAGGAACATATCCAGTGCATAGTCTATGTTCTGTAGTAACAGTTGCTTTGTGCTCAAATGCTCCACAAATGCAGGGTCTTCTTCGGGCTGAAGAAGTCATGAAAAAATTAGCTTCGATAGATAATATGCAATTCTAAGATACTGCTGCGAGTTAAAAGAAGAGAATACCATTGGATTTTGGCTATTTTCAATGCCACCAGCAGCAAGATCAGCAGCTACTGTCAAAGATCCCTCTGAAGCTGCCTTTGAACGATAGAACTTCACAATTGGCAGCTTGGGAAAGACGACAGCATATAGCAGTACACATAGCAGCTCAAAGAAGCATGCTATTGAGGAGAAGAGCACTGCACAAATTGTAGCGCAAGTAAATATATCAGATGAAGTAAACGAATGCAAATGTAATTACTCCCTCCGTCCCATAGATCATGCAATTACGGAAAACATGCCGACCAAGTTACGTCAACTTTGACCAAGTTTATAGCAAAAAATATTAACATTTATGTCTCGAAATAAATTTATTAAAAAACTAGACTTCAAGATCTTTTCGATGATACCAATCACTTAGCATAAATATTTTAATATATAATTGCTGGCAGTTTGAAAACGTGGATTCCTCGGGAAGCGAGAATTGCATATTCATTGGGACGGAGGGAGTATATCAACAGTTGTCTCAACATACTAGCTCCTTTGCGAAGTCCATCTCGGGAATTCTCGAAAGCTGCTTTTGTTACAAGCCTCAGCACAGAGGTTATTGCTCCTGATGCAGCCAGTCCAGCGAAGGACTGAAAATAATAAAATGGATCGACATATAAGTTGTACACTTCAAAATCTGTTTCTCGAATCACCCCCCCCCCCCCCCCAAAAAAAAAAAAAAGAAGAAGAAGATTCTTGTCAAGTGATACCTGGATGAACTCTGGGCACATCAGAGAGAGATCACCGGTCATCCCACCTTGAACATGACCATCAGCAACCCCAAAAGCAGCAGCAATGATACATATGCCAACAAAGGGGGCAATTCCACCTCTTCCTGAAGTTGCAATATCCAGCTGCAATGTTTAAGAGAAGATCAGTGAAAAATGTGAGATATGATGGTGGATTAAGAATGTCCCAATGCAATTAGTCATACTTACAATGATTGCTGCAAATGAGCTCAAGAAGAACAGTGTGTACCCCGCCAAATTGCGCAACCTAGTGTTGACCTTTGCCTCATGATACGTGAATATGGCAGTTGTGGCGAGGACGAATGGTTGATATGTCAGTGTAACAACTCTAGTGGGGTGATACTTCTGAATTCAGAAAGCATAAAACAGCACATCCTTTGTATCAGTACTTTTGACACAGTTGTAGAACTAAGTAGAAAACAACACCGCATGCAAATCATACTGGGAAGAGGTATGTGTAGTAATCTTCAATAGTAAGCATGCTGTTGAACCCAAAGAGGCATCCATCCCCCAGAAGCCAGCAGATGAAAATGCCCAAATGTTTTCCCTGTGATTAGTGTACCGTTGTTGCAGAAATCAAAATATTTTGATGAAGGTTATAAGGACCATTTCACTGAGGAAAGGTAACACAAACCTGGTTTGCAGGAAGTGCAGGGTCTTCTTTTTTGTATGCCATGTTTTGTAGTCACTTTGATGGCCCTATAGATCGAAGACAAACATGAGAGGAAAAGATCACACAAAGATATACGTCGAATCACTTGGAACACAAAGAGTACTTGTGGTGATGGCACTCTAAGATGACGAGCTGTGAATCACACCTAGAAAAGAAAGAGAAGCATATAGAGGCAGACGACTAGGAAGTTTGCAGGGCAATAGAAATAAAGGGCATACTAGGAAAGGTAATAACAAGAAGAGGCTGCACCCAGGGGAAGACTACTTCATACAGATGGGATTACAGTGGAAGTATTATACAGATACCTACTTCATACGTTGACTATAGCAGGTAGGAATCACAATCACATCCACCCATGACGCTGGGCAAGGAAAAATTGGTCATAACAAAGACACATACCCATTGTTCAGTCTTGGGCCTGGGGATAAAAGAAATATAGTTCGTTGAATCATTGCACTATTTTTTTTCCAAGGATCATTGAATCAATGCATGCACAACTCTTGCGTTCCCATTAGAACATGGCAACCCATGGTCTCCAATCGTTGCTTAACTGTATGGAGCATAATCCACGCAAGCAGAACAGAGTAAGTTTCCGCGCTCCCTAGAGCACATGCCAACGGGTTTTTGGTATATAATGTCAATCAGCACTAGGGACAATGCTGCAGTGATATCTTATTAGTGTCGTCCAAAGGATTTGGTTGCAAAAAAAAATGGACGGCATCTCAATTCAGGAATCCTACCTGCACTGCACCTCTGGCTGTTCATCAAGAAACTAACTCCTCCAATTCTGCTGTTGCAGCAGTCAGCACTGAGCCACGTACTCACTGCCGACGGTGAGGCCGGCAGAGTTGACGCACGGCCGGAATACCATTGTGATGGTGTCGAAGTACCATGGCGCCTGCACACATGCGAAAACAGGATGTGGAACGAACTCTTAGCTCAAAGAAAGTTGACGAAGCGACCATCATGAGCTACATACCTCGTATAGGTGTATATGTCATTCCAATCGCCTAGCCTGGGAATGAGAACATCTGCTAGTATTGGCCGTCAAGCGCCACGCACTCACCTGTTGCGCCTGCTCACGAACACCATCCCCCACCCCCTCCTCCGTAACATGCGCTGCATCTTCTATGCTCCCGGGTCCGGCGGCGTGGCGGGATGCAATGCTGCAGCTAGGGGTGAAGCGGCGGGCTATAGCCTGGAGATAGGGCCAGTGGAAGCTAGGGGCGGGCGGCACCGCGGCAGCCAGGCTGCCAGGAACGACGACGACACGGCAGCTAAGGGCGGCGGTGCGGCGCTCTGATGCGGACGGAAGCAGCGGAAGGAAAGAGACAGTGGACTTCTCCTCACTTGGGCTGACGCTCGATGGCGTATTGGGCCTTACTCTTCCGCTCGGCCTTCTTCTCGCTTTTAGGCGCCGCTCGGCCTTGTTCTCGCGCCAGCGCTCTGCCTTGGAGTCTTGCCGTATGTTTGTTTGAGAACGAAGGGGGATGGGTTGCCTCCATTATACATTCGTGGGATGGGTTGAATCCAGTTCTTGTTTGGTTAGAGGGATGAGTTCATTCCACTTTTTTGTTTGGTTAGAGGGATGAAAGGGGATGTGTTGAATATGATCACCTGTTGTAGCTTTTATGGTAAAAATTACCTCCACCGTGTTGTTAAACTAAGTGGTAGCATGGTAACTCATATTTTATACAGTACATGCTAGCAAAATTAGATCAGACATAAAGAAAAAAAATTGACATGTGCCATCTTACATGAAACAAGATGATGAAACAAGATGCACCCATTAAACTGAGACAAGTTATAAGCCATACTATAACAAGTTTAAAGCCTTACAATATAGGTAGTTCAAGGCTTACACAGTAGATATAGCACTGTCCTACACAGTACATAAAGTTTATAGTCAAGCTTTACAAGTTGACACCTAATACAAGTTCAACCATTATCACCTAGACCACATTTGTTAGGTCAATGTTGTACCAGCAAAAGAGGCACTGAACTAGTTGACATCATAATGCCTTTACTGTAGTGGGAACCTTTCACTAACAAACATAGCAACCCAACTCAGCTTGTACTCAAATGGGAGCTTCATGAAAGCTTTAGCCATATTTAGGTCACCCACCAGATATCGATAATACATATATATGTGTTGTGGCTCAAAACCTGGAAGGTCGGTCAAGGTCTCAAATAGGCCTTCTGGCACTTCATTTGGATTAGCAACCATCTTTATAGCACTGGACAGACTTTCACCTACACTTTTGAAAGCACTAATCAGCCCTTCATCTTCATTTTCAGCTATCTTGGCCTTCTTGGTCTTGCTTGCAGAAGATGTTACCCCATTATTTTCTGGAGTATTGCTTGGTGCTTTACTGAAATCATGTCTAGTAACATCTTCTGCTTCATTGTCATTATTTGCAGTACCGAGAGGAGCACTAGAGTCCTTTGCAAAGTTTCTAGTTGCCATGGTATTCCCAAATATTGTCTGCATTTCAGCATAGTGCTCAAGTGGCTTGTTCAAGAACTCGACATCAGATTTATGATCCTACAATGGAGCAGCAATCAGAACATGGTACCTGAAACAAGACAAATAATGCTATAATGTAAACATGCAATGATTATACCTGAACATGATTATTGTAATGCTCATCATCAAGTGTAATAATGAAGTTATCTTCATCCCACCCAGAAGCACCCAACTTCCTAAGCTTATTTATCTTTGCAAACTTTTTTGCCATGTCTTCAAATGATTCTTAAGCTGCTCACCAGTGCGCATCGTTTTGAACCGCTCGTTGATAGCTCTAGCACATGCATTGAAATGGACCTTCTTGAATCCCTTTGATGTTTTTGCGCCACTAGCCACCACATTAGCAAGGTTAGAGAGCATCAAAGCGGTCTGGGCTGTTGTCCATGTAGCATGCCCAGTAGTGCCCCCATGACTCTCGGCTGGCTGCTCCATCAGCTGCCATTTAAAAACAACAAGCCACACATAAAATCTGATTTTAACAAAATAAAAAAAGCATAAGCATTGTATACCTCTTTCGAAGCCATGTGGCCACCCAACATATAAATTTCATTAAGAATTCCATATATTAAGAAAGGAAACATGCATTTTCAGCAAGCCACACATGAATTACATTTATAAATACGTCCATACAACTGCATAACAGCAGCCAATGTCTCCATGGAATTTAATTACAACAACAAAAAATAAGATACAAAAATTAATAAGGCCTACGGATGGACTTGGACAACACTTAGTTGACATTGTTGCTTTGGCGGTCTGCCCACATCTGATCAGCAATTTGCTGTCTAAAACTAACCATGGCTGCATGTTCATTTGCTTGACCAGCCAATGTTGTAGCATGATTATGACTTGGCCAACTAGGATCATCTAGAAAAAACTCATCACTCCCATCTTGTATAACCCAATTGTGAATGATGCAACAAGCAACAACAATATCTACTTGAGTTGAGAAAGGAAAAAATGAAGTTGCGTCATCCAGAATTTTAAATCTTCTCTTTAGTGCCCCAAATGCACGCTCTACTGTGATACGAAGAGACGAGTGTCTAAGGTTGAATAGCTCTTTCTCATTTTGCACTGGGTTACCTCCCCACTCATTCAGGTGATACCGGACACCGCGAAATGGATGCAGGAATCCAGTTTTGGCGCCATATCCACCATCCACTAAGTAGAATTTGCCTAACATAAGGGAATCAATTCGCAAAATGGTCACAAGGCTATATAAGAACCAATTATATGGACAAATTGGAAGGCTACTCTTTTATTACCTTGTGGAACTCGAAGGCCATTGACACGTTCTAAAGCATCTTGTAATACTAGAGCATCATGTGTCATCCCCTCCCAACCGGCCAAGACATACGTGAATCGAAGATCAAAGTCTACCGATGCCATGACATTTTGAGTGGCATATGACTTTCTACCGCAAAATGCATGCTCAATATCCTTAGGAACAGATGCTCTCACATGCGTACCGTCGATAGCTCCAATACAGTCCTATTGTGTATTCAATAAATCGTATATAAATTAGGTACAATATAACGTTGTAGGGATTCATAGTTCAAAAGAAAATAGTGATAAGGTTCACACCTTGAAATAAGGATCCCAACTATGGTTTCCTGCTATTTTGCTTGGAGTCTCCAATGATGGCGGCTTAATAAATTCTCCTTGTAATTCACCAATAGCATGAAGTACCTTGTTAAAATAACGGCTAACGGTTTGTCCTGATCTATCAAAATTTGTGGCAATTAACCTATTCCTAAGGTTGTGCCCCACATTTAAAAACATAGCTACTTATTGTTCAACACACGTGTATGGTATCTTCAAGCAAACTCCGATCCCTAAACAACTTGCAAAACTGAAAAAAATTTCTCTGTTAATTCTTAGCATGTTCACACAAGTTGTATCATCCTTCCAAATTTTTTTGTCCAAATATTCAAGTCTCGACCTATCCCTTTCTTCCAAAGGCCCATAGGTAATGCCTACTCTTCTTGAATGTCGTTTACGTTTTCTACTATGAATAATCGTTGCCATCATAGACAATAACATGTGAGCAGCTGCATCACAAACTACAACCTTCATCCTGTTATCCATCTACAATAAAATGGTGAAAAAAATAAATGCCACATCTCGATTCTGGACAGAGAAGAACCAAAACATGTGCGCCAACATAAAAATGCATCTTCTATTAATTGGAGTAGCCAAGATCGATGTAACAATACTTGTTAGGGATCTCACGTAATCAAACCAGCCAGATCTATTGTAACCATAGTAGTTAGGGTTTACCTTGACAAAGGAAGAGCTATTGCAGGGAGGTTCTTTGCAGGGAGCCGGTTGGAGAAGGAGGAGGAGGCAGCGAGCAGGAAGGAGACGATGCCTGGTAGGAGAGGCCGCCGTGCCGTACGTCGTGCCGGTGAAGGAGGCCGCCGCGCCACCGGGGAAGGAGGCCGCTGCGCCGCCGGGGAAGAAGGCCGCCGCGCCGCGCCGCCCGGGGAAGGACGCAGCGCCGCGCCGAGGGGTCCGCGCCGTGCCGACGCATCGAGGGGGGTGAGCGGAGGGGAGGGGATGCCGCGAGGGGTGGCCCGTGACCGCCGGCTCGGTCTGGGTCGGTCTGATCCCCTCGATTTGGTGGAACATGGACAACCCGCATGCATAGAGGGTATTTCAATCTGGGTTGGACCCAATTTTATTAACCCGCAAAGCAAACACATCTGTTATCTGGGTTCAACCCGGGATGACCCGGAATATCCCCCAAACCAAACACACGGTTGGAGATGCCACGAGTGTAGCCGTAGGCTACTCCATGCCGGCGGTAAGGAGCTCCGCCTCTGGAGCAGAGATACCACAGGAAGCATGGGTTGATCTCTTTGCAAAGAGGGGAGGCCACAGTTAAGTGGTGGCGGCGAATATGGTGGCGTGGCATGACGCCATGGAACGTGGCACCGACCTCGGCGCTAAATGGTGTGGCGCCGAGGTTTAGGCCAAAATGGCCAAGGCCAGCCGCGCATGCGCACCCTGTTTCTTAGTCCTCTTCCAGTTCATCCGTCGACTCCCCATACTTTCTCCCCTACCTCCCTCTCCCCCACCTCCGGTTCATCTGTTGGCTCCTCATACTCCATGTCCCCCTCCCTCCTCCTCCTCCTCCACGCGCCCCCTCTTCTAATCTCTTAAATAGAGTGGTAAAACGTCGATTAGAGCAAGTCATGCTCTACTTCTCTTCGGATTTGTATATACTGATTTGTTCTATTTGATGTGTATTTTTATAAACCCTAGTTTCACTAATAGACTAGGTGCATTATTGTGAATTGTAGCGCAATGCACGTCCGGATTTGATGAGTAGTCCGGCGTTTTTCATGAGGTTTTAGTGTTGTTTATCTTACTATTTGAGAGTATGAGATTGATTTGTTGGTACATTTTGAACATTGCAAGAATCGTATTATTAACTCTTGACTTTATAGTTCAGCAATACAGTAGATCAAATGCATCTATTTTCTATAGTTCTACAATTTGAAATCAATACATTCAACAATCATTTTTTTGTTGTTGTTTAAACAGATGGACAAACTCGTAACTTTGTATCATGAGGCAGTGTGAAGAGAAATGATTGTGGTACTGTCGAATTTCATGGAATGCAACATGTGTCTATGCTATTTAGGTCTCGACCATCAACTAATGAACTGGTTGTTTGATTGAGAGAGAGGCTAAAGTGGACTGCAAATGAAGCTGATGGAGTGATGGAGGGGGTTATTGATGTTGGTTCAATGGTTCTAATGGACCATGAATCAAACAATTGGTCTCAATTGGTGCTCAGGATGAATGGGATAACTATGTGTCGGTTGTTATGGAGACAGAGGTTCGAGCACTTGATTTGTATGTGTGGAAGGTGTTAAGGGATCCCTCCTCGCATAGGATATCATTGCATATGGATGACTCGACTCAGTTTAAGCCTTCAGCATCAGGTCAGGGAGTCAAGGTGGTTGCGGTGCCTGAGGTTGTTGATGTGCCTATTGTTGGTTCGGTTCCTTTAGAACTTCTGTTGCCCGGTTAGATGGTGACCATAGTAATGATGATGATGATGGTGATAGGTCTGTAACGCCTGTTGGTGGGTTTGATGATGGGCAGGACCCAAACAGTTTTTATGAGGGTCTGGTCGATGACATTGCTCAAGTTGAGCCTTTAGTCCATGTTCAAGAAGTGTATAGAACATCTAATAATGTGGATGTGCAGGTCATGGATGATGGTGAGAGTTACCAGGATGCCAGAACCGTTGATTCCGATGATGATCGTCCGGTTGGGGAGTTGACAGCTGGTGACATTGAGTTGATTAGGAGATTGCTTCCTAAACTTGTGTCTGATTACAATGATCTCAGTTAAGCTCATAAAGCTAGGGCGCATGGAAAGGAAGATGAGCTAGTAGATGTACCTAATCCAGGGGCTATCACGATAATTAAGAAGGCCCTTGTGTTCAAGAACATGTCTGCGTTGAAGTTGTGGTTGAAAGAGTATGCAATAGTACACAACAGACCAACAGGGTTAAGCACTCTTATGCACAAAGGTGGTACACCATCAAGTGTGAGAAGGAAGGTTGTGATTGGAGGGCATGTGCTAGAAAGGTGAAGGACTTAGAGAAGTTCAAAACTACTAGAGTAATTGGCCCACACACATGTAGCTCTGCAGAGCTCGATAAGAACCATCGTCGATTTACCTTAAAGTTCATTGCTACCCATATCCTTCCCTTAGTGAAGCAAGTGCCACTATGCGTGTGAAAGCAGTCATTACTACGGACAACATGCTGTGGGGGTTCGACATACGGTATGGCAAAGCTCGGAGGGTGAAGCAAGGTGCCTTAAAGATAAGATATGGAGATTAGGAGGAGGCGTATAAGCGTTTGCTAGCCTTGTCAAATGCAATCAAAGCAGTGAATCCAGGTGTGCATTATGAGTATGTGCCTAAACCAAATGAATCGAAGGATGGGAAGCAGATATTCCATCGAGTTTTCTAGTGCTTTGGTCAGTGTGTGGAGGCCTTCAAGCATTGCAGGCCCGTTCTTTCAATTGACAGTGCTTTTCTTCTTGGCAAGTACCAAGGTATTATGCTGGTTGCTGTTGGTGTTAATGCCGACATTAGCCTTTGCTTTGGCTGAGAAGGAGAATAAAGACAGCTGGGCATGGTTCTTGAGGCTTGTTCGGTCATGTAATAGGTCCCAGAAGGGAGGTTTGTGTGATATCTGACAGGCATGCTGGTATCCTTGGCGCCGTTCAGATGCATATACCTGGGCATGCAACTGTGCATTGGTGCACTTGACACCTCGCTGAGAATTTATTCAATAAGGATGCTTCCAAGGATAACTTTCCTCTTTTCAAGGAGGTTTGTCGGCAGCTTGAAGTTAAATACTTTGAAGAGAAGCTTGATGAGTTGAAGAGTAAAGTAAATGCAAAAGGTAGAGATTGGTTAAGATGTTTGATGCCAAATGTGGAGAAATGGACAAGGGCTCATGACAAAGATGGTAGGAGATATGAGTTTCATACTAGCAACATGGTTGAATTTTTGAATGGTTTGCTAAAGGGCGTACGTGGATTGCATGTGACTGCAATTGTAGCGTTCACTTTACAGGTGTGCTGCATTGTTCAGTGATTGGCATGCCGAAGCAACACAACTTGAAACTAACCATAAGGTATGGGCACGTACACCACAGCTCTTCCTTGACAAGGCAACGTGGGTGGCATCATCACACGAATATCATTGTATCGACCATGCCACGGGTACGGGTGGTGGTACAATAACTCGGGCTTCGTGAGTCACAAAAGCACAAGGTTGTAATTAGGGATTTTTCATGCACATGTCGTGGGATGGATCAGTATCACTTTCCATGCTCCCATTATGTGACTGCTTGTAGGGCTCAAACCTGGGCATTCAAGTACGAATCAGGTTGTGCACACTGAATTGTTTGGGTATTTTGGTTTGAACATCAAGGTTATGAGCCCTACCGCGATGAGGAAGAGTAGCCTCCATACTTGGGGCCATAATTCATTGTAGATCCTGAGAGTCATTGGGGAAAAAACGTGGCAGTAGAAGAAGGGTGAGGTACAAGATGGACATAGATCAGATCCCTGGTAGCACGAAACGATCAAAGGATACCCTTTTGTAGCTGACGTTGGGCAAAATGAATGCAGTAAATGTGGTAGATTGGGGCACAATGCACGTACTTGCCTTTTGCATCCAGTTCAGGTGCAATGATTTGTGCCTTCACTTTATCCTATGCTTTCGATTTCTGTTTGTGTTAGTATTTAGCTATTTCATTTTTTATCTATTACTATTCTTTATCTAGATGTTTATGTTAGTAGTTGTTTATTTCTTATGAACTAACAACCTTGTTTAAAATTTTTATAGGATAGCACGGTACCACCTGCTGGACGAGTATTATGAGAGGAACCACTGCTACACGGAGGATGGCGAGGTGACATTTATGTTCTCCTTACTAATTTTTTGTTCATTTTCTTAGTACATTATGCACTGTTTATACATTTGCCTTCACCGGACATATTGTTCATATGACCAAACCTGTTTCACAAAAGGTCATGCCGTAGATCCCAACATGAATTTCCATAATGCATTTTGGAAAATAATGCTACTTCGACTAATGTTTCTATATTATCTACCTGTTACACATGCATCTATGATTTAAGTAGACCTTGTATTTCCTGTTGTAGGACATGGAACTTGTGAACTTCATATTCGACGTTAACATGTTATTTTCCTTTTTTTTCAGCACCTCGATCTCCTTTGACCTCGAACCCATGAGGGGTTTCAAGTCATGCAGTATGACCAGAGTTACACTCCTCTTCTCAGGAGGACTGGCTGTGATGTGTGTATCTGACATGTTTATGGTCTGCTTGGTAATTGCGACGTTTTTTTTTTTGGCAAAGATAATTGCGACGTTGAACTTATGTGCAATTTCTGCACCTTTATAAACTTTTTTTATGACTAACAAATATGTTGCGTTGCGATGTGAAAAAAAAGAAGTTATCAAACGATCATTGGAAACGAGGAAGCATGGACTATTTAATGTTTTACCCCTGCTATGAAAGTAAAAGCTATGAATCCTATAATATTTTATGATGACTATATAACTTCATAATGTAAGTTAATATATAAATTGACAATATCCGACAAAGTTTGTATGGAATTAAAATACTACAAACTTTGTATAGATTTTTTTTCCTCTCCTGTTATTACGCTTAGAAATGTGTACTCGTAAATATATCACAACTTTAACTTTCATAGTATCCATGTGTTGATAGAGTCAAAGATTTGCACTGACTCTTGTCAAAAAAAAGATTTATAATGACTGCGTACAACTTGTACACATTTATTTAGATTAGACTAGATAATACCCCGTGCGTTGCTGTAAGGATTTTTTTAAGTGTTGTTGATGGTCATAAAGGGAGAAATATTAATTTGTTTCTTGATGATTTTAGATTCAAAACAATGACCCATCTTCAGCGAAGCCAAACAGAACATGTGTATAGATCGAATACACATATTTTGATGATAAAAAAAAAATATATGCAAAGAGTACGACATCTAATTAGTCACATCCAACATGTACAAACGCGATTTCTCAGATATGTTTCGGTCTCCAGAACGATTGCTACTGTACTTTACATTTTAAAAAGCACATACAAAGAAATCTTAAAAAACGCATACATATACTCACTCGAAGGAAATCACGCATGGCATTGTCAAGAAAAAACGCTGTCCCTGGCCGCACCTTATCCCCACACCGTGACATGCAGATGCGGTCGTGTGGATGCAGTCGCACAGACGCACGGTGGTCTTCCCCTCGTACGGACAACGGAGAGAGGGAAGGACGCAGCGAGCCAAGAGACGCAGGCGCGAGCAAACAGCCACGGCGGAGGTGCCGACACTGTCCATGTTCTCCTCCTTCGGCAGCCAGACGAACGTCCGTTCACTGTCGGCACGCTCGAATGGGCAAGACACAGCCCGGCAAAGGTGACTTTCTTGACCCAGGACATCCTTCTTCTGCAGCCAGGTGATTCTCGGCACAATCGTCACAACTGCCAAGATAGAGCGGGATGCCAACAGCTGAGTAGGGAGAAGCCCGATGGAGATGATACGACATAATGAGCAGGGTGAATGGCAGAGCGTAGGTAAGGCTGACCATTTAAATTCGGCTGATCTGCTGATGCCCGTTCACATTCCTAGTGCGTTTGTTGTGGAAGTGAACCCATGGGCAATAATTTTGCGCCACTTCAGTTGGTGCTATGGAAGGAGAATAGCTTGATGACGTGGCTTAAAGAGAAGGCAGAAAAAATAAGCTCGTAGAGATATTCTATTTAGGCATAGAGGATTAGATAACAAGTTGCTTAAGGTTTTAGCTCATGGTTTGATTCGTTGGATCATCAGCTAATTTAGCCTCTGACAAAATAAGTTTTGATCCTTATCAAAACGACCTCGCTAACTTTGAATGATGAAGTGTAATTCTCCAAAAAAAAATTGAGAGATGAAGGGTCAAAAGAGCTATAATATTATATTTATTATTATTTGTTTTGTTTTTCATAAGGAAAAATTCAGGAAACAAAGAAAAAAGATGGAATAATAAACGAACAACAGGCAGTAGAAGGAAAAACAAGTTGAGAAAACAAAAACGGAAAAGAAAGAAGGGAAAAAGAAACTGCCCGTGTGTAACCTGGACGCCAAGGTTATGGCAGCTATGGGTCTTTTTTTTTGGCAATTTTTTCTCCGAAGGTCCAAATACAAAAATCTTTCAGAAAGGACTAAATTAAAAAAACTCTAGCCCTAAAACTCCGATGTTCAATGTTATTCAATCCTCGATAAATCGAGCTATTCAACACTGACAATTGCATAGCATGTGAGAAAATCATTCATATTGATTATGATTAAAAAAAATACACTTATTAGTTTATCTGTCAACTATTGAAATTGAAATTAGTTATTAGTTGGATGATCTGCTCGCTTGCATATGTTTGGTCACCACCCTTTGCCTATGAGCCACAGCCAATCAGAAACAGCGCCAACAAATATACCTGCCAAGAGGAAAAGCACCAGCAGGTTCCCCAGAGCATTTTGTTCTGGTCCCTGCAGTGAAAACACCAGCAGTGTAGATAAACCCGAGCATACTTGCTGCAAACAACAATGGCGGTTTCAAATGTTCATACACCAACCTTGTAGCCTTTGGGCGCCTCGGTGAGGACGGACACGGTGAGATGGCCGTTGGTCATTCCGAGGAGCGACGTTAACATGATCATGCAGCCCTGGTCACCGTACTTTGCCGTGAAGTAGAACGCGGGGATGAGCAGGAATCTAGAGATGGCTGCGATTAGTAGCCCCGTCCTGGATGTCAGCTTGATTTGCTCGATCAGAGGCAGGTATCTTCCAATCAGGTCCGACACATTAAAGCTTGCAATTAAGACAAGCACGTACCTGAATGGTGAAATGAAAGTAATAATGACTCACCTAGGCAACGTATGTTTTTTGCAGTTACAGATGAGGTGAACATAGTCAACTTGTTAAATAAAAAAATTAAAGTAGGATTATTACCAAGAACCCAAGCTGTGAGATCCAGTGTCTTCCGCCAAAAACCCTGGGAATATCGACAGTGTTAGGACATAGATCAGGAACAAGTCCAGAGCATAGTCCATGTTCTGGTGCAGCAACTGCTTGTTGTTTAACCGTTCAACCACAGGATCTTCCTCAGCCTGACCAATCCATGAGAAACTCAGCATCATGAGGTTGCATTTCAGCTGAAACAAGATTTTCTATCAGTCATGAGGGTACCAATGGATTTGGCAGGCTTTTGATGCCTCCAGCAGCAAGGTCAGCGGTGACTGTCTGAGACCCCTCAGAGGCAGCTTTTGAACGGTAGAATTTCACAACTGGCAACTTTGGAAATACCAAAGCATAAAGTAGAACGCATAGCAGCTCAAAGAAGCATGAGATCGAAGAGAACAGCACTGCAATCAATTTAGTTTCATCCATATGTATCAGTAATGGTAGGCTTTAAGATCATGAGGTAAATGCAAATCTGATTGTTGGCACATACTAGCTCCTTTCCGCAGGCCATCTCTGGAATTCTCAAAAACCGCTTCTGTGAAGAACCTTAACGCGGCAGTTATTGCACCTGATGCAGCCAAGCCGGCAAAGAAGGACTGAAAATTCAAATCCAAACATACCGAACAGTGTAGTAGTAAGTTTATATTAAACAAATTCTAAATAAATGTTTCCTGTAAATTGTTGTTGCAACGGTGATTATATAAAATTGCACGGCTGCACCTGGGCGAATTCTGGGCACATCAGGGACAGATCACCAGTCATTCCGCCTTGAACATGACCGTCAGCTACGCCAAAAGCAGCAGCAATGATACAGACACCAGCGAATGGGGCAATTCCACCACTTCCTGAAGACAAAACATCCAGCTACCCATAGCAAGAACAAATAAGTGAAGATCATGTATGTGTTTGTAGACAGTAATTAGAAGGGCTTACAATGATCACTCCAAATGAACTCAAGAAGAATAGCATGTATCCTGCCAAGTTGCGCACCCTAGTATTGACCTTTGCCTCGTGATACGTGAATATGGCGGTTGTGGCGAGAACAAAGGGCTGATAGGTGAGAGTAATAATTCTTGTTGGATGGTACTTCTGCATTCAGAAGGCATCAAATCAGTTAATATGTGCCTTTTTACCAGCAAATTAAGGTACATGGAAAACAGATGGAAATGATAGTCATATAGACATCATACCGGGAAGAGGTACATGTAGTAATCTTCAATTGTAAGCATCCCATTGAACCCAAATAGACATCCATTTCCGAGAAGCCAGCAGATGAAAATGCCCCAATACTTCCCCTACAATCAGCACTCCTATCCTTCAGCCAACAATATTTAGCTTATGAAAATACTAAAGCATATCTTCAGTAAGGGCAACAAGGGTAAACCTGAGTTTTAGCAACTCCAATTTGTTCATCATCGTTGTCCATGGTCAGTTCACTCTGATAGCCCTACAGATCAAGAAAACAAGGGGCAGAAAGCCAGAAAAGAGTGGCAAGAGTCAAACTGGTGGTACCAGAGCTGCATGCAGCATACCATCTGTTGAGAAAGAAATTGAACTGTGTAATTTGGGAAACTGAGAGTACTTACAGGGAGAATACTGTATGAAGAAGAGCCTGCCATGGAGCCAAAAGGAAACACCAAAGGAACAAACAGACGAAGAGACCAAAACTAGGATGGGGAGAGAGAGAGGGTGGGGTGGGGGAGGGGTGCAAAATAAAAGAAAGAAAGGTCACTTTCTGTGGAAGCTTAGGTGATCTAAGAAGTTGCTGTCTACACGCCTAAAGTCACATGGAAATATTATATGTCTCCTGAGTTCGCGTGTTACCATCAGGAGCTGGGATCACAGTCACTAAACAGAGCCAGGAACCATGTTGCTAATTAAAGCATCATGGCATCATGGCTAATTAAAGCATCAGGATCAAATGGGCTGGCTGCGGGCTCGTCGCCCAAGGCTCAATGGACACTATAAGCAGCCACACCAATCTCCAGCTCTACAGTAGCTGGGCACGAGGTGCCCAGGTCTCTATCTCATTGTACCGTTTCCATAAGCTGCAGCTGCTGATCACTTCGATGGCTCTGAAGTCTGAAGAACAACAAAAACATTGTCAGCTCTGAAGTACCTCGAGATCTTAGGATATCATATGCAAAATTGATGTGTTTGCGCCTTTTTTTTTTCTTTTCTTTTTCAATTTTTTTCTTATCCTCGGGGTTGAATTGTAACTACCATCTTCCTATTAATAGAAATTGGCACTGTCCTGTCCCGTTCCAAAAAAAAATGTGTGTGTGATGGCTATCTAGTTGGTGCCCCACTATATACCAGGGACAGGATCTAGATCTAGATTCTATAAGGTACTGCATGAAGTCCCTACTTACTCCGCCGTAATAGCATTCCGCCGTGGGATCGACAATTGTGATCGGGTCCCGATGTACCGTCGCCGGCGCTTACCATTCAGTGAAGCCGGAGGCGGAGAAGCTTGGGCTGGCGTGTGGGCTTTCTTGAAAGGCCCAAACCCATCGGCTCTTTCTTACAGTAGGCAAGACCGTGATGTTTCATGGACTGGGCTTTTGGTAATACTCCCACAAGAAACGGATTCAAACGGGGAACTCTTTACTCTGCCACCGTCCGATCCAGATTTAACACGGTCCAGATCACTCGCAGCTCATCACTGAATGAATCGCCAATAAATGATTTCTATATATACACACACGAAAAATCTCCTATAAATGATTTCTCAAAAAAAGAAAAAACCTCCCATCAATGCACATCGTACGATCTCAGCCGCCGAATCTCAATCCCACGTCTGGGCAGCTCCCCGCGCAGCCCACCACGACGGCCTTAAATAACTCTTCCTACTGCTTTCGAATCGCCAGTAACCGCCCCCACATTAAAGCTTTCGGATCCGACGATGTGCCTCTGACTATAGTCAGAGAGCAGGTCCCATACTCGCAGCCCTCTTAACCCCATCCGCGGCCCGCGCCCGCGCCCCCCTCTCCCCGAGCCAGCCACAGTAGGCGCACCACTTCGATCTAGCAATCCCATCCGACTCGCCGGAACCCTAGCCAGCCGCCGCCATGCCGCCGCGCCGCGGTAGGGGGAAGGGGAGGGGGAAGGGTAGGGCGAAGCCGAGAGCGAAAGCCACCGAGCGCGAGCCTGAGCCCGGGCTCGAGGAAGCCGTCGAGTCCGAGATCGAGGCGTCGGACGCGAAGGCGGAGGAGGAGGAGTCCGGCGCCGAGAGTGAGGACGCGAAGGGAGACGAATCTGAGAGCGACGCCGAGTCCATGGATGCCGAGGCCAACGAGGAGGCCGGCGAGAACGGAGCGGAGGAGATGGATGCGGAGCCTGAAGCCAAAGCCGGCGGTGGCGAGGCCAAGGCTGAAGCGGTGTCCGCCGAGGCGGAGGCAAAGCCTGACGCCTCGGATGCCGAGGATGAAGAGGGCGGTGAGACTGCCTCCGACCGTGAAGCAGATGCCAAGGGTGCTGATTCGAAGGCCAAAGCGGAGGAGTCCGACGGCGAGGATGAGGAGGGAGCCGCCGCCGACACCGAAGGCGAGAGCGAAGAGGAGGCCGCCGAGACGGGCGGCGAGAATGAAGAAGAGGAGGGCGGGGACTCCGACACCGAAGGTGATGCTGAGGAATCCCCTCCGTCCCCTCCTTCCCGCACTCGCCGCCGTAAGAGAGCGGCCACTCCCGACGATGAAGTGGAGGAGACCCCTACTCCGTCGCGTCGCCGGCGCCGTCGGAAGTCGGGGGAGCGTGGTGACTCTCCGCCGCCAGTTCCCGACCACCTCCGCTGCCGTCGCAGCGATGGGAAGAAGTGGCGCTGCTCGGGCCGTGCACTCCCAACTGTTAGCTTCTGCGAGTACCACTACGCGAGGGCTAACAAGGGCAAGAAGCTACCGGCGGATGGGGAGATCCTGGCTGTTGCTCTTCAGAGGCAGAAGAACAAGAGGAAGGGCGGGAGGAGCATCAATCCGCCGATCTCCCCTCAGGCTGCCACGACTGACCGCCAGACCATGGATCTCCCGAACGGACTGATGACGATCTCGCCAGGTAGCTGTGGACCTGCAGCACTGTCAAGTCCTGTTACTACCAAGGTTGGTGTAGAAATGCCTGCACCCATACAGCGGGGCTATCGTTCCAAGAATGCTGAGCCATTGCCTGTTGGTCCTGTGAAGGTTACCCAGCTAATCTTCAATTGTTCATGACTGACAGTTTGATCTTCATTATTTAGCTTTCTGGTGGTTCTTTGCTTATTACTGATGTTTGTTTCGGATTAGGTTGTTCCTCGTGCAATGGGTATGGCAAAAGCAGCAACAAGAACATGTCACTGCTGTGGGGTCAAGAAGGCGGCGCGTGTTGCCAATTGCAAGAACTGTGATAAGAATTTCTGTAACAGCTGCATTAATAAATGGTTAGTCTTTGATTGCTTGCCATTGCTTTATTTGCATGCTTAGTCATTGCATCAGGAATGTAGACTATGTGGTAATGATAACTTGGTATATTGCAATTTAGTAATTATATAAGAGATTAGCTTGCTATTTAGCTTGTTATAGTGGTTGAAGAGGTGCACATGGGGGGCTTATGCCTTTTATTGATGTCATCAAATTACTTTCCTGTGTAGTTGTGGATAACCAACTCTAGGTCTGTTAAATTTTGTTAATTATTACAGAGGAGGAAGTAGAGATTGGAGACAGATTTGCTTAGTTTTATGAACTATTGTTTCCATGTGTTTTCCATGCATGTTAAATTATTTTGCATATAACTTCTAACTTGTCACTGTGTACATTAGTTATAATCAATTTCTGATGCATCATGTATGGACCTTTACTATGCCTGTATCCCCCCCCCCCCCCCCCCCCGCCCAAAAAAAAA
Source organism: Bothriochloa decipiens (assembly GCA_023333625.1). Taxonomy (NCBI): domain Eukaryota; kingdom Viridiplantae; phylum Streptophyta; class Magnoliopsida; order Poales; family Poaceae; genus Bothriochloa; species Bothriochloa decipiens. The sequence goes on along the minus strand of CM041631.1, from coordinate 10,361,685 downwards.
TCAAATATAATATGATAGTTTGGAGCTATTCTTTGTCTAGTGCTTTAATATCTCTATTTAATGTGATTGGGGATACTTCCGAGGAGATTTAACTTAGATTTATCCTTGAAGAGTTTTGCATAAATTACTTCCTTACTTCCTCGCACCGTTCTGAATGAAGCAAAGATGGTGCCATGTGAAAGAACAAACATGCAACATTTAAGTGGTGCTTTCATTTCATAGATAATCATAGATTATCCTACTGTGCAATATCAATGTGTTTTCTCTTCTTTTTTGTGTATTGTGGGGGGGGGGGGGTTAGGGATGAAGGGTTTCCTCAATCTATACACCTTGGAACATCTCCAGCTGTCCTAGGCCCCCAATACCTGTGTTCTTTGGTGGGTGAAGTAACCGTCTTTGTTGATGTGGGGCCTACCTGTGACCTAGGGTACATGGGAAACATGCACATTCGTTTGCTGGTATCAAGGGCACCCCGCCCTTGAGGTGGAGGTCGCCTTCTTCATTTACTACAAAAAAACCCATGGCACAGCTGCAGGCATTGAGGTGTGGCAGGTCCAGGCCTGGGTACAGTGAGGGTTCCTTAGCCGAGTTGGTGGCAGAGATGAGCCAGCTCAGCGAGGAATAAGAAAAGGGAGAGAACATGAATGGGAGCTGTGCTGTCACCAGAAAAAAAAAGAATGGGAGCTGTGGGTGTGGGGGTGGGGGTGGCGAGGAAAAGGATAAAATAAAAAATGAATTGATTGGTCCATCCCTGATAGGTGGCCTCAGTATGTCAGGGTGTATATTGGAGATACTTATTGGTACTATGCTGCACCAGTGTCCCTGACATTGCTGATATTGTTATCGGGGCTCCCCTAATAAATGAGAGCTAACAATTCAACAACAAAAAATTTAAACAAAGTTCTACTCTAAATTATGGCACTGAAGAGTCAAACAAGCCTCAACAAAAGTTGTATGGACCCTCTGCATGAAGGTTCTAACTTGCTTATCTTTATTGTGTTACTATGGCTGCTCATGTGCATAAACAGATAGACTACAAATGGCTGTTTGATTATGTTCAGTTTTTTATAGTAGTTTAACAAAAATTGTAATGCTTAAATTCTAGATTGGAAGGTCTCAGTGTATTTTAAGATCACACCTTATTTAAATTCGCTTGTGAACTTGTATGTGGCTTTTCTGTGGCTACTCAGGTAGGAAATGTTTTTCAGGAGACCGCCCTAGGAACTAAATCCTATGAATTAATGAATTAATATCCCTCCTCTCCAACATGCCCTTGGGGAGCTTAGAGTGTTTTCTAAACATTATTGAAGTTAGTTATTGAAATGACAACTTTACTTCTGAACAGTGTGTTTATGTGAACTGATTTGTCAGATTTGATCTTGGCTATTCATACATGAATGCATTCATACTGATTTTATGTATTTTCCAAGGAATACCTACAATGACTTGTTTGCTTTAACTTAGCTAATTGTGGTGGATGCTTGTGTGAGAGTTAGAAGTGTCGACTTGCACTACAATAAAGTGAGTTCATCAAATATTAGGAGATACTATTAATCGCTGAATATTCTTAGTTGAGAAGTGCAAACTGATGAATAATCACTGAAATTCGAGATGCATTATTGTGATGCCGGTTCATGGCTCACCTGTACCAACACATTAAATTTGAGATGCATTATTTGATTCATTTGGAGCTTTGGAGAAATGATTCAGTAGTTCATTTTGGGTTTAAAACATGGATTATCTGACTTTATGTCAGGAGATTGTTTATTAGATCTCAAATCCTTGATATGCCTATGTGCGCTTTGGTTCTAGTAAATCTTTGCTCTGACTATTAGTACGCTGCACCCTGCAGGTATTCTAAGTTGTCCAGGAAGGATATAAAGGCTCGTTGTCCAGCTTGCCGTGGTCTCTGCAATTGTAAACCTTGCAGCCTTGGTCATACCAAGGGTGCTAAGCATAAGGTGATATTTCTTCCACTCAGTGTTAAGTAATTGAAATGGGGTTTATTGTTGTATTTAATTTTTTTGGTTTTATGACTTGAATCTTCAGGAACCGCTAAGTGGTGAAAGGAAGATAATCAGCATAAAAATTTCCAACCATCAGTTTTACAAGCTTTTACCTGTAAAACTTGACCAGGAGCAGCTTGATGAGTTGGAATTAGAAGCTAAAATACAAGGTTTGTTTGTAATTCTTTAAATCTGAAGCTCATTCTTTTGTAATCTAATTGTCTGCTCTTAAATAGGAACCAAAATATCTAATGTCCGTGTCCAGGTTGCTGAAAATGGTCAGAGTGAGTCACTTGACTGGTAAGCTCTAATCTCTTATGTTGCTATCCGCTACCATGTTGCCGTCAGCTACATATAAGCTAGTAACTGTCAGTTTAATAACTTTTCTCCCTTTGTTTTGTTATTTTATACAGATTAAAGTGTAATTGGGTCCTTGAATCTTTTTTGGGTGGTTCACTTTAAAACTTTTTTTTCCTATTCTCACCCAGTTCCATAATAAACTGTTAAAAGTGAGAATTTAGGTCTTCTTTTTAAGTGGTTCACTCTAGAGCAACCAATTTAAATGTATATGAACCCAGATCCTGGAAAAAAATTAAGGACTGGGTGCATTTTACTCTTGTACTTGTGGTGAACACGAAATAAATCAATCTTGTAATTGCACGTACAGTTAGATATTTCTTTGGTCAGGAAAATGTTAATCTGCATGTTAATGGTTGCTTTGTCACTAGCTTAGTACCAATACTGTTCCAGTTTTATCAGTAACTTTACACATGTTCATATATTTATGCCGTATAAACAATTCAACCCTATTACCTTGCCTGTTACCTAACTGTAGGCATGCTAAAAAGGATTATTATGGTACCCTTATGATTCTTTTGCATCGAAGCATCTACATTGATCATCCTAGAGAGATTCAGTTTTCTTTTTCATTTTATAGTTTAGCCTTTTTCTTAGCTAATCTAATTTGCATTTTGGGTAGTGGTTATGTTGCCTTTTGTTGTTTTTATCAACTTCTATTTTCTGTTGCAAATTCTCATTTACCCATATATCTTGTTGAATGTTTTCTGAAAGCAGTAATAACTGTAAGCTCTCTGTGAGCCAATTCTTGAGATGCTGCCCAACATGCCCGTTCAAGCTGTGCCTAAGTTGCTGTCAGAAGATACGTGAAGGAAACATGCCGGACAGCACACCCGAAGATAAATTCAAGAACCGGCTGCTTCAACAAGAGTCTGTCCAAGAGGATGGCAGCATTACTTGCCCTTCGATTGAGCTGGGTGGCTGCGGTGACGCCATGTTGAACCTGATATACGCATCTCCATCTAGCCAGTCTGAAGAGCTCAGTTCAGATTGTGAGCTAGATGACGCAGGCAATCACTCTGGAGTGAAGGAAGCTCAGGTTCATGGCTCACCTGTACCTGAGAGTAATGGAAAATTATCAGCAGCTGCCCAGGCAGAAACAGTGTCCACATAGTCTCAGAAGATGCAGTTCTCGTTGGCTCATATTTCGGGTGAGAGCGCAAGCTGACTAGTTCATTACTATGGAGCCTGAAGATGTGTATGATACGGTCAGACTTTGGTAGAGGGTAGGTTGCCTGATTAGGTTGCTGGATTTAGCGTGGTTGTCGGCCTATATGGCCATTGATTTTAGGCCTGTGACCTGTGGATAATCTTAATTGGTGTTCATCTTTGATCTGGGAGTCAGTATGTTAAACATCGTTGTACATATGGTTATGGCTTTATTTTTAATTTTTAACATTACCGAGAGGTGAGATCTGATTGAATGGTTGTATCGCTGGTCGTTCTAAGGGATTACCTGGCTATTTGTATGTGCGGGTACCATCAGTATTCGGTAGCACTTAGATGCTATTGTTATGTGGGGTTAGTTTCGTGTTCTGCCATTGGCCATTTGTAACTCGATGGTCAAAGCATTACGAGGAGGCAGTACCACTGCCATTGCATCATAGTTTACAACGTTGTAATTCAATAACATTACATAGCTTGAACAACCCACACATCGTACAAGCATAAGTATTTTTCTGTCAACTGCGGTGCATTTTTTTGTCGACTGTGCGGCGCAATCTACCTACAACCTTGTTTCTAGAGATCCACCCTCCCTCACATACCACTGTACATTAACAATGCTTTGACACCCTCCCCTCACAGATCACCCATAATCTTGGTCCAATCGATTCACCAACGCATAAAGCAGGTGCGTCCGCCACGATCGTCTCCTGCACCGAGTTATCACCCGCAGGTCGTGAACACACCCCGCATTGCGATGGAGGCATGGAGCACTTCAACCTGCGGTGCCCACGGCCTGACCAGGGGCTCGCACCACCCACAGGAACCGGTGGCTTGACCACGATGGAGCCCTCGAAAGAACGGTGGAGGGAGAGAGCGTGACGCGATAGAGTTCTCGAAGAAAGGCAGAGAGGTGAGCAGTCGTTTTTTCATACGGTTGTTTTTAACCATATTTTTTATTTACTTTCTGTCTGCATATTTCAAACGCCATTATCTGTAACTTTCCCGTAATTTGTATTTCTCTGTTTTCCCCCCCTTTATTCCTATGTTCTTGGGCCAATCGGAGATCGCGTCATGACTAATTAAGGAAAAGTGGTTTCATGCGACGCGTGGGGGCATGCGCTTGACCAAGAGCATGGACCACAGGCGGGCAGGGCAGCCGCCATGTTGCTAGGCCGTATGCCTTCTTGCCGTGCATTTTTTCTTTCTGTAGATTTTGGCCCCCAAAATCTTTTCAACACTTTCATCGCTCTTTTGCAGCTGACAGCTCTGGAACTGGAAGTACAGAAATGGGATTGTTTTAGATCAAGCCACCGCTAAGTGATGGCAGTTTGTATAGCGGCTGAACAGCTTGCCTCTGTGTAACAAAGACAGTTTAATTGCATTGAATTTAAATGGGACAAACAAGAAAATACAAGTATTATGAGTCCAAATTTTCATTTTTCTTACATTTGCATAAAAAATATGTTAGCTACATCTTTATAGAGAAGAAAAACCCTAATTTAAATAAAACCTACATGATTATGTTTGCTCATAGCTAGGGTTGTCACCATGGTGATAGCCAAGGTACCCAGCGTCACCTTATGAAGAAGGTCTTTCTGGACAGTTGAAATCTTTTTATAGTGGGGTTTTGCAGCGACAAAAAGAAACCATTCTTTTTCTCACATTCACAGACAAGAACCAAAGTCATACTCATACTCTAGGGTGTTGAAAATGTTGGGCTCACAGTATCCACGACTCTTTCAATGTACTTCAGAAAAGCTGTTATGACAAAGCAGCAAACGTGGAAACCGTCGGGAGAACACTTACATTGCTTTCTGTCAGTTTTCATATTCAATATATATCGTGTTTTTCATTGAATTTTAATATTAAGAAACAAAAAAAAAACGAACAAGATACATACAGCAATTAGGGCGGGAGGGAGTGATCTATCCAGTCCGTTTTCACGCCTATTTCTCCGGCCCTTCATTTTTTTTTTTTTTTAGATCAAAGACCAGATTTCCGGCCCTTCGTTCCTGGCTCAGTACATGGAAGCATCTCGGTTTCCTCTCAATTCTCTACACTGAATCACAACCGATGATGATGGAATTCAGCAATCAGCAACGCATCCAGCGCGTGCGCCCGCGTCTACTCCCGTACTCCGAGTTTGGCCGCGTCCGACAAGAACTGGCCATACGCGGCGCGCGATGAGCCGCCGACACTCCGGGCGACGGTCGCGGCATCCCGATGCGCAGCCACGCGCGCCCTGATCTTGTCCCCTTCCTCGGACTCCATCACCAGCCTCAACTTGGCCTCCACCTCCTCCGCCATGACCAGCCCATGCCGCCACCCAACCATCTCCACGCCGACCATGGCTTCCTCCACCATGAACAGCTTGTTCATCTTCTGCTCCGCGTACATCGGCCAGCAAAGCATCGGCACGCCGGCCGTGATCCCCTCCAGCGCCGAGTTCCACCCGCAGTGCGTCACGAACGCCCCTGTCGCCCTATGGCTGAGCACCTCCACCTGCGGCGCCCAGTGCTTGACGACGAGGCCGCGATCTCTGGTGCCCTCCAGGAACCTGGCCGGCAGAAGGGCGTCGAGGTCGGCGTCCGCGCGGGGATCGAACAGCCTCTTGGTGTCGCCGCGCAGCGGGGCTCGCACTACCCACAGGAAACGGTGGCCGGAGTTCCGCAGGCCGACGGCGACCTCCCTGAGCTGCTCTTCCGAGTGGGTGGCCGCGGCTGTGCTTCCGAAGCAGAGGAACACCACGCTGCGCTCGGGTTGCCTGTCGAGCCACGCCAGGCACTCGTGCTTCTCTTTTGCCTCGGCGCCGGCACCGGCACCGGCGACCAATGGCCCGACGCAGTACACCGGAGGCGTCGGAATCGACTGCCGCAGGTCCCGGAAAGCTGCCACCGCCCGAGCCTCCAGCGACGCGAACGTGTTAACCAGGATGCCGTCGGGGTCCTCCGCGTTCCTTTGCATCGCGTTCATCATCGCCTTGTACACCTCGCTCTCCGGATCCTGCAGCATCTCGCGCATGAGGTACGACGCCGGGATGGGAGGCACGCCGGAGAAGCTGACGGGGGCATCTCCAAGCTCCCTGAAGCTCGGCTGGCCTTCCGCGCGGATCCAGGGGAGCTGGAGGAACACGGCGACCGCGGAGGCGTTGGCGGCGAAGAAGGTGTAGGCCGGGACCCCGAGCGCCTTGGTGACGTCGAGCGCGTCGACGGACGGCGCGTCCACGATCACCGCGTGGACGACGCTCCGGGGAGGCTGCTGCTGCAGGGAGCAGAGGAACTCACGTAGGCGATCGTTGTAGCGTCTGACGATCTCGAAGTACGAGACGAGCGCCTCCCCGTCGTCCGCGACGGTGGGAGGGTTCTGGATCCGAGGGAGCCTGTGGAAGGCGACGGCCGGCTTGGCGGAGGCGACGCGGTCGACGGCGGCTGCCAAGGCGACGTCTTGGTCCAAGGTGAGGTCGATGAGCGCGACCGCGACAGCGTAGCCCTCCTCCAGGAACACGTCGGCGAGCTGCATCATCGGGACGAAGTGGCTGACGAGGAGGCCGGGGTACAGAACGATTGTCTTCTTCATGATGCCGGAGCCGGAGGTACGAGCTTCCGGGGGGGAGAAGACTGAGACTGACTGAGGTTGAGTGGTGGACTGTGGAGTGGCTTGCCGTATGGTGCTGCCGTCCATTTATTTTATTTTCGTTTGCCAAGACAAGATTTTAATTTTTTTTAGATTAAGCTTTGCCAAGACAAGATATGATATTGTAGAGGCAGAATAGACTCCGATCCTCAACTCAGTTCTTATGGAGACTGAAATGGAGCAGTTCTGTCGGCTCTTCAACCGTTATGTGTACGTTGAGATTGTCGTAAAATCGTAATATGGCCACAACTTCGACGTCATGCATGACCTCATGGAGGGGGACTCCCTAGCGTGTTACGTCGTGTAGCATCAACACGTGCTGACCTTTTTTTTTGGACAACTAACACGTGCTGACCTTGATCATCCAGCGACACACCCTTCAATATACCCCCTGCTTCAATTCAATCGGCCAATTACTCATCAACCAAACAACCTTCCAGGGCTACTCAGATTAAAATTGATCACCTGTACACCATCATCGTGATATAGATAAATTAAATTAAATAACCAAATAATAAATGCTACCCGCTAATTACATTGATCACCATTATCTATGGTAGTGACAAAATTGGTTGTTAATAGGGCCAATGCAAAGTTTGAAACAAAATTGGATTATGGTGTCACGTAAGTATGAGTTTCTACATCCTCGTCCGCCGTCGCTGCCACCCTTCTTGCTCGATTAGGAGGATTAGGATTAGGAGGTCTATCATCGACAGTGGCCCTCCTTTGCCACACCCCACACGACTTCCCATCTTCCTGCTGTCGTCCTTCGCCCAGTTGTTGCCACCGAATCCGCCTCAGGCCACCCCTTTTAACCCCCCCCCCCAACCCCTCCCTCAGACAGCCCACCATCGCCCAGTGAAGGTCTTCTCTGGAGATCACTTTGACATGGCCATAGGCAAATTTTCAACTACGGCAAGGGAAGGAAGGGAAAGACACATGCACATGTCATTATCTACTACGATAGATTTGGAAGGCCTATGTTAACCAGTATAATTGGAGAAAACAAAGCAAAAATAATAATAGCATTAAAATGGGTAGCTACTTCCAAATAGATAAGTTGCATTGTAACCTGTTTTGGTTACCCATTGCTAGAGATGCTCTAAGAACCACCGCGGACAACCTGATACAATCATTTTGCTTCATGACCACACCAGCATTTGAAATGGTCTTAAAGAGCAAGAGAAATGCTTCGATACTCTTGGAGTAGCACTCCTAATATTATCCTCTCTCGATTTAAAAGTGATACAACTACACGACAAAGGCAGGGAAGCTAGGCGCCGGGGATGGTAGCCGAGCGATTAGGGGCCCTAGCGGCAGCGACGGTGGTGGCGTTGGGCTAGGTTGGGGCGAGGGCGGAGCTCCTGTGAGAGACCCTACCGTGCCGCGTCGGGGGCGAGAGGAAACGAGAGAGAAACACCATACCTAGGGCGTGCACGAGGTGGGCATTGAATGGAGGGGTGGGCTGAGTGAGATAGGGCTAGGCGAGGAAGAATAGTAGTGTGGTGCGGATTGTGTTGGTAAGGTGGGTTCTTAGTTGCAAAAACAGTTGTCCCACGGGCCGCATGTCTGTGCGGTGTTTTGTGAAAAATTATCCTCCCCCTCTAATTTGTTTGGGATCCCCTATTTTTTCTCCTTCACATGTACATGTATAGAAGAAGCTTCGACAAAACTAATAAAAAGTTAACATTACGACCCATGTTACTGTCACTCTGAGAAGCATACAAGAGATCATTCCATAGGTCTTAATAAGTTGGCAGCGTATGGTATGAAAACCAGGGAGCTATGTAAACTATAGAAACTCTAATCAAGATCACAGGACTCTAATCCAATGGCTAGAGAAACGGTGGGTTATTTTCGCACTTAAAATCCCCACTAATCTCATCCTAATCTTAACTTTTACAAAACACCCCAGCACCATTCGATTCCGTCTCGTGGCCGTCGCCCCCTCGTGATCATTCCGTCTCCTCGCGTTAGTCTTCGGTCCGCGCGAGGCCGCCGCCGCCGCATCGCGATCCCGCCATGGAGACGCGGGAGAAGGTGCAGGTCGGTCCACGATGGTGTCCGGCGCCACCTCGCGTTCGTCTTCGGTCCGCGATGGTGTCTGGCGCCGCCTTGGAGACCGGCACCACCTTGAGATCGGCATGGAGCGGCGTTGTCGCTGCCATCTTGGTGACTGGCGCTGTCGCTGCCTCCTTGGAGATCGGCAAGGAGTCTGACACCATGGAGTCTGCCATGGAGTGTGGAGCCGATGATGAAATGATTTCCGTTCAGTCACTACTAGTTTACTACACAGTGGAAGAGAGAAATAATTTATACCAGCACTATGCTGCGCCAATAGAGAACACGTAGACGTCGTCGTTCGTCGCCGGCCGGCCAGCGTGTACTCTCTAATTTTTGGCAGCATGTACCCATAACAAGAGCATGCAAGTTCAGATTAAACGGGTCACAATGCGAGGCAGCGCCAGACACCATCGCGGACCGACCTTGCTCCTTCTCTCCATGGCGGAATCGCTAGGCGGCGATGTCAGCCTCGCGCGGGCCCAAGACGAACGCGAGGAGACGGAACGATCACGAGGGGGCCATGGCGGAAAAAAATTAGATGCGGTCGGCCTGCAGCCCCGCACCGTGCAGACTTCCACTCATATCATGACACGTCATCCAACAGACCGTGGCTCAATTTTATGCGAGGTACTCGTAATCGGCTTGCTCCGTGGCTATCCACCCGGCTTGGCTCATCCCACCCATTATCACCGCAAACTACGTGACTACCATCATCCCACCCAAGGACGCCCAACGGTTGGAGTTGTGATCTGCGACGCCATGTCATCGTCCATCGCCGGCAATCTAATCTGCGGTGCCCGTACCTCGCTCCTAGCAGCCGGCCGCCAGGATGCTTCGGCGCTGCAATACATGGAGTCTTCACCCGGCATCATCACCAGCGGATGGACAACCCAAGGGGAAAGCAGCCGACCTTCGCCCTTCCTTGCCTCCCTGAAGACACGGTCCAGCAACACCATGGCGCACGCCGCGTGCGCGTCGGCCCGGCCGCATCGGCGCTGACAGATCGTACTGCCACTGCACAGAGGGGAAACGCGGCTGACCTTCACCCTCGCTTGCCTCCACGGAGACGTAGTCCTGCAGTACCATGGTGCGCGCCGCCGTGCTGCTCGCGCTCGGCCCCGTAGCGGCGCGGCGGCGGTGACTCCTCGTAGCGCTGCAGTTGCCACCAAACTCTCTGTACTCCTGGCGTCCAGCAAGCCGAGCCGTAGCCTTGCAAAACTGAGCCGATGTGCTCAGGGAAATTAGCAGCGGAGGAGCCAACCTCACTTGACCGTGTGATCAACTGCTGGGACGCGTGTAACTCATCCGCGCTGGGCCTGCACGGTCGGTCGACTGCAGGCCGACTGCTTACATAAGCTGAGATTAGGACGGGACAGCGGAGGGTTTACGTGCTAAAATAATTTATCTTTTTTTAGTTATTAAATTAGAGTTTTATAGTTTTGATTAGAGTTTTTATAGTTTTCATAGCTGTCTGCTGCCTAGTTTTCATACCATATACGCTGCTTAATAAGTTACTCTACATACGATGCTCTAAAAAAATCTATACATATCTATAAAAAGTGAAAAAAATTTCACCTAATTTTATTTCACCTCCGTGTTTGGACGGTGACGGTAGGTTCCTCTCCTCTACGTCCAGTCTGTACAGAATTAGGATTATATTTAATTTTCTGCCTCTCCTCCAGTTTGCGTTCAGAGTCCGTTTAGAATTAGGATTATTTAATTATGGCATGCTAGCTTCTATTCGGACGATGAAGATCGGGTAAAAGGTAAATCCAAATCCAACAAGAATAGTACGCAACAGCAAAGATGAAAATAATAGTCAAAAAAACTTGACATGAATGAGAATTGCCTGTGTTGTTGTCGTTCAACTTTGACACTTATCATTATGGATGATCTCCCATCCAAATCCAAGCTCAAATGAAAATAGCTCCGAAAACACAAATAGCTTATAAAATCAAACCAATCCACTCATACAAAAATCGATCGATTTGGAAATCAGATCAAGCCTCTAGGTCGCCCAAAGTGCCAGCGACTTGCCTCAGCGCCGCCATCAAGGTCCGCTTGTGCAGAAAAGGCGGCGAGCTTGGCTAGCACGAATTGATCCAAGTGAAAATCAGATTAAGACTCCGCGCCTCGGCTTCCGCAGTCTGCACTGCCAACCAGGTCCACTTGTCCAGGGAAGGCGGCGAGTTTGGCTAGCTGACGCTGCAAGGACCTCGTCCGCGTTGGACTGGACGTGTAAGACCATGATAGCGGTAGCGAGACACACAAGGCCAAATGAACAGGAGCCGCCACTGGCCTTAGCGCCACTGTTGAGGGCAGCTGCCACCGCACACTGTAAAATAAACATGTGACGCCGCTAGCCATAGACATAGCCGTCTATACTCATAATTTATATTCATGCGAGTTAGATAGCATATGTCCAACCAGCATACGCTATATGATTCTAAAGTATACTAGAACAAATGACACAAGTTATAATTTCTATTACAACGTACGGATATATTTGCTAGTGTTACTTATATATCACAACAAAGCATACAAGGAAAGCATTTAAGCTTTGACCCAATTTGCCATTGCGACCATTAGCGCTACTCCATATCTTGGCCTCGTACATGGTTGTCCACGTCCAACAAGAACTGACCAAATGCCGCGCGCGACGAGCCGCCGTCTTTCCATGCCACGGCCGCGGCGTCCCTGTGCGCCGCCACACGTGCTCTGAGCTGCTGCCCTTCCTCAGACTCCATCACCATCCTTACCTTGCGCTCGACCTCCTCGGCCTTGACCAGCCCCTGCTGCCATCCAATCATATCCACACCGATGCCAACCTCCTCCACCATGACCACCGAGTTCATCTTCTGCTCCGCGTACAGAGGCCAGCAAAGCATCGGCACGCCGGCCGTGATCGCCTCCATCACCGAGTTCCACCCGCAGTGCGTCACGAAGGCACCAGTCGCCCTGTGGTTGAGCACCTCCACCTGCGGCGCCCAAAGCTTCACGACGAGGCCGCGGCCCTTGGTCCTCTCCAAGAACCCGGGCGGCAGGAGCGCGCGGAGGTCGGCGTCGGCGCGCGGGTCGAACAGCGTCCCCGGGTCCACGCCGTCGGTGGGCAGAGGCGCCCGCACCACCCACAGGAACCGGTGCCCGGACCTCTCCAGGCCGACGGCGATCTCCCTGAGCTGCTCCGCCGAGTGGGTGGCTGTGCCCAAGATTCCGAAGCAGAGGAACACAACGCTTCGCTCCGGTTGCTCGTCCAGCCACGCGAGGCACTTGTGGTTTTCTTTCGTCTCGCCGTCACCGTCGCCGTGGCTGGCTTCCACGACCAGCGGCCCCACGCAGTACACCGGAGGCGTCCTCCTGCACACGCCGTTGCCGTCGCCGATGGGGAGGAACAGAGGGTCCCTGAGAGCTCTCAGCACCCGGGCCTCCATCGACGCGAGCGTGTTGACCAAGATGCCATCGGGCTCCACGTTCCGGCGCATCACACGCATCATCGTCTTGTACGACTCGCTCGCCGGGCCCTGGAGCATCATTGGCATGAGGTACGACGCCGGCATGGGTGGGACGCCGGAGATGCTGAGACGGGTGTCTCCGAGATCCCTGAAGCTCGGCTGGCCTTCGCCTTCCGCGTGCGTCCATGGGAGCTGGAGGAACGTCGCGACGGCGGAGGCGTTGGTGGCGTAGAAGGTGTAGGCCGGGACGCCGAGCTCCTTGGTGACGTCGAGCGCGTCGGCGGAGGGCCCGTCCACGATCACCGCGTGGACGACGACGCTTCGGGGCAGGGAGCAGAAGAACTCACGGAGGCGGTCGTTGTAGCATCTGATGACCTCGAAGTACCAGAGGAGCGCCTCCGCGTCGTCGTCTGTGAGCGCGGGAGGGTTCTGGATCCGAGGGAGCCTGTGGATGGTGACCGACGGCTTGGCGGAGGCGACGCGGTCGACGGCGGCTGCCAGAGCGACGTCTTGGTCGATGGTGAGGTCGATGAGCGCGACCGTGACTGCGTAGCCCGCCTCCAGGAGGGCGTCGGCGAGCTGCATCATGGGGACGAAGTGGCTGACGAAGAGGCCGGGGTATAGAACGATCGTCCTCTTCATGGCTTCCATGCTGGCTGCTGCCGGATGCAGTGCAGTGCTTTCGATCGGGGAAGAAGACCAACTAGATAAACGTGGACTGGAGTGCTGGAGGGGGGATGAGGTCCGTTCTTTTTCTTTGCCTCCCAAGTGACATTTGAGTATTTGACAATTTATGCACGATATGATACTCCTAGTATTCTAGACGCCGTAGATTCGATCGTAGTGGTGATGTGTCAGTACTGCAGGCGAGTCTCATCAACAGCGGGAGCGTCTGGGTGCGTTTGGTTGCAAACCATATAGCTACGCTTTACTGGTCTCAAGTTCTACACGCATTTGTTTTGTCACAAATGTGTTCGCTGGGTGCGTTTGGTTGTCACAATCTGACAGTCCACTCTTCACCAGGATTTCTGAGCATTTGTTTTGTGTGTAAAATAAAAGAAGACGTAGGTCTTGTTTAGACGTTTGAATTGAACTCTTAATTTCAGCATTTGACACTATACAAAAAGAAAATTTTCCGTCACATCAAAATACCGGCACATGCATAGAGTATTAAATATAGATAAAATAAAAATCTAATTACACAGTTTGGTTGTACTTTGTGAGATGAATATTTTGAGCCTAATTAGTCAAAGTTTAGATAAATTTTTTTATCAAATATAAACGAAATGCTACGATACTTCTGCTACAGGATTCTAGCCCAAATTCAGAGAACTAAACAAGGGCGTAATAAGCAACAAAAACTTCCATGGACATCCTGGCTCCCACTTCATTTTGTTGCTAAAAAATATATAACACAATGAAATGATTCAGTGTCCTTTTTTTTCGAATACTCGAGTGAGAGTCCTTACCTACTGTGGTTAGATCTCGATAGACGGATGTGTAGATTACAGCTAGTTTTTTTTTAAGAAAAAACAATAGATTACTGTGCGGTAGCATGCGAATCTTGAATAGACTGTACGTTTGTTTTCAAAATAGTGTAAGAAATACAGAAGCAGGTGAAGCTCACGGTGGCGGGATGCCGTGTTCGTTGAAAAAGAAACTGGAGTGGGAGCCAATCAGCCAATGGCGGAGGGAGAGGAGAGGACAGAGGAGACGACATCGGTGGTCGTCGCTGGTGGTTGGAGACCAAAAGGCGCGCGCGCGCGCGCGCACACACACAAAAACTCATTTTGTCTTTTCCGAAAATATAATAATTAGTTGATGCTGCGGGCCTTGTACAAGGCATCGTTGGGCCGTGAGTCACCACGGCCCACGGTTCACATCTGAAGCGGGCGGAGTGCAATTTATGTCGTTTTCCGCCTATGTTGTTGTACCGTCGGTGAGCCTCGAACAGGGAGGGACACGGGGTGTCGCAGCGGGCCGGACCAAAGCAATGTGGCGGACTGTGTGCACGAACGAGCTGCCGTCTGCCGTGTTGGCTTCTTCTTGTTTTTTTTTTTTTTGAGCAGAGACTGCCTCCCTCCCGATTCCCGAATCACTGCAGTTTTCAGTTACCTATCTGGCGAAGTTAGGAAATCGAAGCCAAGGCCAGGCAAGACAAGCGAGACTGCGAGAGTACTACACAAGGCGACACGGGGAATCCGACGCCCGCCAGCCGCCACCACGCAAAAGTGCACTACCACCAAATACAAACCTCGTGAACCTGCCCTACGCCAGAGCCCAGTCTCAGTCTAGGGCCTAGGCCAAGCAGCTCCCCATTTTAACCCGGCGCATTTCATTTTGGATTCATATCGATATATGCCCATGTTTCATTTCAGATTCATATCGTTTTGCACATTTGATTTTCTTATCACGGGACACTTTGACAATATACGACTCTTTTTGTAAAATGCACTACAAAGATGAAGAAGACGGTGAGCCATGATTGTCTTAGAGGCCCTACATTTTCTTTCCACTGTCACTACGGTACGGTATCCCATTAACCATCACGGCATCAACTAGTGTATTCAGAAACAGTTCCCTCTATCAACATTCAGGAACTCAGGAGTTCATCCAAATTTTGCACTACATCCAAAAACAGAAGTGGCCAATCCCAGACACGATTAGAAACCACCGAGACTAGAGATGTCAATAGCCACATCCACATCATATCCCCCTTGCAGCCAGCCATCTGCAACACCACAATCGCATTCACAACCATGCTATGCAGCAAAATCCCAGCTATGCAAAATAAGCTACTACTACGTGCTAACAACTACTACAAAATACGTGTATTAACAAGGTTCCACCGCGCCCTGATCTAGCTCCAGCGCTCCTGCATTGGTTCACAAGAATGCATCCCACCAGCCGATCATCAGGATGAGCGCGAGGCCGAGGAGGAGGGCGCCGCGCGGCGTCGCGGAGGCAGCTGCAGAGCTCGCGCTGCCGGTATGCTCGAACTGCAGCGAGTCCACGGCCAGCGGCATGTTCTCCTGGTCGGGGCTGCACCGCGGCGCCGCGCCGCCGCTGCCGGACTCCGTCGGGTGCGCTGTGTAGAGCATGGCGCGCAGCACGGCGGAGACGGTGGGGATGTAGGCCGTCTTGTTCTTGGCCAGCAGCCACGTGAGGCCCATCAGCTGGCAGTCCCGCCCCAGCATCCGCCGCGCGCGGTCGCCGCCGGCGCCGGAGACCTCGCGGCTCACGTTCCCCTTCAGCTGCACGCAGACAGACAGGAGGGAGGAGGACAACCGGAGCTGCAGGTTAGCACCATGACGAAACCTCGTATGCTAACAAACAAAGACCTGAAGAAACGCAAATGCAGTTAATGTGGTTCATGCAGGGGACGTTCTTGCGATGCAGGTTTTGTTGCAAAGTTGGTGGGCTCTGTTCCAGAACTCAGAGTTGCATTTGGCTTGCTCGGCCTCTCAGTAAATGCTCCCCATGCACAACAACCTGTTCTTGCCGTGCACGTACACACGTTCTCTCGACCGATTTGGTCACATTGCAAGGATTTTGCAATGCAAGCAAGTGAACAGTGTCAAAACGTTCATGATGACTGTTCGTCATGATTATGTCCTTCAGAGATTAATAATATGAGGCCAATCTGGATGCAGGGACAGGCGGCAAGTTGGGGACAAGGTCTGCTCAATAATCCACGGCTTTCGATGCTGCAAGTGGTGGTTAACCAGCTAAAGCATTCATAATTGAAAAAGACATTGCACATTGTATGTTCAAGGAAATGGTCCTGTGATTAGCTGGCGGCTGGCGCGGCGGGCTAACTCACTGCAGCTACTGGGGATTGCCCTTTCCCCCACGGTGGCTTTCACAGAGAGAGGCAATCAATCAAGTAGCAAATGATTAGTAGTGATCAGCTCAAGAACAAGCAGATCAATTCGAAAGTTGAAACAATGATGCAGTTAGAAAGCTAGTGCAGTGGAAGTGGAACCCTTTGTGGGAAAGGGGATCTCCTGGAACGCCATCGAAATGGTCACTTTTTGCTACGATTAAAAGAAGGAAATGAGAAAAGGCCTCGCTTGTAGCGCTGAAAGCGCTGTTGCTCTGCAAGAGTGAAATAAATTGACAAAATTGTTCAAAGTTTTTTTTTTCTATTACTTTTACAGTAGTATAGAGAAAACTAGAAATCAATCAATGATTTGAATCCAAGAAAGCTAGGTGTCGAAAAAATTCAAAGATTTATTACAGGCCCGGAATGCGAAACCAAACCAAAAGAGACAAGACAAGAACGGAAAAGGTGAGCCAAAGCAATGGCATTATTTTACGAGAGAAAGCTAGCAAGAAAGGTTTACCTTTTGCAGTGACTGCACGCAGCGGGAGCAGCCGGCGTAGGAGGCGTTGCGGCAGCTCTTCTCCAGGTCCTTCACGGCGGCGGTGGGCGTGGCGTTCTTGGCGGCGGCGCCGCCCTTGGCCGCGGCGCTGACGGCGAACGCGGCGGGGCAGCGGAGCGAGCCGATCTGGTGGAGCCGGATGCCGCAGAAGCAGAGCACGGTGTCGCACGTGGCGTTGGGGCGGGGCAGCGCCACCCCGCGCTTCTCCAGCGCGGCGCCCAACGCGTCGACGCACCTCTGGTTGTCGTACGGCACCATGGGCCCGTCATCGCCGCCGGGGCCCAGCCCTTCCTCACCGGCGAGCGCCGAGGGCGCGGGCGCCGGGGGCACGGACAGCGCGGTGCGCGCGTGCGCCGCGAAGAGCCAGGCCGCGAGCACCGGGCAGCAGCGGCCGCGGTCGAGCGAGCCTGCTCCCCCGCCCGCGCCGCACGCCGCGGCCACGCCGCCGAAGAGCTCGGCGGACAGGTCGAGGTGGCACGGCGGCGAGGAGGCGTTGGATGGGGACGAGGAGTTGGACGGGGACTGCGCCTGCGAGAGCGGGAACGACGGCACGTCGGAACTGCGGGCCGAGGGAACGACGGCGGCTAAGGCTAACGCGAGGAGCAGCGCGACGGTGAGGTGCGCCGACATTGCCGCCGGCGACGTAGACCAGGTGGTGGCGGCAGGAGTGGGCGAGAGCCAAGAAGTGGTGTGAGTCTGTGGCCTTTATTTGGGGACCGCCGGACCGGGTGTTGTATATAAGCCGAACGGCGACCGGGGAGGTCGGGAGTCGAGACTCGAGAGGGGATGTCTGTTGGAGCTCTCTCGGTTGAGGCTTTGAGGGGCTTTTGGAGTTTTTCTTTCTTTCTTTCTTTTTTTTTATGGCCAGGGAGTTTGGGGGCTTTTGGAGTTTTGGGATTGACGTACATATAGGCACGTACGTATTTTTACACGTAGCTTCTCTATTTTTATCGACTACAGGTAGGAGTGGAGTGCTAGCTAGCTAAAAACACACAGCCAGACGCACATAAGTATAAACACCCACTCATACTCTCCTTATCTAGAAAAAAAACCCACTCACACTCTAGCTTTGTCGGAGGTTTTTCGGATTTAACTCAATCCATACGTGTTGAGGTGAATTAGAATGAAGTTTAGTTCAAGTTCTACTTCAATCCATCTTAACACACATGGATTAATGCGGATTTGACTACATCCAAACAAGATCTGACAATAGATTAGAAGAAAAAAAGGATTTATCTTTGTTAGGTTAAAGACATAAAACTGAGTAAACAGAATACACAAGAAACATAGCCAACGGAGCTCTAATTTACCCGAAGCTTCTCTCTTAGTGGATCGCTAGATTGTTTTAAGTCAAAATATTTTAAATTGAAATGGCCATATCTAGAATTTTGGATAATTAAAAAAAGACATTCATATGATATAGCTCTTTCATCTAGGATATAAAAAAGAACTTTCATATAGGATATAGCTCTTTCATCAAGAATAACGCTATACTTTACATGGATATTTGCTAGTTAAAGTTAAAAAGAATTTGACTTAAGGCAAATTCAAATGTTTTTTTAAATGGAGAAAGTACTTAGAAAAGGTTGTACTTAGTTACATCAAGTGTTATGTACTAGAGGCGCCCAAGGCCTTGTTTGGGGGTAAACTATTTTCGTCGTATTTAAGAAATACTATATGGTTTTGCATAAACGTTTGTTATCTGAAGCGTTAGGTGTTTTTGAAAAAAAAAATTCTCCTATGTCTTAGGTGCTAGTTTTTTTTTTTTTTTTGTTCAGGTAATATACAATTTTATCATTGTTTGGTACTTTGGCTATAGAAAGGAATCATAAATTGTCTATTATGAGTTACTATATAATTTTAGTTGTACCATTTGTTTGATAAGATTCATAGTAATTCCTTTAATAGTAGGAAAAAAGAAAGAAAGAATTGTCTGCACGGCGAGTCTCAGCTTGCCCCTATAATGAGTAGCCAGATTGGCCGGTGACTCCCTGGGGAGAGTCTTCAGATTGGGATTCCTTTAACGTGAGATGGCGATCCTGAATGGCCCGCTAGTGGTACCACCATCCCTGTGGAGGTGTTCTTTTCGTGCCATGATGATCCGATGCTGTAAACAGTTGGGTCAAATCAGGATCAAAAGGCTGGGCGAATGGCATGTTGTAAACGGCAGGGTGGCAGCAGGCCACCAGGTTTAGCCAGGTACAATCATCATGTCTATCCATGGCTAAAGAAATAGCGAAATGGCGCTACACCATGTCGGAGAACAAAAATGCTGTTGTCCTTCACCCATCGATCTCGACGCTTGGCCGCTACTGTAAAACCATTGGCTCATATGGAACTGCATGCCAGGCACGAACTTCGGGTTTTATAATCCCATAGGAATTTCTATGAAATCCCTGCGTGGAACTGTGAAACAGCAATTTCTTATGCTCACGATCACTGAGAGAGTCACCGGGACACGAGCCGGGAATCGTGGCGTCAAAGCACGGCCTGGCGGTGGTAGAAGTAGTGTAGTATACTGTACCTGATAATTAGGCTGGAAAAGGACGTTGCGGCAGGTAGAGATCGAGCGTGCTGAGCGCCGGGGCGAGGAGCCAGACCCTTGTCGTGATTCCCTGATCCAGCTGCAAGCCTAGACACTCGCGACGGGCCTTACAATTCTTTATCACAGCCGCAAATCCTGCTAGGCTGTTTCAGATAAACGAAATCAATCCACTGCATTAGTCATTTGCTTCACGGCCATCGGAGGTGTTTCAGAGGAACAGGGTTTTTCTTTTGGCAAGGGACAGCATTCAAAGACGAGGAAAAGATACTCCGAGGCCGCGAGGCGCCAGTCAGGCAGAGGCTGGCCGCAGGTCGGCAGGTGGAGCCGGAGCCGGAGCCGGGCCGCGGCGGAGCCTGAAGCCAGAGCTGTGGTAGGTCTCACAGGTCCACAGTTCAGACTCTACACAGACTGGGACTGGGAAAGGGAGCTCTTTTTTTTGCGGCTGGACCCGGCCGTCGCCCTTACCAACTCCTTCACGTGAACGGGGATGCCAACAGTGCCAAACAGCGTCAGGCGTCGGGCTCCGCGGCGTTGCTGGAAGCCTGGAACGAGAGGACAGCAGGGCAGCACACTGTCCTCCTGTCCCTACACCGTCCCGTCGCACGAACCGGTCCGTCACGGGGGCTCCCTCATCTTCACGCTCTGCTCTCTCTAGCAGGCGCTCGGGTGGAAAAGCCGACAGAATTATAGTTTATTTTAATTTTTTTTATACGTTTTGTTATGTATCTGAACATATTATTTATCTAGTTATATAGCAAAATATATGCATGAAAAAAATTAAAATAAATTATAATTTAGAATAGAGAGGGTATTTAATAGTGATTTATGAAAATAAATAAACCAAAATACGAGCTTAACAACGAGAGGCATGCCGCAAGAGCTAAGTCTTTCGCTCGCTGCCTCTTTGTCAGCATGCCTGCCGTGCTCGGTCGCTCTGACGCCGGAAGCTGTCCACTTGTCTGCACTATACGACAGTTTACTGTACACCGATGCGCGCGCGTTGAGAGAGATAATCCCTCGGTTCCACGAATAAAACAACAGTTTTGATTTGTATCGTTGTTGTATGAACATTAGTTTTATTTAAATTTTTTATATAAATACAGAAATACATAAATTATTATAAAAATATATAGTTATAAAGTAAATCATAATAAAAAAATAATATATATTGAAAATTTTTAAATAAGATGAATGGTCAAATAAGAACTATAAAAATTAAAAACGTTCTTTTATTTTTGGAACGGAGTGAGTCTAGAGAGGTTTTGACAAAGATGAGCCAGCACGGGTTCGAGGTTTTGCCCTTTCCCTCCTTGTTCTTGCTTGTGTGGTTTTACCTGGACAGGCGCCAAGGACCACGTACGCCCACGAGCAGTCCAAAGTCCCCGCGCTCCTTTCTCATCCTTTTTTTGGGAACAAGAAAAGCCATTTGCACCGGAGACATTTGGATACATCCAGCCGAGGGACAGCCACAGCCAGGTCGTTGCTTGGACTTCTACAACGATACGGAGCACCAATAACAGCCGCATGATGAGCAGCACGGACGAATCCTTGTGGCGATTTGCCTCTTTTCAGGACTTGAGCTGGCCCTTTCTCCGTTGCAGCTTCTCTCCCAGAACCTTTTGCTGAGTCCGCTAGTGAGCTCGGAATATGCAGGAGTACGAGTAGTATATAAAAATGACATTTCTCGTTGATCGCCGTGCAAAAAATGATATTAGGTGTACTAAAGCCCTATATTAAAATGATCCTTACAAGGACACACTGCATGCGATATTCTACTCTATCCTATCCTATCTGCAACTGCAATGCGAGCTAGTAGTAGTAGCCGTAACAGCTGCAGTCCATGGATGAAAGCTGAGAGGGATCAGGGGCATGGCATGTGTGTCTGTTTGTCAGGTAGCTGCGGTCTGCTCTGTTTAGTCCTTGCCCCGGGGCAGCAAACACTTGTCTCTAGCGCCACGGGAACACTACTCCAAGCAATGGCCTGGATTAACGGGTAGTAGGGGCTTGTTTATTTTGCTTGGGTTGGGTGTGTGACGACGAAAGCTTAGGGTGGTGACAAGAATGATGGCCGAGATGCCCGGGCTCCTCGAAATTTGACGACAAGGTAAGCAATGATAGGGCTATCTGTCCATGGGCATGTCCGGCATACGGGTTTGGATACGCATGTGTATACCACAGACATACGCAGACCAGTCACCTACGTATTATTGTACTATAATGTTTGGTTGCTCCTGCTCGTGAATCGTGTGGAACGGCGAAACGAAACCGGCCAGGCGCCAGGCCCCAATCCTGTCTTCACCGAACGCCGCCAGGATCGAAGAGGGTGGACACAACACGTGACCCTAGCGTGGAGCCATTGACGTGCCTAGGCATAATTTTGTACCTTGGTCCTAAACTGGTACGGTGCACCATGAACGCCAGCCAGACTAGTGTGCACCTGCAAGACGAACACTGCGCGGTCAGCAGTGACCGTCCGTCAAACTCGTCAAGCAACGCTTGATGCCAGGGTCGACCGAGCTAGTTGAGGACGGCCCACATGTCCGGTCCGGATGCCCATATGGGGTTGCCTGTTGGCGGTCCTGCTTTTGTGGCCGACGGCAACCGGGACTCCAGGACTGTTGTGCGACTGCGAGAGCAGGAGCAACATGCTCCAACGTGGTAGATCCCAGTGTATTACGTGCATATCCCGGCGTACGTACCGGCCGGCTTAACTCCACCGGAAAACCTCGATGGGTAATTGGCGAAACCGTTACATATACAGCAAGCAGCAAACTAGAGCTGGATCTAGAGTCCTCCTTTTTGTCGACTCACTCAGACATGAGTGAAACCCAAAACTTGTACCTCGTACACGCTGTTGGACATACCGTGCCGGCTTTGCAAGATTCCCAGTCCAGAAGGTCAAGGTAATGCTTAAAGCCCAGCCCAGACCGCCAGGCAGACTCACGGCACCCAAAGCAAAAGCCGAGCTGCCATGGCATGGTACCGTCCTCCGGTCCAACCATGAACATTGATTGAGTACAGCGCATGGGGCCAAAGGATCCACACGGGAAGCTACAAAAGGCAGTGAGCACAAGGAATAATAACGGCTCAATCCGCACGAGACGCCGGAAGGACAACCATAACCTTTTTTGGCCAAGCCATTTACTTCTCTGGGTCCAAAATTTACACCAGATGACATGGAGGTACGAATCATAAGCCTGGAACCAAACTTATGTGTGCTAGTTCAACTCGGCCTCAATGACTACTCTGTTCTACAATTGTTTGCTCTTCCAGAGTTTGTGGACGGGAACTTTCCAGGAATTTTAAACAACCCCATGGCTGGACCCGCCTGGGTAGTGGCCAAAATTTTCATACTGAAGGTTGTCAAAATTGAAATGTGCAGACAGTTTCTGCAACTTCTACTATCAGAAAGGAGAGATAGAACATAGTGCATAATGCCAGGTTGCTTCAAGTTAGATTTGATGTTTCGCCTTCTGATCAGTAGGGCATCGTCTTCCACTGTTTCTATACATAAGAACAATCTGTTGAAGAGAGAAGCATCATGGATCAGAATTTTGTGTTTGCAGAATCCAAATGTACCAACTTGCAACTTATCATGCCCATAGTAACTAACAAAGAACGTAAGAAAGAAACTTCTAAGATGGCACCAAGTGCAAGTGGGTATCTAAAGACGGTTGGGATGTAACAAATCTTAAGTAACCCACAGATTATCTCAGACTTCTGTCGTGCCACAGCCAAACTACATAAGGTGACCACACCAGCTTCTGACAACCAACCTTGACGAGCAACAAAGCTAACAAGATGACATCCACTGATGTGATCATTTTTCATCTCTCACAATCAGAATAACCCAACTTTAGAAATTTTGTTCCAGAGGAACTTCGAAATGTAGCATCATGTGAAGAGAAGTTTTAATGTTTTATGCATATGAATCACAACTCAAAACAAAATTGGCATAATCAGCAGCGATATCATTCCCTGCAGCAGCAGACATTATTTTCATGATGGTACTAGAGGGTTGTTGCAATAAATTTATTCCTTGGGTGCAGTAATTGCTCTATAAATTTCTCGGGTGAAAATTTACGAACAAAAAAATATTTACAAGAATCAACATTACCTGACATCATTCGTTTATGAGAAAAAATCAATTGGTTGCTTTACATCCTTCTCTAGTAGTAAAGTCTTCAACGTGTGCATGATATCAAAGCCTGGGTCCAGCTTGCGTTGCCACCCCTGCAGAAACATTATAAGTAAATTGAGGTGAAGTTAATCAAGGGCAAGGGCTAACAAATTAGGCTCCCTTTGTTTCATAGGATTTCTGAAGGAAAAACACAGGAATGCACGATCCTTTGGAATGGGTACTGTAGCAGCGTTCGGTTGGTAGGAAAGCTCCATAGGAAAAATACAGGAAAAGTTCCTACATGGTTGATCCTACAGGGTAAACACAGGAAACTTTCCATCCAATCCAACTTCATTTTTTTGCTCCTGTACGCGTAGGAGACATCCTTGCATATGATCCCACGTAGGATGGGTCAGGCTCCTAGTAATGATAGATTGGTACCTGGTAGGTGGGGCACCGGCTGCTTATGATTGATTAATGACCGAAGTGATTTGCCACATATATGAATCCTGTGTTTTCCTGTTAGCCATCCAAAGAACCATACTCACTACATTCCTCTGTTTTGAATCCTATGTTTTACACACGTCTTCCTATCCTATACCTATATATTTCCTATTCCTTTGCTTTTGATTTTTGAATCCTGTGATACAAAGAGGCCCTTAGTATGCAAGGAGTAGCATACAAAACCAAGGTATTGGTAGCTGATACTACGGGCTTGTTTGGTTGACTGCATTAGCCTGTATCCAAGCTTGTGCAATGCAGTTTGCTCATGCTTGGTTGCCCGCAAAAGCTCTTATCTAGGCTTGCACATTTGCTCAAAGTAGGCCCAATGCAACAGTAGTCGTATCAGGCAATGCGGTTTAGCTCGAGCCGATGGCTCACTTCCCCAGCTCCCATACCTCCATTAGAAACATGAGACCTCTAGTAGAGAATGGAGGTAACTATATGCAACATCAAAATGTCTAGCAAGCATGCTCCCTCATATAGAATCATATGAAATTTGGTCCAATGAAGTACCCATAGGTTCAACTGTTTTCCTTTTCCTTATTCGAAAAAGAAGTTCAATATAATATATAAAAGGGCGTACCCAGTGCCGTAGGCTCCCGCGCTGTGCGGGGTCTGGGGAAGGGATTTTTGCGCCAAGCCATACCCGCACATAATGTGCGGAGGCCGGGGCTCGAACCCTGGACCTTCCGGTAACAGACGGTAAGACACTACCGCTGCACCAGGGCCGCCCTTCAATATAATATATAATAAAAGTAAATGCTATTCAGAAAATTAATGGATGTCAACAAGTCGCTAAGCTGTCAGTTTGAGCATGCTATATTATTGTACATTTCTTTTTCACAAAATGGAACCTGAATTTGCATATCCTAGAAGTCTATAGCCTTTTTTCAGTAAATATTGTTTTTTTTTTTCTGACACAAAGTAAATATTGTTGAATCCCTTCTGCACAGTGCCACAACATAATAGTAAAGATTAAATGTTTAACATATCAATTCTTTTACCACAGATGTTTACCTCAAGGACCAAAATGGTAACCATTACAGTACAGATGTTGCCATCAATGTTGACTTTGTGGCGGCGAACTGTATCTAGCAATTCATGCATGCATTCAACAGGATGAAAAACATCCCCTTCAGGTGTTCCCCAAAATGTAAATTTCTTGTCCAGCTCCTATAAAAAATGAAATTAAAATTGTCATTCAAATGAAAAAAACATTTGCACTATGATTACTACTACACATGAACAGTACATCATAGCAGAAGAAACAGTCAGCAAATAAAGTGCACTGGTCTGGATTAAAATAAACAAACCAACAAACAGAAAAGGAACATTATCATGGGAAATACATGATGCACCATACAAAGCTAGCGCCAGAGATCCATGTGTCAGCATACTTAAAGGAATGGATCAGTCACATTTGTGTAACCAAAGCCACAAATTCAACTTTTAGATACTATCTTTATTGCCTATACTATCATGGTAATAATTATTAAAAATCGTGATGAACTGCCAATGGTCTAACAGAATAGTGTCTGCATATGCATATCCATATGTATCAAGAGAGACACCACATTTTAAGATAGATATATGAGTCAAAAGGCACAACAATAAATAAAGTAGATGTGTAGCATATGAAAAAAGAAGCTAGTTGCATTCAAACGTCAACATTTATCATCAAGCAGCAACATCACATATGTAAAATGATATTGGATTTAAATGAGTCTAAATGTTTACAGATATTTTTCCTAAAACATATTTTCATAATTTACCTCAGTGAAGGCGACTGGATTTGGACAGCTCTGATTCTTTGATAACTGAAGGGTACACTTAGCAGCAGTATGACCATCTCTAGTAGCCACCGCCTTGAAGAACTGTTGTAAGTTATCCCGGTCAGATCGTGTGAGCTCAGCAGTCATGCCCACGTCAAGAAACACAATATGGGGCTTAGCTCTGAAAAACCGTCTCCTTGAAAGCTTGCTCTCATTTAAACGAACAAGAATGTTCCCAGGATGCATATCCGCATGAATAAAATTGTCCTCCTACAGAATCAGGCAGAATGCTTTATCAATCAATTGTGCACAATATCAAGCATACTTGACCTGACACAAACACTATGACTAATGGAAAAGAGAAGTAATCATAGAATTAAAAACAAATGCAGACATACCAGAAGCATCTTCAGGAAAGCATATGTCCCAATGTGTGCAAGGTCTTTCCTCATTCGAGCATTCCCTTGGATTTCATCCATAAAACGAGAAACACTTTCTCCATTCTCAAAAGTCTCAACTAGGACAGATGGATGCACAAATGGATACAAGGGCTTTGGGAAAGACACGTGTCTCCATCTGCGGAAGTTGTAGATAAAACGACTCAAATGAGCAGCTTCCCTAGAAAGGTCAACTTGAGACATCATGAATACTGCAAACTGGCGAACACTCTCATCCAGCCTCAGCCAGCTTAATCCAGGTACAATACTGGAAGCCTTTGCCACAAGATTGATGAGTATGAAGTCTCTCTTGATTGATTCTCCAACATTAGGATGCCTCACCTTAACTGCAACATGCTTTCCAGGATGTTGATGTTTCAGTGTGGCCCGATGTATTTGTGCAATGCTTCCAGAAGCTACAGGGTTCTCCTCAAAGGACTCAAATATTTCAGAAAGCTCACGACCAAATGCCTTCTCGATGGCAGCCTTGCTGTAAGCAAAGCCATGTGCTGGAGCTGCACTGTGAAGCTTTGCAAGCTCAACACAGAGATCACTTGGAAAAAGATCAGGGCGTGTTGCAGCCCACTGGCCCCACTTAATGAACGCTGGCCCAGCCTTTTCAAGGGTCCGGCGCATAAGACTAAGCCACCTTCTTCTGAATGCAACACTAAACTTGTCAGCAAATGGAGCTAATGCAGTTGCAGGGAAGAATAGGAATGCCAAATGCACGGCTCTAACAAGCAAAGTGATGCCCTCCCAGACTGACCAAACAAGAGATGACAGAAACTGGCGAGTATCTTGTGCCATTGTGATGATGCCATCCATCCTTGGCATGAAGGGCCGTGAGTCGGCCAGGACAGGAGGTGCAAGTGCCATCTTGCCAAAAGCCAGAGCCAACCCAGGGATGATATGGAACCTCGTAAAGGACAGGCTTAAAGCACAAGCTGCTCGGCTCAGTAGTGGGAACCGTGGACCTCTATATGGATACTTATGACCGA
The DNA here is from genome assembly GCA_023333625.1 of Bothriochloa decipiens. Classification (NCBI taxonomy): domain Eukaryota; kingdom Viridiplantae; phylum Streptophyta; class Magnoliopsida; order Poales; family Poaceae; genus Bothriochloa; species Bothriochloa decipiens. Next base: position 10,334,245 of record CM041631.1, on the reverse strand, counting down.
GCTGCTTCCATGCCAGTTGCGCTTGCTGGGTTGCCGATGAATTTGCCACTGGCACAGAGAGTGCGTGGTAGCCTCTTGACATCCTGGTTCTACACTTGTGATCCTCAGTTCTGTTCTTTCTGATACTGACTTTGTAATGTGAGAACATTCTAGAGAAGATGGCTGGAATCTTACGCCTTGTTGGCAAGCCATTGTCCCTCGCTGCTGTGTAGTACCCACTTCTGTGGCTCGGATGGGAATAAGTGGCTGCCCGCCTATTTGTTCCGATTGCCACTAGCCTGCTCAAAGATAAGTACAGAAATGTCAACAATCTGCAAGTTTTCAAGCTTTGACTGGCATTTTCTATATAGCTAATTTTATAAGGTGAAACTATTTTGTACAAAAACGTGTGAACAACAACAACTGTGACTAGAGCACGTTTATTGTTGGCCTGGTCATACTGCTACTACACCCAGAATACTTGCCGTTTATTGCCATGCATATGAATTTTTTCTTGTAAATTCTAACAATGTACTTCAAATCTCAAACTGGTTATCCTTACCAACAGAAAGCTCTATCTACTATCCTGACCAGCACATACATGCACGAATTTGACTAATTAAAATTAAATTAGAAGATCCAATTGATCACAACAATCTCAAAGCAACATGGCCACAACGATCAAAATTAAGTGATCAAAATTAAGTGATCAAAATTAAGTCAATACGCAGCAGTTCCTAACAAAATCTGAACCCGCAGGCGATTCACCTTTCCCCCTCCGGCAACCGAGACAGGGCAGGAGAACCAGAGCACGCAAGGAAGGAGATATCGAGCCGCACCTCTCGCCGACCCCCAGTAGCCGTTGCATCGGAGAAGCCTGCTGCTGCCGCGGCCTTCTTCACAGGAACAAGCCGCCGCAGAGCATAGGACGCCCCTCCCCTACTCCCCACCAAAACCCCAGCACGGTCCGCCTGCGCGCCGCGGTGCAGTGCCGACGCGCGGGCACGCAGCCGAATCGTACCGAGCCTTGGGGTGGTGGCGACTGGCGATGGCGCGCAGACAAGTAGAGGCGGCGGGAGACCAGATGCGCCTGCGTGCCGCCGTCGCACGCTCCTCTCCTCTCTTCCCCGGGTCTGGGTCGGCGGCCGAGACGGAGATCCCCTGTTTACCCTTTTGCGAAAAAAATCGCGTGTGCTTTTTTTGCTCGGGAGTTTTCTTTTCGTTTTTCTTCTCGAGTTTCTTTCTTGGAGGAGAGGCATCCACAAGGGTTTATTCCCGATTGCCCGGAGGCCGGAACCATCTCCGGCGCGCGCGACTCGGGGTTGGGAAATTGGTTCGGCAGGCGCAACTTGCGTCGGAAAGGCACTCCGCGCCGACACGACCCGGTCACGGCACGCCGACCTGCTGGTGCGGCGCCAAGTGGGAATTGCAATCTCGTCACGTATGACGGCATGAGTGCCATGTGCTTGTTTTTTTAAAAAATAACACAGACTTTACCTACGTGATGACGTTTTTTTCTTTTTGCGAAAGACATACGTGATGACGTTAATGACCATTTCATTGCAAGATGTTTGTGAATTTTTACTATATGACACTATTCAAATGAGTAATATGCTGATGGACACTGTCAAATATAAAATTTGCTTAATACTATTACAAAATCTTGTTCATTTGTTGTAACCGCCGTGTCTATTATTTTACTCATTTTTTTATGGTAGTGTGTTTGCACATATTTCATTAGGAGAAAGTAGATTATAAGAAGCTCCTAATAATAATAAGAATTACCATTAGTTTCTAAGGACCAACAAAAAGATGGCGATATTACACAAAAGTTTTGTGGCAAAGCAACCCGCGAGCTACATAAACATCAGCAGTGCAATTTCTTGTCCTCTCAATGTTCTAACATTGCGCTCCTTCCAAATGGACCAACTGATCAAGAAGAACAGGGAGTCTAAACCAGCTCTCACGATCTTGTGCACAGACTTCGTCCTACGCAACTGCCAAATGAAGACTTCATCATGTTTTACCGTCTTATGATCAAGGCCTAGCTCTATTCCGTGTAGACACACCCAAGAAAAAGATGATCACGAGATTTAGATCTCTGGTCACAGTGAACTCAAAGATTTTATTCATTTCTCGTATACGCGGAGAGAGAAGACGGGAGAAATGGATTTTTTGCCCGTCTTTATCCTCGGTTGTTCACTGTCATGCAGTGATGAGTGTAACTTTTTTTCATAGTCTTTCTGTCAACTAAATCACTTTGGCGCATCTTTTCTCTAAAAAATCACATTGGCACATGAAGTGATGAGTGCAATAGCGTTCATGTTCTCCTTTGCTCTTGTTATTGTACCGACTCACTATGGCATCTGCTGTGATCATCACCGTTACATTTATGATCACCTCCTTTTTTTTTCCTATTCTTTATTTCTGTCTTCCTATTGTCTATGAACATTTATTTCCTAGGCTACAAGACAAAGGATGGGAGTTTGCAGCTTATCACAATTAATGGCTGTGAGGCTCCCTAGTTCTTACACCAATACCCTTTAGAGATTCTCTTTGTTTTGTTAGCGTAGAGAAAAAGAAAAGCTTGACCCAAGAGAAACAAGGCCCAAGGAAATCTCATTTTTGGGCCTCCACTGGGGAGAGAAGCAGCTCACGGTTCTGTACTTAGTAAATGTGGCCGGTTGGATGTCATATCATGTCATGGCATAGCCCGTAACTTTTTCAGAGTTCCAAACAATTATCCAAATCAACCTGCCATGTCTAGGCAGACCCATACTACCTTTCATCCAAAAAAAAAAAAAGATTGGAACTCTCACCTGTAAGGAACTAGGAAGTTATAGACTCAAATTTCACCAAATTTATACAAAAAATAATAACATTTACACAATACCAAGTAAGTATTATTCGATTAACAATCAAATACATTCTTACCATATACTCCTACCTATGTGTTAGGTATATATATATTGATATTATTTTCTATAAATTTAGTAAAAAAAGATCCATTTTTCTAATCTATAATTGCAATTTTTAAAACGGATGGAGTAATAACTGAGAGAATCCCGGTAGGACAAGTACTAGCAGACATATAAACCTTGACCATGGTGAGATGTAAATGTACTTAAAATTGAACCGAGTAGACTTTTTCTACATACTTTAAGATGATGAAAATGATATGCAAAAGTGTGAAAGCTCTAAGTAGGAAAAATACAACTTTCATTTGTCTACATAATATCGGGTTGCAAGTGTGAAGTTCGTACTGCAAACTTCAGAATTTTGAGTAAAAAGTTGACTTTTGTTTTGGTTGAAAATTTGAGTAGTGCGGTAGTGCCTACCCGGCTTCTTACAGCCACAAAACCATAGAGCCGCACGTGTGAAACGGCATTTTTTTTCGCTCCAGGTGTTTGGAATGTTTGAGTAACTGTTGTTCAATTAGAGGGTTCGAGTGCGTGGCTTGCTTGAACTAGCTTTGGACCATGGTCTGTTAACAGATTAAATTTCATTTATCTACACTGTAAAAGAGATTAAATTTTTTTCTTGAATACGTCAAAGATTTACGCATCTTTGTATTAAGGAGAGTTTTTTACATCAGCGCGTAGCGCGGATGGGAGGTTAAGATGTTACATGAAGCGCGCCTCCCTATTTGTTATGTTCTAAGCGGACTACTCATGTACTAGACAACTTGGCTCGCAACCCCCAACGTCTACCTGGTCGGCGGGTTGCTTGCGGCTTCCGCAGCGGCGCCTCCGCGTCAGCTGGGGGTCGAGGAGGACCTCACGCATGGCTTCAACGTTGCAGGGGCCTGGCTTGTACATGGCTTGGTATTCCTACCTCGCCTCCTCGACCGGCCTGCCCTCAAGTAGTTTAAGACGCTGCATGATGAGCATTTCTCCCCACTTGGCGAACGGATGCTTGGACAGTGGCTGCGCCGCAATACGCGTGCTTCGCCATGGGAGCGATGGAGAGTCGTAGACCTTGGTCTGCAACAACGGCGTTGAGTTCTTCTTGAGCACCCTCTGCGCGAATCTCTTGAGGCGTCCGGTTAGCGAGCGTGAAGGTGAGTCCTTCGCATGCCTGTCGTCTGCGAGGGGGGTCCTGCACGGCTCGTCGTGCACTGGGGGGGTTGCGCGCTCTTCCTGCCCCGGGTGCAGCGGTGCGTGCGGTGGCGTGCTGGGTGCCGAGGCATGCCACCGGCAGACAGCCTGGTCGCCGAGGGAGGGTCCTCAGCACCCGTGGACACCACGTCATTCCCCGTACTCGATTTGACACTGGACTCCTCGTCGAGCGAAGGCACGGACGTGTCGATTGCCGGAGGAGGCCCCTCTAGGCTTGCCGTCCCGGGCTCGAACCCCGGTGGTGGTCCCACATCCTGGACTTCCTTGACATGGTGTGGCTCGTCGCTGGAGTCCACAAAGTTCAGGGCAGAAGAGTCGATGGGCAACAACGGTCCCTGAAGGGCGGCCCAAGAGAGGGCCCCGGCCTTGTCGGGTGTGGTCTCAACCCCCGGCCCGAAGGCCACCGCGGGGACAGCAGCCGGAGCGTCCACCCTGGCTGAGGCGTTGTCCTCCGGGCCAGGTCAGGGAGCGTGGTCGTTTGTCGTGGGTGTGTCGATCGTGCCCCTCTCCTCGATCCCGGTTGAGGTGTCCCCCACCTCGAGACCGGGGGAGGAGGTGGCCAAGTCGACCGGCGGGGGATGGTGGTCGTCCACCGCGGGTGCTCCGGAGGCACTTGAGATGACGGCTGTGCCAAAGCCATCCTCAGCGGCACCCGAGGCGATCGGCTGAGCGCGAGGCCTCCACACCATTCGAGGCGATGCGGGCCTACGTTGGCCCCTGTGCCGGTGCGAGCGGTGGCTCTGCTGGCACGGACGTGAGGGAGCTGTTGTGTTGCCGTTTCGCGGGGAAGGGGAGGCGCACGCCTCCGGACGAGACCGGCCTGTGACTGCTTAACAGAGAACAATAAAGTTCTCTGGGAGTTCCCCCAGCTGCAGCCCTGCTGCCACGACGATGGCTGCACGTGCAGCATAGAAGAGGGGGTCCGTTACGCCAACATGAGTAATGACGACGATGGGGAACCGAAGGCTCGACCTGTCGTTGTCGGAGGACGACGGCGGCGATGTCTCCAACCCCGCCGACGCCTCAAGGTTGCCGTGGCGCGGCGAGGTTGTCCTCCCATTCGCGCGCCCCGACGTCCCAGCTGGAGGTGGCGGAGGAGGATGACGGACCGCCCCAGACGACATCCCATAGCGTCGGCCCTGACGCTGCCTGACGAGCCGCCCGTTCGTCGTGGTCGCTTGGCGATCCCCGTCGCGGCTGACGTCGGGGCCGCCTCCACGTCGTGCCTGGCCGGCTGTTGGCCAGACTGGCGTGCTCCCCGCGCCACCCGCGGCCTGCTGTAGTCGCGTGCAAGGTGGTTGTTGCCGTGGCAGTTGAAGCAGCGCTGGGGGCGGTGGCAGGTCGCGACACAATGCCCCGGTGCGAAGCAGTTGAAGCACAGGCCATCCGTTGGCCTGAGGCGCACGTGAGGTCTGGCCGATCGGACGGCGCGGTGTTGCTTCACGTTCCTGAACCAGGCTGTTGCGGGCGCACCCGTTGCCAGCCGTTGGCGTCAGGCGGTGTAGCACGGCGGTGGGAGCCTAGGCGATGGTGGACGGACACCCGATTTGGTCCGGTGGTGGCGGGCCACGATCGCCACCGAGCCCGTCCGAAGTGGTGGCAGCCTTCCTCTTGCGCCGCCGGCGCCCTAGGTGCTTGCGGCGCATGGGTACGGCACCGGTCTCTATGGGCCCGCCGCTCCCAGAGGACACCGAGCCATGCGCCAGAGCACGACTGGTGTCCTGCAGGTACGACGTGGAGCCCGCGTCCACAGTGGCGGCGTGTGGTGCCACCCTCTGCGGCGAAATGGCGGCGCTGGCACCCATAGACGAGGCGGCACCCGCCTCCAGGCTGGGGAAAGCCACTGCCTTTCCATGCGCCAACGATTGCAGAGGCCTTGGCGTGGTTGAGCGTCCGCGAGAAGGAGCCGCCTTGCTGGACTCCCCGTGCTCGCCGGGGGTCCCCCGACGGGTGTCAAGGAACACGCGACGGGAGTTGAAGAAACGCTGCGCCGCCTTGCCATCGACAGAATCGTCGTCGGAACAGTCCTCGGCGTGTGCCTCGTCCCATCTCATGGACTTGGACCTGCCAGAGGATGCCGGGAAGAAGGGAGGGGCAGCGGGCGAGAGCTGCTTGCCTGCAGAGAAGGCAGCGGCCGTAGCCGCGGAGATGGTCGGCGGCATCTCCCCCACGGCCTGGGCAGCCATGGCACCGTCGGCAGGCGTTCTTCCTCGTTGGAGAAGGAGGCTGCAGGGCGCCGTAGAAGGCCACCACCGCGCGGCAGGCCGATGCCGGCGGCCTCTCTACGCACGCACGAGCGACTAGAGACGGCGAGAAAGACGGCGTGCCGTCCGCCCCAGGCTCAGATCCGCGAGCAGGGCTTGCCATCACGCCAGCGGCTGGTGAGGAGTTCGCGGCCGTGGAGCCGCCCGGGCTAGGCTCTCCATCCATGGCCGAGGTGCCCCGCGCCTCGAGGCGTGAGGAGAGCCACGGCCCAGGCACGACGCGGCTGGCGTACTGCCTTTACTAAGATTCCCACTAACCAGGTAACCAGACGGGTCTCTTCGTGTAGTAGAAAATTAGTACTGGCTTCGCTTCAAGAAGACAAGAGACATCATCTGACAGAAAATGTAGCCATGGACACACCTCCTTGTGCACGAATGCAGCTGAGACGAGACTCAAACGCGCTGTGTAGTGGCATACATAGTGGCCACGTAGGTATGGCAGCGCGGTCCACAGTCCACACTCCATATCGCAAAGTCGGGCGCGATTTATATATATCGTGCGTAGTACTTTGTTTCTCGTCGTTATCATCATCAAACTTCAAAGAGAGTTTTCGGATGTGTCCCAAAAGACCGGAAAAAGGTGTTTTCTGTACTACACTACACTAGCGCCCTTCACGTGCGCACGTGCCACTGTACTATCGCCATGGACGTCTATGGCCAGCAGCTGTCTTTTCGGCCGCCATGGATATATAGGGTAGAATAATTTCAGCATGTGTTCTCTCTTTAATTTCAACGTGGCACTCCACTATAGAACTAAGAATCTACAGATTTAGCTGGGGGATATACATATACTAGCTCCTAATATGAACTCTATATGACTCGTATGTTTCCTTATATAGCAAAGTTAATTACCGTATCAATTTAATTACCAGTGAAGCATCCAGCCTACGTGTAGATGTGGCCGCGTCGTCGGTCAATGATTCCTCCACGTACCGCTTCAAGCTGTCCGATCCCGTGAACTTGATGCACGAAATGCTTGACGCATAGCAGCCTCCTACTGTCCTACCGGCATGCATGTCGGCTATAGGTCGGTTACAAAAGATATAGCCACGATATAGAAAGGATGTTGCCGCGATTCGATTGCCAGACAAGACAGAACCTTTTTGGGGTGTGGCCCCCGTACGGTCCCGGCCGGCTCTCGATCGGCTCGGGACTCGGGTGGCCTGGGACCGGACCGGGAGGCCGCGTGGCTTCCTCCTCCGGGTGAGAGACGGGGGACGACGACCGGGCGAGTCACACGCCGCTTTCTTGGTCGGCTGAGCCGTGGAAACGGACGTCGCGCCGATGGATAGCCGGATAGGTCACAGACTCATCACAGGTCAAAAACTCCACCGCCTGGGGGCTGCTGGGGCGGCATGCACTACGTTACTCGGTCACACACGCAGTTAACGCAAGCCCGGAGTTTCACGTCGTGGTATTTACTCTGTCGAGAGCGACGCCCACGCCGCGTTGGCATAGATAGGTGCATGCCCGCCCCGCGCCGCTCGCCATCATCGAACCCGGCCGAGGCTGCTGCCCCTGCCCTCCGCAGTCTCTCCTCTGCTCCCTCTCCGGCCCGGCCCGCTGGGCGCTGGCGGCAGGCTAGGTCAAACCGCGCAGCGCGGGCGCGGCGCAGCATGGAGCAGAGGAACGTACAGTATGGGGCGGGCGACTGCACGCTGGCAGCTGGTGCTCTGGCTGAGGCTGGCGGGTTTTCGGAACGTGTCGCGGACAGGGACCGCGCGCGCTACCTCGCTCGCTGGACAGCGCTCTGGCTGCGCCTGTGCGCGCGTGTTGTGGTCCTGGCCGTGGCCTGCCCCTGGATTCGTCGCGAAAAGCTGGCGGAGCTAGCGCAGCAGCGAGCAGCGCCAGCGCGTACGCACTGTTTGGATACGTACGCACAGCGCGGAGCAGCGTACGTGGCGCAGCGCGGCGTCGTGCCGTCGTCGTGTGCGCGTGCCGTCATGCTTACAGTATCGTGATGCATGCATGTATCGTCATGGTGCATATGGGTATAAATGCGATGTTGCCGTGTCCTACGGCCGGCCGTCCTATGTCACCATAGACAGAGTAGTAGTATCTCTCTTGGATCACTGTACGTACGTTAGATGTCAAGACCGATCGGCCTCGGTCGTGGTCGAGTACGTGTCGCATATACGCGCCGTCTTGGTTTCCCATGCCAAAAAAAGTGTGTCACGTACTTTTTTGCCTGACCGATCGTGATCGCCGCCGTCGCCATCAGCCGGCAGGGAAGGTGAAGAAGAGCAGCACAGTACTAGTGCTGATTCCATATAGTAGCTCTACCACCTGGGCGTACGTACGGTTCCAACACCTGTAACTAGCTTACCACGTAGTACGCCAGTACCTTTTGCCTAGCGGAGTAGTAACGCCCACAGGTCGAACTGCGACGCCGCGGGCGGCGAAGGACGACAAAGCGATCCATGAGCGCGTCGTCCCGGTGCCCGTACGTACGTCGTCCATCCGTGTCGACCCGCGGGGGTGAAGTCCACCGGGCATATGATTGGGGCCGGGCGAGGCGACAGCGACGACCGCGCGGCCGCGCGCGGAGGTGGCAGCCCACGCGTCCCCGCCGAGGCGCGCCGGGCGGCGGCCGCGAGCCCGGGACGCGACGAAATCCGCCCGCCAAAGCCACCGATCGAGAACGACACCACGGAGCCGAGCGCGCGCGCGCGGGGATGTATGGAGCATGTCGCGATCACGACCGCGACGCTCGCGCGGGCCCCTGGTACTTCCAGGGCACAGACCGCGACGGCGACGACCCCTGTGTGCACCGATGATGCGCGCACACGGACATATCGCCGGCGCCGAAACCGCCGCGTCGTCCATAGCTACTAGTTTTTGGTTCGACAGATACAGACAGCAGTACGTACTATCTCACAGAGGAACACTGATTTGTTCTCTCGCTCTCGACCGTGCGCGTGTCGCTCGCGGGGTGCACACCGTGCCCCGCCCTGCTGCTCGATGATCCTTTTCTACACGTGAGTGACGTGACGGTCGCCTTCGCCAACTTCAAGCAACACGGGTAGTAGGAGTAATTCGCCTCCACACGTTCATTTGCACTCTCTCGCGCTCACACAGCTCATCCGTGATACACTCAAGGTAACTAAGGTCAGCTCTTGTTTTACTTCTCTCATTTCACATTTTTTTTACTTCTCGCATGTAACAAATTGAAGCTAGCTAGCGCGCGCTACCTCACCGGACCGCTACATCAGTTACCACTTTTATCGCACTTTGTCTTGTTGCTTCAGCTTTTGCCGTACCAATCAATAATGGACCTACATATACATATTCTAATTTACAAAACACGTGACAATCAGAAGTCAGCTGGTCATCATGAGATCAATCATCGACTAAACAGTAACATTATCCTAAAATAGTATGACGATTGAAGACTCAATTTACCATATAATCATCATATTGTTGTTGTTTTTATGAAACTCATATTAGGGCCCGCTTGTTTCATCTTTGGATTGTGGACTGTGACTTTTATAGCCAGAAGTTGTAATAACACAAGCAGTTTTTTTTTACCCCTTGGCCCTAGCATAGTATCATCTGCCACTGAATGTAAGGCTGACATGTAGGTTAATAATTAGGTCCATTGACGTGGTCAGTATGATATAGTTTCTTCTACCAGAAGGTCAAAGGCTCAAAGCCCACATATATGTAGTATCCACACTTGAGTTCGAGACCGACGACCACGAGGTCATGGCGGCTGCATTCTTTCGTGTAGTTTTGATCAGAATAATAAAGTACAATAATACGTATTCGCTGCTAGAGTAATTAAGCTTGTTTATACGTACATGATTAATTACTTGCATGCATGCAGACGTTGACCTGCTCCTGCGCAGTGGTGGAGCCAGAACTTTTGAATAAGAGGGGCCGGATGATACGACGACATCTCACAAACATGTTAAATATGTTTGGTATATATGTCGTTAAAATTTTCTTTACATATTTGGCCTATTCAAATAAATTTTAGTTTATTTTTATCATCAAAATTGAGTGAAATATTGACATTTTCAGATATCCAAATGAATTGGGTAGGAATCACCGTGCTTCGGGGGCCACGGCCCTGCCAGCCCGCCCTTGGCTGCGCCACTGCTCCTGCGTAGATAACCGTCCATGAGACGATGAATGTATCGATCAAAGGTCAGTTACACCGTGGCACTGTCGAGATGCACACTTGGTGTCAGCAGATTGGCATCAGTACGTACTGTATAAACATAGGCCATGCAAAGCTTGCAAGTCGTGTCAAACTGTCAATGCATGGGTCATCCGTTACACCTCTGGTGACGGCCATGCAAAGACCAAGCAAACAAATATCAAGTTGCAATATTCTACACATATATGTTACTAGACTTGTTATGTAACTTAAAAGTAATAGACATCATAGAGATTTAATTGACTTTGAAAACCCAACAGCAGTCCAACAAAATACAGTACCCATCGACAAATTGATCAAGCAATTGTACGTATGCCGCTCATCAGAGAGGGAGCAGGCAGGCAGCAGCAATCATTAAGCTGCGTTGCACACCGAACCAGTCTTAGCTAGTTAGTGTTCTGTTTTTTCTCGACCATTTAAGACTCAGGCCATGTTTAGATCCCTCTAAAAGTTATAATTTTTTCACTCTCTCTCCATCACATCAATATTTAGCTGTTTGCATAGAGCATTAAATATAGGTAAAAAAATAACTAATTATACAGTTTAGTTAAAAATCACGAGATGAATCTTTTAAGCCTAGTTGGTCCATGATCGGATAATATTTATCAAATAAGACGAAAGTGATACTATTTATATCGGGTTTATTTTTTTTTCACGATGCCTCGTTGTCTATATCAACGATCGATCATGCGTCCATCAGCTGTGACCATGACAGTTACTGGTGGCGTCCTTATTATGTATTTTATATTCCCGCCATACAGTACGTCCCCAATCACATAAGGGGAAATAAGAAGGAGACGAAAGCATGGGTGAGTAAGGCAGTAGCATTCTAAGAAAAGCAACCCTGATTTTCTTCTCTGGAGACAAAAAGCCGTGACGCGAGCGAGAGCGACAGCAGCCGCCTCAACCAATCGTGCCAGGACACCTTCGCCGTGTTTCCCCACACTGACACGGACCACACGTCTGTCTAATAGAGTAATAGCTAATTGAAAAGACGAAAATTACAGTAGTAGAAATTCATGAGAAGCTTCTAACAGTAATAATTAATCACTGATCCGATCGACCATGAACGAACAACTTGATAAAAAAAAGGAGGTGCAACAACAATGAATCCTGTACAAAAATGCGTCCTTCCGTTGTCCTGAGATTTCCGTTTGCCTCTTGCGGTACGTGATGAAGCGTTGGACCTAGTTTCCACGAATCGATCGGGTCCGTGTGCTCCCGTGATTTTTTTGGTCGTTGTTACATGTAGTCGCTCACGTCAAGGAGCTCAGACAGCTGCATGTTGAACAGCGCGGCGGCGGCGGCGTCGTTGCTCGTGCTCACGCTCGCGCCGCCGTACGTCGTGGCGGTGGAGGCGTTGGTGGAGTGATTCAACCGCGCCACCGGGCTGGACGACGGTGTGGACACGCCGGAGCCGACGTTGTTGTTGTTGCTGCTTGTCACCGTGCTGCTCCACTGCTGCAGGTTCGACGCGTCGGGCTGCTGCACCATCTGCATCAGCGCCGCCGGGACGTCCAGGCTGCAGTCGACGTAGCCCGTAGGCGGCTGCATGCTGTGACAGGCCGCCGCTGCGGCGATGTCCTGCTGTTGCGCGGCCGCGAGCTGCTGCTGCTGCTGCACCGTCGGGTTCGAGTTCATGTGCACAAGGTCCGGCATTTGGCACGCGGCGGCTCCGGCCTGCATGAACTGTTCGGCCTGCGACGGCGGCGGCGGCGGCACCTGTTGCGCCATGGCAGCGGTCGCCTGCTGCGCCATCTGCGCCTGCAGAATCCACGGCAGGAGCTGGTTCTGGTGATCGCCGATCGCGGGCGCGGCCGGCCCGGAGAGCAGGGTGGAGGCGAGGCGGAGGAGGTCCGGGTAGTTGGCGAGCGGCTCCAAGGCGCGGAGCGTGTCGAGGTCGGCCTGCGTGGGGTAGTAGGCGGCGGCGGCGGGCTTGAGCAGCGTCGAGAGGTCGAGGAGGTTGAGGCGAGGCGCGTGGGTGACGGGGTCGATGCCCATGCGGAGGAGGCGCTTGCGGATGTGCGTGTTCCAGTAGTTCTTGATCTCGTTGTCCGTCCGCCCGGGGAGCCGCGCCGCGATCGCTGACCACCTAACCACCACAAGTGTACCCAATCACGCATCAGAAACCGTACTGCTAGAGTAGAGAAAACCAGCGAAGCTACACAAGCCAAGCCAGACTAGGCCAGCTACTAGCTCGAGGAGAAAACAAGGTAAACACTATTTTGTCTGCTGTATGTGCTTACTTGTTGCCGAGGATGCTGTGGAGCTGGATGATGGTCTCCTCCTCCTCGAAGGAGAAGCGGCCGCGCTTGATGTCCGGCCTCAGGTAATTGGTCCACCGCAGCCGGCAGCTCTTCCCGCACCGAGCGAGCCCTGACATGTGCCATGAGTATCGATCGAGGTGAGCATATATATGCATGGATATGTTATGATGCGTATGATTGATGAGAAGAGCATGATGAGTTCCGTCGAGGTCTCAGCAGGGCGCTCACCGGCATTCTTGGGGAGGGTGCGCCAGTTGCCCTGCCCGTGCTTCTTGATGTAGGCGATTAGCTTCTCGTCCTCCTCGGGCGTCCACGGCCCTTTCTTCAGCCCGCTCTTCTCGCAGCACGGCGCGCGCCCCATGGATCGATGACCTGGACTGGATCGACCGGGCACAGAGCTGCTTGCTCCAAAGAAGCTTGGGACGACGACGACGAGGGAGCCCGTGTGGAAGGTCGGGCGAGCGGAAAAAGGCCTGGTTTGTCTCGCTGCTACACCGGCTTATCAGCTGTAGGGAGATCGATCGAGCAGGACAGGCCGCCGGCCGGTTTTGTGCGCTCCAGCTACAGGAGGGGTGTGAAACTGAGCTCGATCAAGCTAGAAAGGAAGAGGACCGGAGATCGATCGAATAGGGGTGGGGGCGGGGTGGAAGGCTTATAAAGGGCGCGAGGGCGACGGCCGACGGGGGCCGTGTGGTGTCGAAGTCAACAGGATTCGGTGCCGTCCTTTGTGTGCCGCGGCCGCGACGTGGCCGCCGGACGCAACTCGGGCCACCGGGGCTCGGAGGAACAGTGCCGCAGCTTCCATCCGTCGCTCGCCTCGCCCGGCATCGGGCGAAAAAGTTACTGGAGCGGCAGTCAGCTAACCCCAACTATCCGGCCGGGCAAGCGTCAGGCCGTCAGCAGCCAGCAGCAACAGGGGGCACTGGATCGGGGCAGAGCGTCCGTACGACGTCACGGCGAATCAACGCAATGCCGATCGCTAGCTCGATCGCCGGACATGATACAACCCATTTTTACCGCTGGGGACGACAGAACCAGAGCCCTTTTACCACAGGATTTATGTACGTAATTATCCTGCTAACTTTATTGGGTATGTGCAGCAGCCGCATTTAAAATATATTTGATCATTTTTCATGTCTTTTTGCTGCTTCGATACTGTATGTTCCGTGATCTTTTCTGAAAATCCACAGCCTGACACTTTGGCGCATGTGGAAAACGTCAATGTGATGGACCGGTGGCCAGACCAGTGCGTGTTCGACCACGTGGACCGAGAAATTAAATGGCAACTGCCATTTTGGAAGATCAAAACTTCAGAAAAACCGAAACCCCACGTGACACATTTGTATTCACAATACTCATCTACGAGATCCTGATCCGTTCTTTAAAGTTTATAACTTTAATATAGGCCTAGATAACAAAGCCAACTACAAGCTTGAACCAGCTTGTTAAGCTCGCGTCCAGAATAAAAATACATAAAAAATATATTGTTTATATTTGTCCGACTCCACTAGGGCTGAACTAACAAGCCAGCTTTTATCGTTCTGACTAGATATCTTAATGAGCCAAATGGCCTGCTTAGCTCAGCTCATTGATGAGTTAGTGAGGCAGAGATGAAAAGGGAGATTGTAGTGGTGAAGCGTGCTTTGTTGGGCATATTAAGGTCCTGTTTGGATTTGGCGGCTTACTATTAGTTGTGTTAGCTAGAAAAAATAGTAAATTGTTAGCTAGGTGATAAGTAAGATATTAGCAAGACTACGGGTCAGGGATCTAAGCAAAGGCTTTGTTGGGACCGGGTCTCAGCAGGTTAGAGTGAAGGTAAAACGGATGACCTAGACGGTTCTTCTCTCTCTGTATTAAATATGAAGATTACAATGTGGGCCCGACAGCAAGTAGTGGTACAACTACCAGGGAAGGCTGAAAGTACATGCGTGCCCCAATAGGAGTTTCGAAACCCTAGATACCGACCCTGTTACACATGGGCCCCTTAGGGGTAGGCTGGTCCACCACTCTCTGACCATGCCCGCAGGCCGCGGCCCATCACCGCCTATGAGAGGCCCACTAAGCCCACTAGTTGGCCTCATGCTCCCCAGCTTGGCTCGGCGCTCCGTCGGGTGAGGGCAGTCCTGGGCCGCCGCCTCTTCTGCACAGGGCCTCCAGGGGCAGTGGGGCTTCGCCACGTAACCTCCGCTCGGACGACGGAGGTCGAAGTCGCCCAGCCTCCCCCTTCGATTGGCTTCGAGGCCTCCGAGGAGGCTTTCACTTCGGAACCCCGAGCCTCCGGGAGGAGACGATCCGCCTCCACCTGATCTCCGCCATTGACCGGTCCCCTGCCTTTCCCGGAGGCCTCCTCTCGGAGATCCGGCCTCCGGCGGCGCTTCTCCATAACCTGCAAGCATGGGTCAGGTTGACACAGTCGGAACTGTTAGCCAGACATAAATCGGAGGTAATAAACCCCTCCGGTCCTGGGGCGCATCCCCAACATTCCCCCCTTGAGGGTTAGGTCCAGCGGAGGCGGGCCTAGCCATCAACACGCCCCTGGCCATGGAGGCTGTGATTACCTCCGACTTCCCCCTGGCCCGTTGAACGTTGGACCGGAGGCTTTGCTTTTTATCTTTGTTGGGTTTTTAATCTTGTGCGTTGATTCGAGTCTGTTCAACTGCTATCATTCGATTCGTGAATCATCATGACCGTTGGGCTAAGAAGTCGAGGCGCCGCACCGCTACCTATATAAAGGGGTGAGCGGTGAAAATGACTCGTACTCCTCTTCACTCGCCTCCGCGTAGCTTGCCCTTGTTGCTTGTTGCCTCCACGTAGGTTTCCTTCCTTGCCTGCTGCCTCTGCATTTGGCTTTGCCCTGGCATCCTGTCGCCGTGGCACCCAAACGCCCCTGCTGCGCCCGCCGTCATCCGTTCTCTGGCCCCTAGTCCCGGTTTCAGGGCGTCGGAGTCGGAGGCTTCCTAGAACTCTTTGAGCGGTGCATGCTGGCTACCGCGGAGGCTAAGGATCTCAAAGAGTCCCTGTCAGACGTTGAGGCCTCTCCGAGTGAGCTGATGGCTCCTAAGGTTGATGTGAGTGATACGGAGGTCACCTATTCTTTTGGCCGGAGCCGAATGACCCAGGATATGATTGCCGAGCTCGAGGTCAAGGGATTTATTCCTGCTGGTCGCGGACGTTCTCCTCGTGGGGAGACTGTTTCGAAACCCGAGAAGGATGAAGTCATTGTTTTCTGGGATTTCTTCACCTGTGGCCTCTGCATCCCAAGCTGCAACTTCCTCCGGTATGTTCTTGAATGGTTTGATGTGCAGCTCATAGTACTCAGCGAAGGTGTTCACACTAAGTTCTCCACCATATGACTCAACAACCCACAAGAACTTGCTCAGGTTCAGGAAAGCATGGGGGGTCATGTGATGGAGAACTTAGTGTGAACACCTTCGCTGAGTACTATGAGCTGCAGAAGCAACCATGATATATTGGTGGTAAGCTGGCTCAGTTTGCCTCTTGCAGTTTTATGGCCAAGAGAAACTTGGGTAAGGGTAAGGAGAAGGTTGCGATTTCTTGGTGTCAGAGGGAGGAGTATGAGCCCACTGACTGGCTGGATTTTTGGTTTTATGTGAAGACCGGCAGCGTTACTCGGCCTGAAGATGATGGGAGGCAGGTCACCCGCTTCCCTTACGCCTCCGTGATGACACGGATGAATCCGTTAACCAGTGTCAAGCCCGATTCTGTCGAATCCGACAAACGGAGGTCATGCAGGAGGCCTTCAGAGTAGCTTGTCGCTACCCAGGTGGTAGGGACCTTGTGGAGGAGATGATTGCCTCCGACTTCTGGCCACTCCTTGGTGGCAAAGACAGGAAGAAATTCGCCCTGCAGAAACTAGATCTTCCTATTTTTGGTGTGGCTGGCGGGATCCCATGTCCGCATTTTGGGCTGTAGCTTCCTGAGGGTCAGAACAGCAAAGACTTTGTTCGCGCTACAGAACAGAAGGCCGTTGAAATACTTGGTGAAGTTTCTGAGAAAGAATATCTCGCCCGGAGGTCTGAAGCTGGTACTATGCCTCGCCCCCTTAATAGGGTTTTTGAGGAGCTTGGCATTCATTATACTGAGCGTGAGCTTCCTGAGAGGCTGAAGAAAAAGAGCAAGAAAAAGGAATTTACCGCTACCGGCGCTGCTACGAAAGCCACCGAGGGAAAGAAAAGGAAGGCAGGCGCTTTAACGCGTGGGGATTCGAAAAGACAGAAACAGGCCTCCGCTGAACCTACGGAGATGGAGGATGTCTTTGAAGATCTTTACGATGAAGGGATCACTGCTAACCCGGAGGTGGTAATTGAGACTCTGCCGGAGGTTGATGTTTTGGCGCTGCTTGGTTTCGAAGGTCCATCTTGGCATTCTTTGTCGCCTGTTGCTTCTCCGGAGGTGTCTCATGCCTTAACAGCTGAGGCCTCCGGTTCGCCGTCGGTTAGGCCTGTCTTGCTGCCTGGCGAAGCTGTGTCTGTGCATGTTGAAACAACGTTCGCTAAGCTTTCTGTAAAGCCTTTTGCCAGCGCATATCTGGACGCCAGCTCCGATGAAGATGAGTTGGAGGAGGCCGGTGTTACGGCTCATCTCGCTGAGAAGCCTGCGGAGACTGCCCCACTCAGAGCGGAGGATATTAAGGCCCCCGAGGATACGTACACTTCAAGTCAAGGTAACGTTCTTATTCGGAGCATGACCTATGTGGATTTCCTGACTTTGAAGGTTTCTTGTGGTTATGCCTCTAACGTGAAAGTTTCCTTGCTCGGTGAGCATGTGTATGATATACATTTTTTCCTAAGATTTGGTGTTCTTTTGTTTTGTTGTTTGACTTGTGTCTGCTTTTAGATATGCTTACTGCTGAGGCCGCTCAGCTTGCCTCTCCCCCTCCGCCGCCTCTGGCGTTAGGTGTTCCTTTTCCTGGAGGAGCCATTGCTAAGGCAGTGCCTACAGCTTCACGACCTCCGGTGGGCATGGTTGGCGCTGGGTCTCTCCTGTTCGGCGGTTGTCCCGATGAGGGCATAAGTGCTCTCCTTGGTTGGGCTCAAGGTATTGGCCAGCTGACTGATTCAATGGGCGAAGACTTGTAACGGCGTCTGGCTGGGCTGCCGTTTCAGACTTTGATGGACGCCAATATTAATCATCATGTTATTGTAAGTTTGGTTTCATTCTTTCCGGTTCTAGCTATATACCCTTTGTTAAGTATCTAATTTGGGCATTGCTATCTCCAGAGCACCGCCTTATCCATGGCCGTTGAGACCAGTAGCTGCGCTGAACTGGTCAAGAAGGATGAAGCTATCAAGGTCTTGAAGGCGGAGGTCGATTCTCAGACCCAAGAGAAGGGACGAATGGCTTAGAAGGCCTCCGCTCTGGAGAAGCAGCTATCAGCTTTTGGGGCTGAATCCGATGAGCTAAAGAGGTCTCTTGCTGTTGCTAGAGAAGCGGAGGTTGCTGCCAAAGAAGCGGAGGCCACCGCCATCCAGCGGGTGGACGAAGCCGCTGAGATTTCCAATCTCCTATGGCAAGAAGTGGATGCTGAACGGCGATTAGTAGCAACTCTCAAGTCTAAGGTCGAAGAGCTTGAGAAGGAGCTGACTGCCACTAGGTTGATTGGGCTAGAAGTGGCTGAATCTTATGTCTCCGCCGTCTGGGCATTTGGTGGTGCAGTGACTTCGGTCGATCATGAGGCTTCTACCTCCGGTGTCTTTCCCTGGATTAAGGTGAAACTCGACAAGCTTAGTGAGTTTATGACCAGGGTTTCTAATTTTAGCGCGAAGACCTCTGCTACCTATCTGTGCAAGCTCTTTGTGTCTAAGGACATCGTTCAAATTAGAAACTTTGATTGTCCTGAGCTAGAAGATCCCGCTGAACTTGGCAGAACGGATCAGTTTGTTAATACCACTGTGCGTAGCTTCATGGAGAAGTTCTGGTCCAAGTTTGGCCGGTCGGAGACCGTTGCCATGGCCAATGTTACTCGTGAAACAGTATGTATGGTTAGCTTTTCGTATCTTATTTTGTTGTGAGAGCTGTATTGGCGATTCCCTTTCTTATTTTCTATCGTTTCCAGCAACTGAAGTATGGCAAGCGCAGCTGTCATGGCCCGACGACTTCTGGCGGCACATCTGCATGCACCTGGGGATCTGCTGATGCTAGCGCCTCCGCTACTAAAGTTCCTCCTGCAAGTGCTGGGACTGATGCCGTGGTGGAGCGAGCGGTGGCATCTCCGGGAACTCGAATAGGGCCTCAGGACTTGACTAGTGCGGAGGAGGTGTAGAAATTTATCTTAATTATTGTAAATTTTGTCTTTTGCTGACTTGGTGTCGGTGCACACGTGCAAAGAACAATTTGAATTGCTTTTAGTGAATTATTAATGGCCGAATCGTCCTGCGCAGGTCTACAGTTTGGGGCCTGTGTAGGAGGTCGAGCCTATTACCTTTATGCGCGATGATGTTTACGTTAGCGGTGAGCTGTGGGATTACTAGAAGTCTGCATTTCCTAGGCGCACGGTGGATGACATGTTTGATTTTGTACTTAGTGATTTGGACAATGAGAGCTCTAGCCTTACTCGTTCTGTTGCATGGCATGGTCCATCTAGACCTTTGTAATTATCTTTGTTTGCGCGGAGGTTGAGTGTTGTGATGGACATGTCATTTGCGAGGTTGTTTATTTCGACCTTCGCTGTGTTGCGGAGGCCTGCTTTAATTAGTCGGAGGCCTTCGTGCCCTATTGTAGGTGTTACCTCCGGAGGTGATTTCTGTTTTCCTCCTCGGAGGTTGCAACCACTTTGAAACACATTTGTGTATTAATAATTTTATTGTTAGCATCCCACCGTTGTTTCTCTTTAACCAGTGCTGGTGTCGGTTTTGCTGTGTTTGACTTTGCGGTCTTCAGCTATGTCTCTGTGCGTCCCGACGCTTATTCTGCGGAGGTAAACTATGGTTGATTTTAGCAGAGACGGGAGGATGTTATGAGTTCTTACGCGGTATCCCCCCTTGTCTCCGCTCAGACGTTGATCTTGACTTGCTTGCTCTATTGGCTTCCTTCTTTGGCGTTGTCCCAGAGACCACAATTGTCTCCGGAACATTTCTTTTGCCAACCTCATTACGGATTCTTGCGCGGTATCTTGTTATTTTTGGTCGTTCGTATGCGGATGTTTGCCTCCATCTCCCTTAAGCGGGTTTTAGTTATGTGGAGTTGGTTGTGGTTGGCCCTTTCCTAATGCTCATGCGTGCAGACGTTGAGCTCTACTTCTTTTATAGTACCCCTTGTGTACTTTGTGTATCCTTGGTATTTATTTGTTTAGCACCATCGCTTGCAGAGGCTAGTTAACACAGGTACTAGTTTGGTACTTGTTTCCTTTAATGATAGGTAGCTGTAGCTGGTTTAATGATGCTTTGGAGGTCCTTATAAAAGGATATATTCCCCCTTGATCATTTGGGCTGCTTTGTTGTGTACATTATACTGATGATGCTTACTAGGAGCTTTTTGGTGTTGGTACTGTGTAAGGACTCGTAATGGAACAACCTCGGAGATGGCGGCCGGCTGTGTTCTTATTTAGCATTGCTGATGTAAGGATTTTGGATGTGGCGGTTGCTTGCGAATGGAAGGTGCAAAGTGGTGTGCTGACAGATGGTTGTGGGGTTTTCTACGTGCAAGTTGGCATTGAAGGCTCACCTCCTTCTCTTCGTACCGAGTGCCTGCTGGGCTTGATTCAACTGGCTGTGTTTACCTCCGGACCACTTTCATGTCTTGTGGTAGTAGGTTAAATGGATGGAGTGATTAGATGCCTCGACCCGGAGGTTGTGCATTTTGGTCTATATAACACCCAGATTTTTTGAACTTTAAAATTTAAATGATTTTTTTTATTTTGGCATAGATGTTTTAAATTCATAGGACAATTATCAAAGTTTTATGAATTACTTTAAAATGAGTAGCACGTTAGAAAACCCTGCATTGTTGCATCCATGCTGCTGCATAAATTTTCGGTTGACTTGTTTGAGCTCTTTGTGTCATCCCTGTTGTGTTTTAGGGTTTTTGCATTATGCTCTAACTTGTCCCCACTAACACTATACTAGCAAAACCTAGCCTAACTAGCCTAGGCCAGTCCCTAGTGGGTCCTGGCCGACCCTAGCCTCTCCTGGCCAAGTTTGGCCAGCCATGGCCAGCTATGGCCAGCCATGGCCAAGCATAGAAGCTGCAGCACTGGCCACAGCCGGCCACAGCCGGCCAGCAGGCCGCCGCTCAGCCGGGCCAGCCGCCGCGCAGCCCAGCGCCGCGTGCGCCCGCGCAAGTGCCAGCAGGCCGCGCGCGCCGCGTCCGCCGGGCCGGCCCAGCCGCAG